>BSBK01001111.1:1575000-2000000 GCA_027943335.1 Chamaecyparis obtusa | reverse complement strand
ATCCTTGCCAAAATTGTGAATGATTCATTTATTTTCTCATCTCTCCCTTGTGAACCGTATCAAATATATTTTATTATCTCTATTCCTCCCCATTGATTATTATTCCCCCTTTATATCTTTTGTAAGGAAGGGTCACACCTCTTCACCATGTCTCCAATTTTCAATGGTCACACCCTTTAACAATTACCACCCTTCGAGAGGGTCACAACGCTCCATCATTTCTTCTTCTTTGGAAGTTATTTGTTTCTTCTTCTTCCAACACCCCTTCCTTAATTCCTATGCTCCCTTTATGAAGATCACAATTGTATTAGATCTCATAATAAAAATTATGTAGTGATTACCTTCCTTATGATAATCACTTCTTTCCTATGTTCAACAAATGATCTTCCCTCCTATTTATATCTTCAAGATGGGAAAGACACAACCTTTCATTATTACAACCTTTCAAGAGAGTCACAACCCTTCATTCATTATCAACTTTGAAAGAGTTACAACCCTTCATTGATTCCTCCAATTCAAATATTCTTACATTATTCCTTCCTTAGTTCCCACTCCCCTTCTTTCCTCTTCTCTCCCTCTCCCTTTCCAAATAAAATTTTATTCTCCATTTTATATCTCATGATTGAGGTTGTCACATCTTTTCATTTCATACCTTATGACCATTAATTAAACTTAATTAATTTTTAATTTAATTCTTTTATATTTTAATTTAAATTTTATTTACTCTTTTAATATTTTAATATTATTATTATTTATTATTAAATCACATTTCTTAAAGGGAACATCACAAAGCCACTGGAGGTAAATTGAGCAAGCCATAAGAGACTTAGACATAATACCCCTAAGAACCAATAAGAGATTATAAATAGCCTATGAAATAAGAGGATCAAGGAAAAACTCGTCAATAAAAAAAGGAGGTAAAAACACACATAATCAATGTTAGCGATGGAACCCTCGCTATCAGAAGTTCAAAATTGGTATTCTTTAGTCCCAAGTGTAGTAATGTCAAAACTTGAAATGAGGACAATGTGATGTCATAGTAGCCAATACCAAAGAACCTTTTAAACTAAAAAGAGATGCCATAATACATATATTTTTCTACGACTAATCCCGAACATATAATATTGTAAGAATTTGCAAGTAGCAAAGATTGAACCAAGGATCTAGAGGTTAAAGAAAAGCACAAGAGAGATGATATGAATGCAATGATGAAATTGAATTGATCCAATGAATTCACCTTGAATGAATGATTGAAAATGATTACATAAGAGGCCTCCTTATATAGGAAAGGCAATAAGAGACAATGATAAGGAGATGATAAGCTGTCACCTATGCTAGGTGTAATCACATGTCCACCAAATGTGGATCATCCTCCATTATGCAATAAAGTATGTGCAATGGATTAGGATGATAATGTGATAAGAGCACGAAAGGTGGATCTCACACACAATGAGGTATGTGATGACAACTATCACACCTAAAGTGGAATTTCTCCTACACCATGTGCTTGAATGAGGTGCACACTCCTAGGTGTCTCAATCACTAACTACTATGCAATGCATTAACCTAAGTAAGATTAAGTAAAGTGTAATTAGGAATATTTAATTACACCAACAAATATTATCTGCATGAAAGAGGTGAAGAAAAGTCAAACTTAGGGGAATGCACTTAAACTCACAATGCAAGATGGGTCCTAGCTACTAGGCCATGTTAGGTACCCATGTACAAAATGCAATACATGAAATGCATAACTCTCATAAAGTGGAGAAATCGAGAAAACCTCATGGGAAAAACCCTCGCCTAAAAAGAGAGAAGAAAACAAGATGCATGGATGGATGGAGTGCTCAAGACCCCGCAAGAACTACATACATCATGTATATAAAAAGAAATATCCCCCCATAAGAAGGATAATTGGAGACATGATATCTGACCCATAATGTAGAAGCTCCCATGTTGATGAAGAGTACCTGCAAACAATAGATAAGACAATGCTTACAAGATACATGTCTTCCCTTAGGAAGAAATAGATACATCAAATGATGAAGAAGCCAATCCTTGTGCAAATGGAATGAGGAAGAAGATGTAGGTCTCCATGGATGATTCTCTGAAGACTGAATAGGAATCTCCAAGCTCATGAAATATATCACCTCATGTGACAAATCAAGTGAAGAAGGAGAAGAATCAAGAACACCAATCTCCAAAGAAGGTGAAGAAGTATCCCCAACAATGATGAAACTATCATTAACAGAAAGAGAAACCCCCTCATGTATGTCTTCCAAATCTGCATCATGAGAATCAACAAATGCTGAAGATGCATCCAAGTAGTCATCACATTCTACAAGATTTGAAACACTATGAGAATCCTGCTGAATAGTAGAGACCATGTCTGAAGAAGCAGGAGGTGGAGGAGTAGAAAGATTAACACTTGTCTCAACAAAAAAATGATTCAAGTGCCCAAAATTATCCTCATAATTATCCCTTGGCAAAGGGATGGGTACATCATGTATATCATCATCATTATCAACAAAATTTGAAAAAGAATACAAGCATGATGTATGATCAACAACTCCCATAGCTATGACATCTCTAGTCTCCATGTCCCTAATGTAGACAAAATTAGGAGTGAACTCAACAATTTTACCTTGTGCCCCATGTGTAATTTGGTAAATAGAAAGGAGATTAGTGGTCAAGGATGGTACACAAAGAACATCATTAAATGTCCCCTCTCCCATAGGGATATAACCTTTCCCACAAACTCTCATGAATGTGTTGTTACACATCAAAATATTTGGAGAATTACAAGGCTCAATAGAAGAAAACATGTCCATAGAAGATGCCATATGATGTGATGCACCTGAATCAAGAAGCCATTTACCTTGCTTAGGATGTGTGGAAGCCAAGAGTTCTTGTCCTTTACCTTTATCTTTGGATGATGATAGAGATGTATAAGTTTTCAATTGTGTAGAAGAAGGAGAAGACACTGATGAGGGAAACTTAATGTTGTGTTTCTGAATAATGTGAGTTAGCTCATCAATCCTCTTTTGAAAACACTTATGCTCATCATGTCCTAACTTTTGACAATACGCACATTTATCTCTCTTTCTTCTAAATGATTCCTCTCTTGAAGAGGACTTGGATTCAGTACTATTCAGTGAAGAAGATTCATTACCTTTGTCATGAGGCTTAGGATCCTTATTATGTTTCTTTCCTTTTCCATTAGAAGCCTTTGAAGTAGACTCACTTGCAATCAATGCTTAATGTGTGGAGGCTTCAACTGACCCATGTGTGCCAACTTTGCTTGTTCCCTTGTGAGTTGCACTACAAATTCATCAAGAGAGGGCAATTTGTATGCACTACCAAGAGCATCCATAGTAGCATAGAATGTAGAAACAAAGATAGAATAATCAGGACCAAGCTTCAAAAGAACAGAAAAGATCAATTGTTCATCCCCTTTAACAATGTTGGACATGAAGAAAGCTCCAATCTAATAGAATTTAACTTAGAGAAAAAGTCTTGAATATTGTCAAAATCACTAGGATTGAGACCTATGAGATCATTTTCTAATCTGAATTTTCTCATTCTATCAAGTTTACCAAAGAGTCCTTCCAATATGACCCAAGCATCATGAGGATGTGTGCAAGATGCAATATGAAAATGTAAGTCACAAGAGATGGATGATCTAAGAGATCCAAGTTCTTTATCCCTTCGATCAAACCATTTTTCACCTTTCTACAACACCTGTTTGAGGTTCTTGATCCTACCCAAGAGTCATTCTAAGCAATCCAATACTTAACAAATGATCACTTCAAGATACTTTCCATTCATCGTAGTTATATGGAGTGAGGATTTTGACCTTTGAATTATCCATATTGCAACCAAATAATGAATGATAACTATTGATAACTCCTTCAAATGACTGATGCAAATCATAAAACTGAAATCCAAGGATTAACCAAGTGCAATTATAGCCCCAAGATGACCTATTTATGAAAGTGATATGTCCACCCAAAATCATTGAAATCTAATTGCAGATCTTGAAAGTAGATGAAAAAGCATGCACTTTCAAAAAAAAATTCACCTCAAAATGTTACTGTATGTGCCCAAACGAAGCCCTGAAAGTTGCAAAAATACAGACAGGTATAGTCAACAAAATCTGCAAATTATGATAAATTTGGCCACCAAAATGTAAAATCAACACCACCATTGGATTCTTGACGAAATTCTACCCAATTTTGAAAAACATTGCACCCGATTTGGAGCCCAGATGACCAAGTTATGGACTCCCTAAGTCGGACTATCAAATTAAAACTGCATATGGTGAAGGCAGAGTAATTTGCAAACCCTACTGACGTCAGTGGATCACAATGTTAAATTTGACGGTCTAGAGGCCATTGTAGAAAGTCAATTTTCCTTGTTTTGATGGCTGAATGGGCGTCAAATTTAACCAGAGAAAATGATGATGTCAGCAAAAAAAGCCCCCTTGCTGACATGTCTACTGATTGGACTAGTGACTATGCGGGTCATACTATTGACGTTAGCTATACGTCTGATGACATCAGTAGATGACTTCACCTGCTGTGTGATTGGGTTGCTAATGTGGCGGGTGACTCTGGCAGGTGACGTGGCTTTGTACGGTATCAGGCTGCTGACTGGCCGACTGATGTGGCAAGTTGACATGTCCTATTCACTGACTGGGTAGATGTGTGGCAGGTTGACACATGTCACTATTGGATTGGTGTAGGAGGCACTGATTTGTTAACCATGTATACCTCGTGGCCGGGTTAGCTGGTTGAGGTTGCGCTCTACGAAGGTGGGGTCACTGGCCTTCATGTGGCTTTAGTGGTGGAGGTGGCATTCGATGGCAGAGGTGGTGGATCTCAAAGGAGCGGACGTCTAGGTGGCAATGGCATTGTGGGACTTTAGTCCCACATGCGCAGGGTATTGGAAAAATACGGTTTTTATAATACAAAGGGCCCACTTGGTAACCAAAAAGGAAGTTTGCTGAGGTTTACATGAGAAGTCATCCGAAGTGTGACCCATATGCTCTGATGATGTCACTCTTCGGCAAGCAAAGAATATTCTTTGTGGAATGCAGAGACTCTAGGGCACATACCAAGCCCAAAATTTTTACAGAGAAAAAAAATTATGAAAAAATAGCAGAATTAAAAAATATATATTTTTTTCACCAAATCGTACTGCAGAGGTGCAGATCGGGTTGTACGGTCCAATTTGAAAAACAATTTTGCCTTGATTTGGACTTTCGCCGAACATAGGCAAGTTTATAATCAATTTTAACCGAAACAACCTCCTGAATGCAATGGTGAGGTCAGATCTGCTCCAAGACACCTCTATTGCACACTGGTTCTCAAATCTGAGATTTGGGCCTTCAAAGCTTACATCAAGATCTCTTCAAATCAGCTAATCTAAACACTCGAATGGCTCTGATACCATGTAAGAATTTTCAAATAGCAAAGATTGAACCAAGGATCTATAGGTTAAAGAAAAGCACAAGAGAGATGATATGAATGCAATGATGATATTGAATTGATCCAATGAATTCACCTTGAATGAATGATTGAAAATGATTACATAATAGGCCTCCTTATATAGGAAAGGCAATAAGAGACAATGATAAGGAGATGATAAGCTATCACCTATGTTAGGTGCAATCACATGTCCACCAAATGTGGATCATCCTCTATTATGCAATAAAGTGTGTGCAATGGATTAGGATGATAATGTGATAAGAGCACAAAAGGTGGATCTCACACACAATGAGGTATGTGATGACAACTATCACACCTAAAATAGAATTTCTCCTACACCATGTGCTTGAATGAGGTGCACACTCCTAGGTGTCTTAATCACTAACTACTATGCAATGCATTAACCTAAGTAAGATTAAGTAAAGTGTAATTAGGAATATTTAATTACACCAACAAATATTATCTCCACGAAAGAGGCGAAGAAAAGTCAAATTTCATAAGGATGCAAGAATAAGTGGTGTAAAATAACATGATAGTAGCTCATTATCCAGGTCTTCCACAATAAAGTACCCCATTGAATTTCCAATGCCATATTTAATACGAAGCACTCTAAAAATGAAATGTAAGATTTGGGAGTTGAATCCAAACTAGTTGCTAGTTAAAATATTTGGTGATGGGATTAAAGAGGCCACCCAAGGCTTAAGAGCCTAGACAGTGTGTTAATTTTGAAACCAAAAGTGAATATTAATGACAACATCACAAATAGAGATTGAATCAATAGTAACCATGAAATATTATCTTACACAAGGGAAAATCTCTCTTCCCATTTGTAATTGGAAGCGATTGCTTAAAAACTCAAAGGTTTATAGCTTTTGTATGGCCATAATTTGTCACACTTACATATCAAGCCTTTTTGAGAAAGGATTAACTCCTCATTCCTACAAACTTTATCTCCCAAAAATACAAGGAGGGAAAGTTGAAGGCATCATCATAGCTTTCCTAGCTAAAGGAGCAATAGTACCTCTCAATTCTATTACACCATCTTTGAGAAGAGAAGATAAGCACACATGCACAACATTAGGAAAGATAAACTAAGCATAACAAACTTGCAACCTACCAAAACCTCGTCACAAGAAGTAGGAGATGTAGGGGATGTAATGGACTAAAGGGGAGTGAACTTTTAAACCTCCCAAGTGGGAAAATCCACGTTAGTTCCTAAATTAGCAAACACCTTTAGGTTCATATTAGAATAAAAATTAGAGACTAAATGTACAAAAAACCATTGTAGCCCCAAAAATAAACCTAGAAATAGAAAACGGACTTGGAAAACTCCCTCAAGTACAAGCACGTGAACAAAAGATAGAAGGAGATCAACCACCAAATAACCATCCAAGGAGCCAAAGACAAACTTACCCATGCCTACAAGTGGCAAGAAGGAATTTGGAATGTGAGTAGAGTAGGAAAGGGAGCGAGAGCGAGAGCGAGAGGAGGCCATCAAGGGAATTTGAAAATGTTTCAACATTATCATTTCAAACAGTCCTTCAAGCTAGTTCCTATCTTGGCAGGGCTGCATCGAACCTTACTTTTTAGGTTTAATATGTATTTTGTTTGAGAAGAGAAGATAGGCACCCATGCACAACATTAGTAAAGATAAACATAAACTAGACATAACAAACTTGCAACCTACCAAAACCTCGTCACAAGAAGTAGGGGATGTAATGGACTAAAGGGGAGTAAACTTTAAAACCTCCAAAGTGGGAAAATCCACATTAGTTCCTTAATTAGCAAACACCTTTAGGTCTATATTTGAATAAAAGATAGAGACTAAATGTACAAAAAACCATTGTTGCCCCAAGAATAAGCCTAGAAATATCAAACGGACTTGGAAAACTCCCTCAAGTACAAGCACATGAACAAAAGATAGAAGGAGATCAACGACCAAATCACCATCCAAGGAGCCAAAGACAAAATTACCCATGCCTACAAGTGGCAAGAAGGAATTTGGAATGTGAGTAGAGTAGGAAAGGGAGCGAGAGCGAGAGGAGGCCATCAAGGGAACTTGAAAGTGTTTCAGCATTATCATTTCAAACAGTCCTTCAAGCTAGTTCCTATCTTGGCAGGGCTGCATCGAACCTTACTTTTTAGGTTTAATATGTATTTTATGTTGTACATGAACTCGCTGACTATCAAACAAGAGTCGCTCCTAAACAGACGATGCTTGAGACCACTTACTTGTCATAGAGACAAGTCGCGACTGAGAGTGACACTAGAGGAAACTACATCATGACAAATCTATGAAGTACCAACCAGCAGAAAGGTAGCTCTGATTACACAATGCTGGAGGGTGGTTAAAAGAACAATGCGACAAGTTTTGATAAGCCTTTTGGTCAACAATCTATCTCATTTGTAATGAGTCTAATGTAGTTCAAATACCTGACTGTTCGATATCAACACATTCTTGTCAACTGTATTTGGGGCTGAGGATAGCTCATAACCATTCATGGAAATGTATATTTTTGATGAAGAAAATACTATTATATAGTTAATTCCAAGGTGTGACCCTTTTTTAAACACGATAGGTTCAGAAATTAGAGCGTAGCAGGGGGAGAAACTTTTGCCAGATATATTATATTGGAAAGTGCTGATGGAAATGTCGTTTTGAATAGCTTGCAGGGCATGGACACGTTCTCGGAAGTTTTTTTTGGATGTTTTTATTTGTATCTGTCCTGGAGACAAGCATGCGAAAAAGAGAAGCATTTTCAGGGCACATGAACTGATTGACAGAATGCCACAAAACAGATGTATCTCATGAGATGGTCGTATATATGCACGAAATACATACATTTGTAGGTAAGGCTGTAGAAACTCTCAAGCAAATGTGAATAGTATGTGTTTTGTTTGTAATATTGCTATCAGAATTAAACTGTGTAGTTTCTGAGTCAAATTTATCGATTCATATTTTATGAGTAGTGGTTTTACGAGAATGAATGGAATTATTAGCACTCAATGCATCTAGATGATGTTCACAAAAGTGAAATACCAAGACTTTTCGAAAGGTCACCCATCCTAATGTTAAAATATTGAATTATTCTGATTGTCCCTAAACCTCTCCAATCACCACCTACCTGTCAGGAGTTCTCAGTAGCAAGTAAATGCTACCTAGATTTGTGCAAACTTTGGAGAATGAAATCTCTTGTTGGTAGGTAAGTTTGAATTTCAAATTTTTGTGTGGAAAACTGAATGGATAGCACAAGACAAAAGGGAAGAATGTTTTCCTGATTATTGAGCCTATACAATAAGAATAGTTTTGTGCAATCTGTGATTCAGAGTTTGTAGCAGCAATAGTTGTGTGTATGAATGAATGTCTAGTGAGCAGTGAGTGCTAATTTTGTGTAGCTCTAAGTGAGCAGATTGTAATCTGCTTTGTGAAGCTTTAAATGTTTGGGTGCAACTCTAGATCACTACAAATTAGTTTGTAATCAATCAATATAGTTTATTTTTTACTTTGTAATTTTTATTTGTAGAAGCTTATTTTTAAATTTTAATTGAAAGCAAGAAATCAAATCTTGCATATCTTCGATTCTGTGTATTGTCTCTATTTTAATTGGTATTCTACTTTGCATTCTAAGTGATTGGGAAAATAGAGTTTCAATCTCTATATGTATGTGCTCTGCCTTGCTTTTGGGACTTTTAATTATTTAGTATCAGATCTCCCTTGTGGATGTTTTTATATTTCCAAGTTGGTATTAAAGCTCTTTTGTGGGCAGATTTTACATTTCCAATTCCTAGTGCTACTACAACTCAAGTATGCTTAACTACTGAGTTTCCTCCAAGATTAAGTCCACTATCCTTGAAACCCCATTCACTAGTGATGGAAGGGATATTACAAAAAATTGAGATAGTATTAAGTATCTCTATTGTAGGGCAATTTTTTAACTATAAAAATTGTTATTAAAATATTTTATATGGTTAAATGACTTACAATTCTAAATCATTGCATAAGAACTTATATAATCATCATTCTTGGTCTTTTCCATGGATGAATAGTAGAATCAAATCAATATACCCATTACCCATTCCCTACACAACAATAAATATGTATATCCTTTTATTATCTTCAATAGATCAGATAATTATAGATTTATATACATTATAGGTAAGATTTGTTTATACTTTTAGAGTATCATTTATATATGGGTTTCATCTAAAATATACCTATATATATAATATATCAATGTGAGTGCATTTGCATGCAATAACATTGCAACATTGTTTTCTATCTTTTTCATTGATTCATTCAATCTATTTCATATTTATCGTCCTTCCATGGATATTATATATGTACGATCCACTATGATTATGGTCGGTTCATCTTGTTAATGAATAAAGCCAAGGAGTTTGAAATAGGTTGTAAACTTGTAATAGTATTCAAGTGTAAATGTATATATGTTGTGTGTATGTATGTTCACACATGTGCGCACATGTGTATATTAAGTTAGTTTGTTTTACTCCACAATAGATTTTCACTTAAGCTTAAAATGTCTTTCCTTTCAATCACAACTTTAATGAAGTCAAATACATTCATGTTGTAGGATAAGTTTCATGCAACCATCCCTCCTTTTTCTTCAAAGACATTATATTGAAGTAAGGAGCTAAGTTGTGTTCATAGCCTTGATACCTCTTCTAATATTATTAGATGCTTAGAGCAACATATCAATGGATAAGACTTGCTCTTACTCAAAATAAAATCTACATAGTTTTATTTGCTATCATACAATGTAAAATATCAACTAAAATAAATAAAGTATCAATTGCAATCTAAACTTATCCTAATAAACTATAATAGAGTTTTTTGAAATTAATGACAAAGGTTTGGCTCCTAACAGAATATGTAATTTCCTTAAATGATTTCATCCAATAATGAAAAATATGGACCTACCAGAATCCTCCCCTTCATTAAGCAAAGAATTCTTAACCAAGAAAACTGCAAAGATCTTTTAAGCTTCCATTTCAAAGCATTCATACATATCAATGGGAAAATAAAAAAGAAGACTTTTTAATATTATGCAATGAAATTCTAACCAAAAGCTTGATGAAGTATATCATAAACTATCAGTAAAACAAGTATCTTCTTAACCAAAATTAAAAAATAAGACTTTTTCTAATATTGTGCAATGAAATTTGAACCAAACGCTTGATGAAGTATATCATACTACCAATAAAACAAGCACATATAAAAAGAAAGAGCTGAAATTTGAAAGTCTAAAACATAGATAACAAATAGGATAGCCTCCCTCTACTACCTATTAATGCCTGCAAATGGTTGTAAACATTCTTCTTTCCCTTTTCCCTTTCCATACCAATATTCAATCAACTCTCCAAATGTGAACACCTTGTAACGTTAAGGGAGCTCATCTGTGGATAAGTGATGCTGGAAAAGCTAGAAAAGCATTTTTTGGAGAGTTTTTTAATTAGTTTTATTGTTTTTATTGAAATAAGGAATGTGCAAAGTTTTGCATATTTATATTTAGAATTTAGTTTTTCTTTGTTTTTTTAGTTTTATTTTTTCCAAATAAAACTTCTAGATACATGTGTATCTAGTTTTATTTCCTATTTTTTCTATGGCTATGAATTTTATATATTTAGCCATTTGTAATAGTTTTTTTCATAGAGAGCTGCAATAAAAGTTATTTTCAGAATTTTATTCTTGTGTAAAATCTTCATTTGGTATCAGAGCTTTAGGATTGTGAAGCTTTTAGCATGGCAAATAATTTGCAAATTCCAGAATTTAATGAAGTTGATTATCAATATTGGTCAATCAAGATGAAAATTTTTTTGATAGGAAAAGATTTTTGGGAGATCATTGAATCAGGATATGAAGAACCTGAGAATTGGGAAGATCTCATAGCTAATGAGAGGAGATTGAAGAAGGAAGCTGAGAAGAAGAATGCAATGGCTCTATTTCACATTCAAATGGCTCTTGAGAAGAGCTTGTTCCCTAGAATTGCTGATGCACAGACAGCAAAGGATGCTTGGAAGACTCTAAAAGATGCTTACCATGGCAATGACCAGATCAAGGTTGTGAAACTACAAACCTTGAAGAGAGAATATGAGAATTTGAAGATGAAGGAAAATGAGAATGTGGGTGATTTTTGTGTAAGAGTCAAAGATGTGGTTCATAAAATGGCCACTTTGGGTGAACCTATGAGCCAAGAGCATGTGATATAGAAGGTATTGAGATCTCTAACCCCAAAATGGAATACTATAGCAATTATTATTGAAGAAAGTAAAAATTTAGCCACCTTGGAGTTTGATGAGCTAGTTGGATCTCTCATATCACATGAGGATAAAATAAGGGACACTTCTACTAGCATTAGTGAGAAGGATTTTGCTTCCCAATTGCAAATTTCAAAGAATGATGGTGCTAGCAGCAACAATAACAACCACAGAGGTTCAGGAAGGGGTCAAAATCAAAACTTTTCAAGAGGAACTAGAGGAAGAGGAGGTGTTCAAGGAAGAAGAGGCCGAGGTAGATTTGATAAAAGAAACATTCAATGGTACCATTGCAATCGGTATGGACACCATGAGAAAGAGTGTAGGCTGAAATCAGGTAACAATAATGCAAATTATGCTCAACAAAATGAGGATCCTTCCTCTGGTAATTTATTCTTGTGTTATGGCAAAGTTGAAAATAATATGAGTGATGTTTGGTATTTGGATTTTGGGTGCTCTAACCATATGTCTGGTAACAAGGATATTTTTTCAAAGCTTGATGATGGCTATAAATCCAATATTACTCTTGGAAATAATAATATAGTAGAGGTCGTAGCCAAAGGAGCCATGGATGTTCAGACAAAGGAAGGTATGAAAACTGTTCAAGATATTTATTATACTCCAAAATTGAAGCATAATTTATTAAGTGTTGGGCAGCTATGTGAGAAGAATTATAGAGTTGTATTTGAAAATAAGAAATGTATTATCTATGGTAAGAATTAGGACAATAAAATGATTACAGTTGTTCCTATGACAAAGAATAGGATGTTTCCCTTGAAGTTTGGTGAAAATGACAATCAGCTTGTGAATATGGCCTATGAGGATAAAAGTTAGTTGTGGCATCTTAGGTATGGTCATTTGAATTTTCATAGTTTGAAGATTCTAACATCAAATGCATTGGTCCTTGGGTTGCCTAAGGTTGAAGAGCACAACAAAATTTGTGAAGGATGTGCAAAAGGGAAGCATGCAAGAGAATCATTTCCAAAAGGAAATGCATGGAGGGCTCATTACCCACTTTAGCTTATTCATTCTGATATTTGTGGTCCTATGCAAATAAAAAATTTGGGTAAGTCATCATATTTTATCACTTTTATTGATGATTACTCACGCATGTGTTGGGTTTATTTTTTTAAGACTAAGGATGAAGCCCTTGATACATTCAAGAGATTTAAAGCCCATGTAGAGAATGAGAAAGGAAATACAATCAAATGTTTGAGAATAGATCATGGAGGAGAGTATTGCTCCAAAGATTTTCAAATTTTTTGTGAAATGAATGGGATCAAGAGACAACTCACAACTACTTACACACCTCAACAAAATGGACTGGCTGAAAGAAAGAACCATACTATGATAGAAATGGCAAGGAGCATGTTACAAACCAAGGGTTTGAACAATACTTATTGGGCTGATTCAGTTGCTACAGCAGTCTATATTCTCAATAGAAGTCCTACAAGTGCCCTAGACAAGATGACTCCCTATGAAGCATGGTATGAGAAAAGGCCTAATGTAACTCATTTTAAAGTTTTTGGTTGCTTGGCTTATGTTCGTATACCTGATCAAAATAGACAAAAGTTAGATGCTAAAAGTGAACCATGCATTTTTGTGGGTTATAGTAAGGAGAGAAACGCTTATGGATTGTATAATCCCGTTACTAATAAGATTCTTGTCTCAAGAGATGTGATTTTTGATGAAGGGGGAGTTTATGGTCATCAAAAATGCCATGTTGAAAAGCCAAAATCAGTTTTGGATGATGATATTATTGTTGATAATAATAATGAGTAGTTAGCTAATGAATCTATTATAGAATCTCCAAGTCCACCAAGTAGCCCCTTATCAATTCCAAGTGGAAGTCCATCTTCAAGTCCAAGTTCTACAAGAAAGGTAAGAAGATTAAGTGATATTTATCAAAAGTTTCAAAATCAAACACATGAAGAGGATCCAATAGGTGAGATAGTAAATTTTGCATTACTTGCTAAAGCTGATTTTGAGCCATCATGTTTTGAAGATGCATGTACTAATGAGGTTTGGATGCAAGCAATGAATGAAGAGATGGATTCCATTGATAGGAATGAGACTTGGGAGCTTGTAGAGCTTCCATAAGAGAAAAAGAAGATTGGCACGAAATGGGTCTACAAGGTCAAGTATAATAGTGATGGGAGTGTGGAAAGATACAAAGCAAGATTGGTTGCTAAAGGTTTCACTCAAAGGTATGGTATTGATTACGAAGAAACTTTTGCACCAGTAGCAAGACAAGAGACTATTAGAATGCTTATTTCACTTGCAGCTCAAAAGAAATGGTCTATTCATCACAGGGATGTGAAAAGTGCCTTTCTAAATGGGTACTTAGAAGAGGAAGTATATGTGGGACAGCCACAAGGTTTTGAAGTTAAAGGCAAAGAACATCATGTTTATAAGTTAAAGAAGACTTTGTATGGCCTCAAGCAAGAACCACATGCATGGTATGCAAGGATTGATGGATATTTTCAGTAGAATAGTTTTCAAAGAAGTAAGAGTGAAGCTACCCTTTATTACAAGAAAGAAGGTAATGATATTATCATTGTGAGTTTGTATGTTGATGATTTGTTATATATGGGTAGTTGTTCTAAGATGAAAGATGAATTCAAATTTTCTATGATGAATGAATTTGAAATGAAAGATTTGGGTCTCATGAAGTATTTTTTGGGAATGGAGGTTTATCAACATGAAAATGAAATTTTTGTTTGTCAAACAAAGTATGCAAAGGATATGCTAAAGAAATTTGATATGGCTGATTGTAAACCTCTTTCTACTCCAATTACTCATGGAGTTGTATTATGTAGAGATGATGGTGCTGATATTGTTGATGAGACATCATATAAAAGTATTGTTGGTAGTTTGATGTTTCTAACTCACACAAAGCCTGATATTGCTTACTCAGTTTCATTGGTTTCAAGGTATATGACAAATCCATTAGAAGAACATATGAAGGCAACCAAGAGAATTTTGAGGTATGTGAGAAACACTCTTGATTTTGGAATTCACTATTCTTCTAAAAAATTTGAGCTTGTTGGCTTTAGTGATTCTGATTGGGGAGGTAGTTTGGATGACCGAAAATCTACATCTGGTAATTGTTTTTCTTTGGGCTCTAGTTTAATCACATGGAGTTCAAAGAAGCAAAGTATGGTTGCTCTCTCTTCTACAGAAGTGGAATATGTTGCGTCACTTCAGTAGGCACACAAGCTTTATGGCTCAGAAAGTTTCTTGAAGAAATTGGTGAGATTCAGGTTCAACCTACTATGATTTTTTGTGACAACATTAGTGCCATTGAATTGGCCAAGAATCCAGTTTATCATAGTAGGACAAAACACTTTGATTTGAAACAACACTTCATCAGAGATTTGGTACAGAAGAAAGTGGTTGAATTGAAGTATGTTAACACAAAGGATCAAATTATGGATATTTTCACGAAAGCTGTTGCAAAGGATCAGTTTTTGACACTCAGAGATCAAATTGTTAGCCCTCTCAGCATCAACGGGGAGTATGTGGATAAGTGATGTTGGAAAAGCTAGAAAAGCATTTTTTGGAGAGTTTTTTAATTAGTTTTATTATTTTTATGGAAATAAGGAATGTGCAAAGTTTTGCATATTTATATTTAGAATTTAGTTTTTTTTTTTTTTTTTAATTTTATTTTTTGCAAATAAAACTTCTAGATACATGTGTATCTAGTTTTATTTCCTATTTTTTCTATGGCTATGAATTTTATATATTCAGCCATTTGTAATAGTTTTTTTCATAGAGAGTTGCAATAAAAGTTATTTTCAGAATTTTATTCTTATGTAAAATCTTTATCATCATCAAATAACCTCGAGGAATACCATATTCATGTTATCTGAAAATTTATTAAAGAAACCTATAGATAAATGAGATTTTTTTCCTTTCACCATCACTTGATGTTTTACATGAAGAATCCTTCCATTACTCCATACCTTCTTTTAGAAATTCATATAAAAATATATTATTAATAATGTATAAAAGAGAAAGAAAAATGGAGTAAAATAATCAATATAAGAAAAAAGGTTAAATGTTAGAGAGAGTTTATATGATACCTGAAAGCAATCGCCCGTTATGGCAATGAACGAGTTAGGGATGGGTTTCACGTCAATCCAATGGCCTAGCCTATTGCAAACTTGAAAGCCGCCACAGTCATCTTCCATAAGAATGGTAAGACTACCAAAATCCGTATGAGGATAAAGACCAACTGTCTCAGTGGATAGCTCAGAGGGCACATCATACAAACTCATACGTAGGAGCACCTTCCCTTGACCCAAGTGAGTGGCATAGTAGCTGCTCATTCCCATGCTTGCAGAAATTACTTGCAGCACTTTGTAATACAATATCATCATCTCACGTGTATACTCTTCCATAGTTTGGCTGTTTGCAAGGCATTCAAATAGAAAAACGGTCTTCAATGTTATTAGACTTTCACAATTTTATATTTTACTGAATGAGATTTAGTATCATCGTTGTAGATCATATTCTATGAGATATTATTAAAAGGAAAAGAAAATCATGGAATATATTTTATATTTTAAAAGTTAATGTTAAAAATTTTGTACAATCAATAATTTTTACTATCTAGGTTTTAGATCGTATTTTATGATGTATCATTTTAAGGAGAAAAGAATCATAAAATGTAATGTAAAAAATGATTTTAAAAATTTCATGCAGTCAAAGATTTTTAGGATCACAAAATGTAATTTAAAACTGATTTTGAAAATCTCATTCAATCAAAGATTTTTAATATTAGTTTTTGCATCACATCCTATGATATGATGCTTAGGTCACATTCTATAATCAATTATTAAAAGAAAAAGGAATCACAGAGTATAAAACGAATATAACCTAAAACATTACTATTAAAATTTCATGCAATGAAAACAATATGAAATTGGATGTTTTTAAAAGAATAAAGAGGGGGAACCCTCACCAGAAACGTTTATTTCCATGAGGCCAGAGGAGATCAGAGAAGTCTTTAATGCCCTGAGGATCAGGAATGCTGGAGAAGGTCGTACCCAAGCTTTCGTAAACGGGGGCTCGTTCTATTCCACCTTTATAACCAGAATAAGGAATGGGGGAGACGTTTTTCTTCTTCGTCTCTATGGGAGCTTGAATACTTCCCGGCACGGTTGATCCGCTTTGAAGAGAAAATCGGGTGCGATTCCATGGTTTACAATACGAAAGTAGCCCCGTTCTTGGCAAGCCTCTCTCACTGTCTGTAAGAAATATTCCTCCTCTCCGCAGCGAGAAATATCCAGCACGGGAGTATCATCATACTTTGCTTCGCACTCATAAGAATTCATTCCAGGTGCCATGTTAGTTACACAGTAGCGTTCACTGCGATACCCAATATCACAACGGCTAGCTGTTAAATTTCGATGCACTTGTGGCAATGGTGGGTCGACCTTTTAATAGAGCTGTAACAGGTACTGTATATCGCATAAAAACAAAAATCAGAATCTCATTGCACACAGACTTTTTATTAAGTTGTCATACAAATTATGACTCAAGTCGTCGTGCCACAGGGTACCAGCCAATCTACCTCATTGACATGTGAAAAACATCGAGCAATCATGTAATTGCATCCATGAAATCTATATCTTAGTTGTTGACATCAGCGACTATTTTCCCATTAAAATGGCAATTTTTAAGACTTGTCTTAAAAATTATGATTAAAGTTTCCGTCCCACAGTACAACATCAAATCTACCGGGATACCACCTGATGAAAATCAGATCAACTATGTTTTTCAGTTAATTAATAAATATAGGCAAATGAATATCTTATTGTCTGGGTAGAAGCCCGTCATGTCAGGATGATTATAATATGATGAAACCATCTAGTTACGGTGATGAGACTCAGAAGCAACTTTCATCTATTTGAAGGCAAACTAAGACAGACCCATATTAGGAAGGAGGACCAGAACATCCACATACTTTAATGAACAACGTACATGGTTTGTAAAGTTTAAAAAAAACTTTGATACTTCATTTCTTTGTATGAAGGAGGAGGATTTAAAATAACCTATTTTTCCCTCTAATAAGAACGAAAAGAAACTTCATAGTGATAATGCTCAAATTTCACGTTGGCTCATTCTTATGCGAAATAAATTGTTATAAGTTTTTAAAACTAGTGTAAGGAAGTATGGGAGAAAAGGCTAGTGTTAGGGTCAAATTTGATGAAGTAGCCATCTTATTACCAATAGATTTATTTGGATCATTTCACAATAAGTTGAGGGGGAATGTGGGTAATCCTTACGTGGGTAATCCTTACCCAGGTATGGGAAATATTAATAAAATCCACCATAGCATTAAAAGGGGATTCTAGGAGTGCAAAAATAGAATGTGAACCCTATTTCTTGATATTTATGGATAGGAAAATATTTCTATTTTCATTAGAGTTAAAGAAAAAAAAAAAAAGGAAGCTACATGTAGAGTATTAAGTTTAAATTTTACTTTAAACTATTGAGTTCTAGTGAGCTATGAAGTTCATGGGAGGTATTTAGTTTTCTAGATAGAAAATCCATTCAAGGGTTTATAAAGTAGATCTACGAAGAAATTTTGGTAGGAGACTTGGAAGAATCTTTCATAGAATTAACATCAAGTATTTTTTCTTAGACGTGGATACAATATCCAATTTAGAAATGTTAACTACTAGTCTTCTAGTAGGGGACATGTTAGAAATGGAGACATTACTCCTCATCACAAATGGTAGGAGATGAACATTTGAATTTGGGGAGGAGTATGAGGAAGCGGCCATATCAAGGAGAGTAATAAGGTCGTATATGTGATATCTAGGTTTAATGGTAATGAAAAGATGAATTTTAGAAATAACAACATATAAGGGAATATCAAAGAAAACATCGTAGATGAGATCTATAGGTAAGATATAGAAAGAAACCATAGTATTCCTCATGTTGTCATAGATACCTCCAAACTATGTTAAAGTTTTCTCAATTTTCCTTGTATCTTCAAATGACTATTCTATCTCCTTCCACTACCATTAATTTTACTTCTAAGATGATAGGGTACATAGTCTTAGTTGTTTAGACTAGGTTTTATTTTTAATCATATTATTAGAAACATAGAACATCATCTCTAAAGGCATAAGCTATTTTGTGTGCCTCTATAGGATAGTTTCATAACATCTATTGTGGTCATCTTTAGAGAGTAGTATTCTTAAAAGAAAATTTGTGTATGAAACCATTTTTTTTAATCATGGATCCTTGATTTTTGAAACTATTATCATTTTGTTCCTTGGTCTATCAATAATGTCTTACCTTGGTAGTCTTGTAGTTGTTGCACTTGTTTTGTGAGTATTTTCTATTATGTATGAAGAATCTTCTGATTCAACCGCTAAGACAAAAATTATTGTTTGATATGAATATTTTATTGGTGGTGTTGTTGAGTAGTAATATGATGTTGTTCTTATGGCCCCCCAATTTGTGATTGATGAAATTGGTCTTGTTCTAACTGTTGAGCTATAGAATATTGAATTATAATTTGTGATTGCAATGACTGTTGTTTTTTATTATAGGTAAAAATAGGTTTTAACTAGGGACCCAAAACCCCTTACAACACAGTTATAAAAGATAAGTCACTAAAACCACTCAAGAAAAATAGGGCTCGTAAAACCATCTCTCTAGCAAACCCAACCACAACACAAAAAACCAGCCTAAAACTAGTAAACAAAAAATAGAACCCAGCAACGAAAACACATAGAAAGCAAAAAATAGAAAAAAAGGAAACTAGGCATACTCAAACAGAGTTGCCTCCATATCCTTTTTAGCCTTAGACATTTTGGTGATGGTCGCATTGATGTCCGAAAGCTCCATAATCCTCTCCCAGATTTTCTTCTTCTTAGACAACCTGGTGCATTTTCCCCGTCTAGACAGATCCTCATCAATTAAACCTTTGAGTTGAGAACAATTACTGTTCTTGTGAACTCAAAGGTTCAGTGATTTGATTTCTCCAAAATTTCTAAAATGTAGGATCTTTTATATCATGTAATAATCTAAAGGGATAAATGGGATAATTATATAGAGGCTTTGTCACATATATGCATCCATTGAAGTAAACCAACACTAATCATTGTAGCATTCATGAAATTCTAATGTCAATATCCTCTTTAAATAGTGGTAAAGTTATCCTAATTACATTTTCTATTTTTAATTCACCACTAAACATCCCTAGATAGTGAGGGTTTTTAGGCCTTAAAAAAGGTGGAGGAAAAATAAAAGTCATAGTTTCCATAAGCTCAATCTCCCATATAGAAACTTTATTATGATTTTCACAAGAAATTGGTTCATCCCATCTAGCTTGGATGTTTCTCCACCATGAATTTGGAAATATAACATGATCAAGGCAACTAATTCCTTTAATGATACCCATATACCTATGAATGCTAGACTCTTCAATTTTACACATCAATTAAACTTGTATACCGAATAAAACTTGTATACCATAGATTTCTTTAATGTACTTGTCAAGTGGAATGAAAAACTTCAAAGGGATTGACAATGGATTGTCGAAAGCCATAAATGGGAGCTATGGTTTGAAGTAGTATGAGTTGCTGGAGCCAAAACTTAAATATGTATAATATAAGTTTATATTTTTGAAATTGAAAAAAATCATCATGAATGATTGTTTCATGAATAATCTAAATAAGAAATTAGGCCTTCTTTTTTCACATATATTCTCAAGGTTGTTCCTTTTCCTCATGGCTATCATGTATTATGACATAAAATTAAGTAGATGATTGTAGTAGTTTTTCCACCACGTCGCTAACTTTTGCAACATTTTCTTTGTCAATATTTATAGTTAACATAGGGAATGTCACATCTTTTCCTCTAAAGATAAGACTCGCAACAAACTTAACTATATCCAAGCTGAAATCCAGAATCAGGTCTATGATGAAGAAAGATTGCAAAAAGAAAAAGCCATCATTTCGGATTACCATAATATTATTGGGTAGGAGGAAACCTTCTAGAAGCAGAGATCGAGATCCATCTGGCTTAGGGAAGGGGACCGCAATACTCACTTTTTCCATGTTTCCACTATGAGACACAGAGCTACTAACAGGATAAGTAGAATCAAGAAGGGAGACCAAGATCTTAAGGAGAACAAGGATATAGCGGATGAGGAAATTACTTACTTTTCTCTACTCCTCTCAAAAGATTAGGGGATATCTAAACAAGACTAGGGCTATCTCCTTGATAATATACCGAGAATCATCACTGACCATCAAAATAAAGACTTATGCTCTATCCCAGACATGACTGAGGTCAAGAAAGATCTGGACTCTCTTCCAAGGGACAAAGCCCCTCATCTAGATGGCTTCCCTATGTTCTTCTTTCACCTTTATTGGGATGTGGTGAAAGATGATGTGGTTCAAACTGTGCAAGAATTTTTTAGTTCAAAGAACCTCCTCAAAGAACTCAATGCCACCTTCCTAGTGCTAATTCCCAAGATTTTTGGAGTGGACTCTTTTGAGCAATTCAAACCAATAAGCCTTTGCAATTCCTTCCATAAGATCATCTCCAAGGTTATCACCTCCAGGATTCTCAGAGTCCTCCCTTCTTTGATCTCGCAGGAGCAATCTGGCTTTTTGCCTGGCAGACAGATCTTGGACTCCATTATGATGGTGCATGAAGTTATTCATTCTCTTGAAGAAGTAAAAAGGGAAGGCTTTCTTCTCAAGCTTGACCTCTCCAAGGCCTATGACCGGGTGGACTGGTAGTTTCTTCTTAGAGTTCTTGAAGCTTTTGGTTTCAACTCCCACTCTTGCAAGCTTCTCTTTCAAACCATCTCGACCCCTTCCTTGGCAGCCATGATTAATGGCTCCTCGTCAGCCTTCTTCAAACCTTCTAGGGGCCTAAGACAAGGGAACCCTCTTTCCCCCATTCTCTTCATTATTCTTGCTGAGTGCCTAGGGAGACTTATCTCGGCTTCTTAAATGAACGGGGACCTAAAAGGCATCAATCCCTCCTCTGGTGACATTGTCTTTACACACCAGCAATTCATGGATGATACCATTCTTTGAGGTTAGGCTTTAGTGGGAGAAGCTAGAGTGGTGAAGGATATTCTTAATAATTATACCAGGGCTACTAGCCAAACTATCAACTGGAATAAAGGTTCTCTTCTCTTTATCAACACTCCTGAAGAGAGAGAGAGGAAGATTTCTCAAATAATGGGATGTGGCATTAACACCTTACCTTCTACCTACTTGGGGCTGCCCTTAGGTGTCAAAGCTCTGAATGCTTTTTGGAACAAACTGATAGACAAATTTAATAGGAAGCTTTCCGGTTGGAAAGGGGTCATCCTTAGCCAGGTAGGTAAGATCCAACTGGTTAAGGCTACTTTACAGAATCTTCCCACCTATGCCCTTAGCCTCTTCCCAATCTCGGCTAAAGTTGCGGAAGCCATGGAAAGAATCCATAAAAGATTCCTATGGTTTGGTGCTGAGGACCACAAGCACATTCCCCTAATTGCTTGGGAGAAAGTGTGCCGACCAAAAATTGCTGGTGGCCTAGGCTTAAGGAAATTGAGACCTTTCAACAAAGCCCTTCAAGCCAAACAGATCTAGAGAATTTTCAATAGCATCAGAGAATGGAGGGATATCTTTGAAGAAAAATACCTCTTGCATAGCTCACTCAACAGGCTCTTTGAAGAGGAGGATTCCCCCAAAGGTTCTGTCATTTGGAATGGTCTTCTTTCCACCAAGGAGCTGGCTAAATCCAGGGCAAAGTGGAAAATAGGAAATGGTCACTCTATCAATTTTTGGAATGACAATTGGCTTCAAATGGGTAGCCTAAGAAATTTTGATACTCTAAACACTTGGAGAATCATCTTCTCTCAAACCTATGGGACTCAGGTCTGTAATTACAAAAGGGATGACAAATGGGTATATCTCACTCACATTTCTCAGGACCTGTCTCCTTTGATGAATACTCTCAACGTGGTCACTCTATCTCCCAAGAAGGAAAAGATTATCTGGGAGGATTCTTCGAATGGGAATTACATTGTGGCTTCGACCTATTCTTCATTGACCATACATATCCATGACTTGAATCTGCTATGGGCCAAAGCTTGGATTCCTAGTCTCACACGCAAAATCAATGTTTTCTTCTAGCTCCTGCTTCAAAACTGTATCCTCATGGTGGATAATCTCACCAAGCACGGGTTCCAGTTCACTAACAGATGTGTTCTCTGCAAATGCCAAGAGGAGTATGTGGATCACCTCTTCATCCATTGCTCCTTTGTTAGTCAAATTTGGCAACTTCTCTTTTTAGTCCTGAATCTCTCATGGTGTTTTCCCCTGTCTTTCAATGATCTCTTCTCCCAATGGGTCTTCAAAAGGTTTGATCAGGACTTCATATTACTTTGTACCTAGATTCTTCCTCATTTTTGTTGGGGGATCTGGAAGGAGTGCAATAATCACATCTTTCGTGACTGTTCCTCTCCTTCTAAATTTATCTTTGAAAAAATCATTCATGCTATTAAGGAGAATTTTGTCTGCTATGGTAGATCTAACCCTCTTGCTGGAAAGGCCTAGGCTACTACTTAGGAAAAAAGACAAAACTGTGTGTGGACTACTCCCCCAACTGGTTGGACCAAAGCCAACTTTGACAGCGCGGTGAAAGGGAACCTTGGTCTTGCTAGTAGTGGAGGAATAATCAGAAACAACTTTTGCATTGGCACTACGGGTGTCAGTTTCCCCTTGGGTGCTCAAAAAAATCACTATGTTGAAGCCTGTGTGGCTCTTCAAGTCACCAAACTTGCTAAAGATCAGGGGGTTAAGTGGCTCTGGCTAGAAGGTGATTCAATGAATATTATCAATTGCCTCAACTTTTCTCACCCTCCCTCTTGGACTATAGACAACATTATAGCTAAAATGTGGGCCATCCTTAATTCCTTTGAGAAGGTGTTCATCACCCATGCATATAGGGAAGGCAATGGGGTGGCTGACTGGTTTGCCAACTTGGCTATCATGAAGGATGCTAAGATGACTTGGCATAATGGTGATGACTTTCCCAAAGATGTGAAGAGTATCCTAGAAAAGGAACGATTGCAGTGTACAGAAGGAAAAATCTTACAAACTTAACACCTCGTTTGGTGGGTGGGTGCGGCTACTTTTTGTTCGCTTCTCTTGGCTTTGTCCCTTCTTTTGTCTATCTTTTAGGTGGTTCCCTGGCTATCTCTCACCTGGCCCATTCTGTCTGGTTGTGGTTTTCTAGCCCTGGGCTTTCTGTGGACTATCTCATGTATGTTTCTACTCTAATCTTGTGGGTTTCAGGCACCTTGTAAAACCTGTTTTACTTAATAAAAACATAAGGAATGTCACTAAGTATGGAGAAAACTCAAATCAGCCAATATATTCATAGTGTTGATTGAATTATAAAATAAATAGCATAGAGTGAAGGGGTGATAGACATATCACTTCATCTATCAAGTCATTCATTTTGAGATTGTCAATACCAATGCTCAATGCATTATCATTAATCTTAAATGAAGTAACAACATAACCTAGTGCATTTTAAATTTTCCTTTTAAAATAGTGAGTTTCTCTCAAAGTGATATGATATAAATCTTTGGTACCATGGTTTCCTTTTATGAGGATCAAATTCATACAATCTTACCATTCATGTAGATATATAAGCATTTTGAAAGATATAAATAACATTGTTTATTGTTATAAATTTATCAAATATGTGAACTTTGAAACATGTCTATAGTTAATATTTTACATTTAAGTTTATGTATTTAATATGGAGTGCACATAAAAAAACATCTTCCAAGTCTAGCATATATAGTTATATAGGTGCCTCAATAGATAGATGCACAATCATTCTCAACTTAATTTCAATAAGCATATTTTGTTAGCGCAAAGCTCTTGATTTAGGATTTGGAACCCAAACACTTCTATTGCAAAGAGAATAATATTCACTAAGAATGATATATTTCAATACCCATATTTGAAAATGACAAAAGCACAAAAAAAATTTAAAAATATTTATTTATTTGTTTCAAAGTTCCTTTTTACATTTTCAATTATTCCTTTTTAGAATATCAATAACTCACTTAATGGAGGAATACTTATTGTTACCAAGGGGAATATTATGGTTTCCATAAATAAAATTAGTTCATTCCAATACAAATATCATTTCTATCCATTATTAAATATATTCCTTTAAAAAACTTTTTATAGATTTTATTTTCAAATACCTTTAGGGTTAGCCTTTTCTTGTTCCTACCACATTAACGATACAAGATAGAAAGTGGGGTTTCAATATTTTTTTCTCATCAAGGGAGAGGACATATCTTAATGAGGCCAATGAATACCTCAATTACCTTAAGAATAACTTAATTTCACTAATCATGTCACTCTATATGAAAGTCTTAACCAACTTAACTACCATATTCTAATAAATAACTACAATGCCCAAACCACACAATTTTTAATATTATTGAAATCCATTATACATGTAAATGTTGGTATCCTTAGCAAAAATAAATATCAATGATAATATTCTTGTTAGATCCCTCTCAAGAGAATACCTAAATGTATAAATTATGCTTACACTAAAAAGTGTTCCCATTATTTTACCACCTATATCTTATAATGGTTTCCAATTTTATCTATGATAAATACTTTTATTTGCCTAGTTAAATATTTACATTAATACCTTTATTAAATTCATTTCAAAGAACATCATGTATACTAATGTAACATTTTTTTTTTATGAATAGACCTTTTCCATTATATATAATTAAAAATACACTATTCACAAAATAAAGTTGGGGGACATAAAGTCACTCCATGAGAGTCAAAAAGGAAAATCCCAAGCAGAGCACAAAGAGCTAACAAAAACTTAAAAATATGGGCCTAGACTAGAAACAACAACAAACCACATTAAGGGGTTGAGGCAATGCCTATATAAGGAAAAGGATTGAGATCATCTCTTTTTATACCCAATACAACACCATGGTCTAGGTTAGGTTTTGGGAGGGACCATCCATATTTAGCTTTATCTTCTTCTTCATTCTCTTTCCTGGTGGGAGAAATGGCTAGAACCAACCCTAGGAACCACTTGGAGGAAATGGGCCAACTAGAATGTCTACCAGTGTTCAAAAATCTAGAGCCACTTGGAGTGGTGGGAACCACATTATAAGTCAGCCAAGAAGGGGTGCAACCACCATGAGGTGGTGAAGCTAAGTGGTGCCATTGAAAATCTCTTCTTCTACTAGAAGGATAGCAAGGGGCTTGGGACCACAGTATATGTGAGTGTTGTGAAGAGAAAATATGGCTATGTTAGCAATCGTAAGGTAGAGATCTATCCCTAGAACTAGAAGCATCTAGTAAAACTCTAAGAACTATACATGGGTCATTTCCCCAATGCTAAAGTATCTCCTGCAATTGGGCCACTTCAAGAGACACTTTAATTTCTTACACTAGAATCTGCATCATAACATTATTACAAATTCACACTATAGTATATAGATAAACATTCAAATCAATTATTAGCTATGATGAAATAACACTGCACTTCTATCCTTCCAAAGATTGAAGAGGATTTCCATCCTAAAAGCATGTCATATCTACAAAAATTTGAAGGGAACTCTAGGTGAATCTCCCAGCAAGACCATGGCTTGATAGAATGAATGCCAAGCTTGTGTATCATATTCAGAGGTAGTATTAAGACCACTAGAGCAAAATTACATCGATCTGGGTGAGAAAGATAAAATTGGGCCTACATATCTTATCAAGTGTGAAGGATTATAGTAGCATGAAAGAAGAGATATCTTAGAGTGAAAATGTCACATTTATCAAAATGCATAGCAAAAAGACTAGGAATTGTGGCTAATGGAAGTCCCTATGACTGAATGAGTAGAGATGACCAAATATTATGTTGGTTAAAAGAGAGGGCATCACAAAAACTAACCCATCCTAGAATTCTAAGGTTTGAGAGTTTCACAGGTATGCCATATTCTTTTGGCAAAAAAAGTACCTCAGACCTAGAGTGTTATCCCATAACCAAAAGGGTTTGAAATCCAAACCCCTTCTAAAATAATATATGACTTGGATAACCAAAACAAATACAATTTCTGAGAATAATTTTCTAGGCTTAATTTCTAGAAATGGCTCTAGTAGTTCCACTTTAGCACACAAGTCCAAGCCTTTCTTATGGGTAGAAAGAAGGCCAAGGCCTATAGATTCTCTAGGAAGACAACAATATTCCTAGAAAACTCTTTGAAATCTGTGATGGTCATATCCAAAAGAAGACAAAAAATATCACAAAAGCTATTCAAGTTTACTATATGAGGCTTTGGAGGGAACCCAAAATGAAGAATAGTAGACATGAGTGGCCACCAACACTTTCAAATAGATCTAGAATTTATGAGCGAAAGAAATTTGCTTTGTAATCCAGTATGTTGGAACTTCTTCTCTATCTAGGCCAAAAAAATATTCCACAGGTCAAAAGGAGAGCCTGGGAAAGAAAAAAGAATGCACAAGAATTGAAATATTTTATCATGTTGGATCCAGTTCTACCCATATTGAATAATCCAAGGTGGAGTAGGGAGAAATTATTATGCGTAACACTCATTTTTTGCCATTGAATAGTTGACCTAGAGGCTTGACAAAAGGTGTCAAGATATTGAAAAGCCACCTGAAAATTATCTTCATCCTCAATCAAAGTGAGGAAAGAACTATCAACAAAATGGATATTGATGAGTTAAGAAGGTGACTTAGGAAGGGAAATTCCTTTGACACAACTAGTGGAAATGGCATAAGCTAAAAGATAACCAAATCCCTTGGTCACAAGCACATAAAGTAAGGAGCCAAAGGAAAACCCTGGTGAATGGATCTGAAGACACCAAAGGAAAATGATTTTTGGCCATTAATGGTGATGTAGGCATAAGCATCCATGGATACTATCTAAATAGATTGGATAAAACTAGACCCAAATCCATGTACTTAAGCATTGCAAGGATAAAAGGCCACTCGATGTGATCATAAGCTCTAGCAAAGTCTATCTTGGGAAAGATGACATACTAGAATTTAGAGTGACAAGAAGATTCCATACCTTCCCACATAACAATAATGTTGTCGAGGATAAACCGTGACTTTATAAAACTAGTTTACTCTAGTTGAATAATGAGAGGAATAATATGGTGGATCTTAAGGGTCTGGGCTTTGGCAATGATCTTATAAGATACATTGAGCAGAGTGATGGGTAACCAATTTCATAAATCCTTTGGATCCCTTACCTTAGGGATGAATTCAATATTTCCTTTGTTGATAAATTGACCAAAATATTTGGCATGAAAAGCCTCAAGGTAGACCTTATGATGGTCAAGACCAACACAAGGCCATGAGGCTTTGTAGAATTCACAAGGGAAATCACCACACCTAGGAACCTTGTTTTCAACCATAGAAGAAATACATTTTTAAGTTCTATGAATCATGCCTCAAAAATATTCTTAGAGTTCATAGACTATTATTTTGAAAAAAAAAATCATAGGGGTTGATCTTTGATTTTGCTTAGTTGAAATTAGAGAAAATATTTTCAATTCCACTTATCAATCAATCCACTACATTCACTCTGTGTGCTCACTTAATTATGCTTTGTAAATGTTCCACTCTCCCTAACTCCCTCATGTATTTAGTTAATCGAATCATGCAAGAAATTAATTCATCAATCGATTTGAGTTGAGCAATAATAGATATTTTAATAAAAATCATAGCAATGTACAAATCCTTTTACGGTTGTCACATTCCTCATCAACTCTACCAATTTTGGATCATCCTTTGAGTGTTGCACATCTCCTCATCAATTCTCCTAATTTTGGATCAGACTTGTAATTTTAGATTACATCTTAATCATCTTTTGATTCTCCAAAGACTTATAAATCAACACTATCATTCATCATTTATATATCACCCTTTTATGCATTTATATAGCACCCTTTTATGCATCTCTTTGTTTATTTTTCGTCCAAGAAATATCATTCTTATGCTAATGAAATTAGCACCCACATCCATCACAAACATAAATCCACATGGTACTTAATCTAAAATTTGTTTGAATAAAGTGTTTTGATTGATTGACTTTAAATGCTTTCTTTATTCTATTTTTCTGACATTTCAAAATTAATATTAGTTAATTTATACCCGCCCTTTACATTTTTTATATAATTTTGTCTCTTCCATTTCAAAATAATTAGTAGTGATTAATTTGAACCTCTACTTTAGATGTTCATATAATTTTGTCTTTAACTATTATATCCATATCTCATTTCTTAATAAAGATCATAAAAGTGTTTGTTTGACTATAATTTGGTACAAGACATTGTTGATTGTGACAATGCATTATCATACATACAAGAAATTTAACTATAATAGCAATAAGGAAGGAATATAATGACATGAGCATATTCATATAAACAATTGAAAAATTATGATGCTTTCCGATCCTTCCTATTTACTTAATCAGAAATATATTGAAATACTAACATACCAAAATAATAAAAACTAAAACAAAACCATATCTTCTAAAAACCAAAGTAATGATTTAAATCCATCCAAATCAAAATCAGATAGCAAACTATCTCTCAAGAGAAACAATATACCCTCAAATATCAGCCAGCACCATTATTTCTTATTGAACATAGAGTTACAAAATTCACTAGGAACAAACAACACTAAGCTAGATCATAATTGGAGGTAGATTTAGTGGTTGGAATAATACACGAAGTGTCACCTTGCTACTAGATGAGAGGGTATATTGCAGAAGATTGAGCAGTTTGATGGGACTCCACGTTACTGTTTTCTTTCTTTGGGATTGCCCTTCTTTTATATGAATATTTGTCCTCACTCCTTTTAAGGAAATGCACGTTGCTCTTTCCTCCTTATATTCTTCTACCCACTGCAATGCATACATAACATGCAGATGCTTCACAGTGTATGTGGGATCCACCAATGAGAGGTGAAAGGAATACAACATAAATAGATATTTCTAGTACAGGAGATTTGAATAATTGAAGGGAAAATTCTTTCAAGCATTGATTTATTACCAAATGTAAGTTATATACATTTGCTCTCAAAATCTACTTGATTGGTTTCCCTCAATTTAGTGTTATAGTTTTGTAAAACCCACCATCAACGCATGGAATGGAATGATCAAGACCAAAGAATTGGCTCTTGGCAATATCTCATAGATTACATTACTCTTATTTCTAAGAAAAGACAATTCAGCAATAACAATTGTAGTAATTTAGCATCAAATTATAGAACTACTTAAATGCTTGGCTTATCATGATTTGACAATCTGATTTTGAGTAGTGCGCGTGGTGTTTTAAATGTAGCCTGATAAAAATGCTTTTCAGTCTGCTAAGATTTCTATTTTTATTTGTGTAAGGGTAAGGCAGGTTCATCCAGTTATCCCTACTTTTTAGCTTGCTGACCTAATTAATTTGATGGGTCTTTGTCCTAGGAAACATGTCGAAGGTATTTTCTTTAGTGGGTAATATTCCCATCTTGTCTAAGGAAAAGGTAATCATTGCTCTTGCTTCTCCATCTCTGTTAAATTCGCATCTCTCTGCATGAGATCAATATGCAAATGTTTTCTGTTAATCTTCATGTCTGAAGTTGCATGCAGGATCACAGCATTTTGTGCAGCCAAGGATGACTTGCCGACATCTTGTGATTGAGTGCACAAATGGAGTTGACAGGTTGTCCTTGGCTACATATTTTGCTGGAGCTTTCATGTTACATCTAACATGATTTTTTATGGTTGATATATATCTGCTCAACTTATTCAACCATTCATACAAATGGTAAATAAATATTTTATTTTTATTAAAAAATTATTTGAACTGTTTAGTATGTAATTATCTATTTGAAAGTTATTGATATTCATAGATCCATAGCTTTATGTTCATTGTTTTTATCAGTTTGTGGTAGAACTCGCACAAAAGCCTTTTCCAATTATAGATTGATCAGAATTTTATATATTTTTAGGCTGGATTTGTTTTCTAACTGAGTTTCTGACTGGAAAAGAGATTTTATTACTTATAAAATCCAATTATGTACGGTTTTAATTGTGGCAAACCTTTTCTTTATCAGAATTATGAATCAAAGAACCAAATTCTTAATAGAGAACCCAAAATATATGAGCACACGGACGCTTTTCAATATATGGTATATATGGGTACAGACAAGTGAAGCGATGAGTGAACAAAAAATTTGCTGGGCAATATACCATGACGCCAAATGTCATTTCTAAACATCTTAGCATATCTAACAATACAGTAGCATGGTTATGCATTATAATTTTACAATTGCTATTTTCTATATTTTACGTGTAGATGAGATTTGAAGTTTCTTGTAGTTTTCCATTGCATCAATGAGGGTGAGGCTCTGTTAACCTTCCGAGGTCTATTGAGATTCAGGCTCGTTGATCTAATTTTTATGGGGAATGTTTCTGTGTATCGATGTTTTGCTTATTGAGGGAGACAAACTACTTTAGGTTCGTTAATCATATCTGGCATTGCAAAACCTTAATTTTTATGTGGAAAGTTTGTGTGTATTAATGTTTTTCTCATTGAGGGAGGAGACCCACTGATTCATATCCATTGATCTTACCCATGGCAATTGCAAAACCCTAATTTTTAGGTGGGAATTTTTCTATGTATTAGAAAGGAGAGTGATTGATTCATTTTCTTGTTCGTTAATCATACCTATCTGTAATTGCAAACCCTAATTTTTATGTCGAAATTTCCTATGCATTGATATTTTCATGAGGAAGGAAACTGCTAGACTATATAGTACTAATTTTATTCTCTATTTCATAAATTTCCTGATAACAAATGACTATATATTTTTAGAAACATATTTTACAAGATTTTTAAAATATAAGTATATCAGTTATTTATAAGTAATGTAAACAGATTTTTTTAAATATAAATATATTAGTTATTTACAAGCATTATGAATTTCCATACTTCACACTCAAGACATCTTTTATGCTTGAAATGTAAATATTGAACAAACTCTTAATTGAATGGTTTTTAAATCAAAGAATCTTTTAGATAACAAATTTGCCCTGAAAGTGATTCATGCTTGCTGGTGGTAAATTGGAAGCCGATGAGGACAACAAAGACCTCTTCATGTTTCTGGAGGAAGAATGGGCTGCTACCTTGATGTCCAAGCCTTTGGGGGAGAGGTCTTAACTGCTGCTTGTGCCATGATGATTTTGTCTTGGGTTGATCCTTTAGGCCCCAGGTTTTTTACTATGTTTCTGTATTTTATGGTTAAGTATTTAAGACTTTGGATTAGCCTTGTGTGCCAGTTTACTATTACTATGTTCTTTACTTTTTGGTTAAGCTACAACTCTTGTTCGTTCTTTTTGTTAAGGACCTTCAAGCTTGTTTTTTATAGAGGCAGAGTGGACACTATTACTCTGTTGTTTATCAGCGTAGATGCTAAGTGCTATTAATGTGCTGTTAATGTGCACCCTCTTGCTACTTTTTCTATCAAAAATATTATTCTTGAAATTAATTTTTTAAACAATATTGATCATTTTCTAATAAGATGTATATAATTGTATTAGATTTGTTAACTATTAAATATATTTGATGTAAATTTTATATTTTTTAAATTTGAAATTATTTTTTAATTTGTATTGTTTATAAAAGTTACTCTTTTTAAGAATCATATTGTTCACTTAAAAATATATAATTCTTATGTTTTAGACATGGTGATGTGTGTGTTATATGTATTTATCTATACATACATATATTTATGTATGTACTCACACACGCGCACACGCAAATATTTAGTGACACACACACACACACACACACACACACACAAGCATGCATGTATGCATGTATGAAAATTTTAACTATCATATATATGTATGACAATAATAATTTTTCATTTGTAATAAACTGATTATTTAGAATTTGAATTTTAAATTTATTTATTTTTATATTTAAATTAAGAACACTTAATTTTAAGTTATGTTTGTTTGTCTATGGTTTGCTATAGATTTTTCTGTCCTTTTGAACCTTATTTGACCCTTAATAAAAAAAAAATTAATCCTTGATAATTGGATGAAATGGTGGCTAGTAATGCATTTGACAAAGAGCTAAAGTGTGTGGAGAAATATAAGAAGGGGTGAGTTTAATGCGCCACAATTATTTATTTAAGTGATGTGTTCAGGAATTGTTATAAAAAGTGGAGAGTTCTTTAAATTTCCAGAATAGAAAGACGTCAAGGGACCAAGTGATGGTGGAATTTATGATGTTCATTGTTCAAGGGGCCAAAGATCTTATTTTGCAGAAGTGAATAATTTGAATTTGGGTGTTGGCCAGGTTTTTGCATGGGTCTCTCAGTGTATGAATTCAAGAGGCAATGGGTAAGTTGCTGCAAGACCTTTAATACTCTCATTGGTGGTGGAATGCCTTTAATTCCACTTGAGATGTGTCTTCTGTAAATATTTTTTTTTCTGTGATGAGTTCATTTCTTCTTTATGATGATATTTGTGATGTAATCAACAAGGTGATGCACCATATTATATATGCATGCACATACCTATATTATCATTTTTTAACATATATATACACATCTACATATACATACATCTATAGATATATATTTTATCATTTTTTTTTGGCTAAGTATTAGAATGGAATTAGATTAGAAATAATTTATTTTAAGAGATTTAAATAATATACTTTGTCAAGTTAAAGATAATATAATTTTGGTGTATATTTGCAAGTTCTAATTTTTACCAACATAAGTCCCTTGAAGAAATACATCACATAGTCAATTTTGCTACTCTAAAGCTAAAATTCAATGGAAACTAGTACCTTGGAGGTGATTGATTAGTGTATTAGTTGTCCTCTTTAGGAGAAGGAAATTAATCCTCATTTGAACTATTTTGTAATATCAAATTTACCATCGATCTAGAGGTTTAAATCTCCTAGTATAACTAAGATCAAGTGTTAGAGTTAGAATTGTAGAAAGAGCAACCACACATAAAAAATGATAATGTAAAGGAACAGAATAATAGATACTACATTGATATTCTTGACAATGTCATATAATGGAAAATGGGTGATTATTTTGGTGTCCCTATCTATGCTTGCATGTGAGAATTATTGATTGGTTATGTAACCTTCCTTTAAATGACTCCCAATAGGGAGTGGTTCTTATATTTTTAGAGCATTCACGGTTAGTTGTTATATTAAAGAGATATCTATTATCTAAAAATCATTATACAAGGTATAATCATTCTCATTTTTTGATATAAAAAAACCAAAACCATTTATAAAGCTATGTGCATTCTATGTTTGGGAAATAAACTTATTTTTGCAAGTGGTTTTCAATGAACATGTGTGGAAGATGGTGTTTGGGGTCATTTATCTTATATAATGGAGATTATTCTGAAGCTCTATTTCATTTGAGTGCTAGCACTATGGACCATAAATTTTTTTATTATATTAACATAGGTAATCATATGATTCCAAAAAAGAAGACAATTTTGTTATATGAGTGTATGGGACATGTATTAGTGATTAATTCATAAGAACCTTGTAATGTAAAAATATAACAAAGTGGATAACTAATTATTCCTTATGTTTAAATATGTCTTTGAAATTTTTTATAAAGAAAAAATGTTAGAAAGTAAAGTCCACCAAGATAACTGAGAGGGGGGGGTGAATCAGTTATCAGATAATTATAACTTTTATCATCTTCAACAACATTAAATCATATAAGAAATATAATTACCAACCATAGAAAGATATTCATACACAATAACACAATGGCACAAGATATGTTGACTAAGGAACCTCTTGATCAAAGAGTAAACTCCGGTGGGAATGATGTCCACAAAAGATGCACTAATATGAATATTCCTTGTGAGAGGATGGACTCTGTTAGGAGTTGTAACGCCCTGCCAGGCAACCCAAGAGGACAAGACATAAAACCTCTATAAAATGAAAGTAGTGAATTTTTTTTTTAATTTATTTATTTATTTTAACTAGAATAATATTCATCATTACACTTCATATTTCTAAAAGAAGAAATAATTTTCTACTACTTGAATGTAAGATTTATACAACTTAAGTCCTCCCGGGTTCCCTAACGTCGCTACCTAAGCAACATCATATAAACCATTTACATGCATAAGATATTCACGGAATCATGAGCTTAAAAGATCTACATTCATTTTAATGCACCAGGTTAAATGTCCCTAACTTATTTCTTTTATTAAACATAGGTTAATCATCCAACATCATTATTCCTTTTATCAACTCATTCCATAAATTCATATTGATTTCATCTACATCTACTATCCTTTATATCACTTTTCTCTAATAATTTAGGTAAGAGATTGATATTCATTAAGGTAGGCATTATCCTAGGTATTTCATTAACATGAACCAAGTATTAACATTATAATCAAGTTACTATTTTATTTCATTGTTTCATAACCATTCATTGTTAATAATTCCAATCACTAACCTATCATTTCTCAATAATTTCCTTGGATCCTTTCATCAAGAGAGAATACATTATTTTTGTGATACATCATTATATATAACTATATTTAAGATTATTTCCTTTACATATGGACAACATAAGAGGATAGGAGAAATAACATAAACACTTTCTTTTAATGCTAGTAACATGTCCAATATTCCACATTATTTTCCCTTTCTTTTACCTAGAACTACCCATTCCCTTATGCATTGCTTTGAATTGAGATTACATCAATACTACAAGACTCCTTTTAGGAGATTAAAAATTACATGAATTCAAATACATAAGTACATCTCAACATATTAAAATATCCAATAAGAAATCTTCAACTGCAGATCTGGAAAGGAATATGTGCTAGGATCATCCAGAGAATCACGAACAATACCTCGATATAAATATTAACCACCCAACCACGTGGAACCAATAGGCCCACTCCCCCGAGCTAAGAGATAGAACCAAAGGCCCATACAAGAGGTAACAACTAGAAAATTCCTAAGGTGGTGATAAAAGTTCCCCAAAGTCACAACAAAAAAGAAAAGACAAGAAGACCACAAGGAATACCAGAGGCATGATCAAATTTGATAGAGACTCTAAGCTACAAGCTAGGTGAGTGTCATCGCATAGCCCTCACCCCTTGGGTTGTCCTGGTACTAGCCACTCTTGGCCCTGGCCCCCAAGTAGGCACATGCGGAACCAAATGCCTCTCGTACAGACAAGGTCATTCAGTTGTACCTACGCATAGGTACCTTCTCCCACTCCCATCCTTAGTCTTTACTAGCACTAAAGGCATGGGCGAGGCACAATTAATCTTGATTAATGTGTAATTTTCCATTCCAATAATCTTCCATTCCCAATTCATTTATTTAGGTTATCACTTGATTAAATAACTCATAGTAGGTTATCCTAGTACTAGCCACTTAGGGCCCTGGCCCCTCACTATGAGCCACTCACCTAGTGTACTTAGGTTCCCTAACATACATATAAAAATCATAAGAACATAATAGATTCATCATCAAGAATTCATATCAATTCCATAACAATATTTGATTGAGTTTAGGAAAACATATGTTGTCCCTAGTCCACTTGACAACCCTAAACCCAATATGGCATTCAGAATGTTCCAAACATATAAGAAGACATCCAAGTGATATTATAAACATATTCAGAGTATACATAGATCCAAAAACAAATTCTAATAGCCTCTTGTAACCATACGAAACCTTAAAACTTAATGATGTTCTTAAATTGAATTATTTCAAGCTAGGATTAAATGCAAAGAATAGTCATCATAGAACAGTCATCCATATCTTCCACAAAACATAAAATAAAGGAAATCACTTCAGTGGAGATTTAGATAACATAATTATGGATTCTCAATTTTATTTTTAGGAAGATCCAACGGTGGGAAAGAAAGTTATGACTTCTGGTTTAAAATAGAAAATTCTGGTTAGAGTTCAGACCTGCCTTCACTAAAACGGTTGTAATTTTCACAAAACATAATTAAAATTCACCAAACCAATTGGAAATGAAAGGTAAGACTTAGGAGAATATCTGATATCAAATTTAGACTTTTATATAATCATATCAGCCTGTAGCATACGAATACATTTGACAGAAAATTCAGAATCAAGAATGGACAGGCATAGTCTGCCAAAATGTCAAAAATAAGGCATTAATTCGACCCTAAAAATAAAATCAGAGAGATACCCAGTTGAGATCTGTGAATTTTACTTCCAGAAAATCAATTTAATAAAACCATAGATGCAATTTAAATTTTTATAATAACAGATCTCCAAAAATGGGTTGCTAAAAACCCTAGGAAAACACATGCCAATTCTTACAAACAAAAACTCAAAACTTTAAAATAACCATACAAATGAAAAGTACAGATATAATAAATAATGATAATATATAAATAGATCTATAATCTATCAGATACATCAAGTAACTAAAATATTCAATCCATACCTCATGTCCTACGAAGGTTGAATCGAAGAAGGAAGGAAACAAAAGAGAAGACAAATCCAAACTTGAGATGCATCCTTCAAACCCTATCCACTTTCAGAAATCTCCATGAAAGAAAGAAATAATTCCATAGCAAAGAATCCCTCTCTCAACTACTGAAATTCTCACAAAAATGTCTCTCTCCCAAAAGCAAAGATAACCAAAAATTCTTAAAGACATATGCTTACAAACTCTCCTTCACATCTCCAAGTTTTCTCTCCAAAATCTCCATGAAAAGTAAGGCCATTCTCTCCTCAATGCTTCAGCCCCCAAAACCCCTCTCTTCAAATGAGAAAGTAGTGCATATAAATAGATTTCCAAAAGTTGAGAGGAAAAGTAACCAATTTCCAACTAACTCTTAACTAAAGGGTATTATAAAATAACTTAATATCATACAACTATATTACTCAAATATACAATAAAAGATTATTTGTATTCATTCATACACACATGTAATATTATCCTAACATATATGCATATGCCATCATTAATTACATCAATATCTATATATATAACCTATCCTCATTATTAATAATTAACAATTGAGAATAATATACCTCGCATTATTTAATATTTAATTATTAATAATATTATACTTTACATTAATCCTGAAATATACACCATCAACAATATCTACAATAATTAACATATAATCACATATAAATTATATATATATAAATACATATATGTGTGCACCCATATATATATTTTCATATATATATATATATATATATATACATGCCAAATACCAAACACTATAATCTATAAGATTATGAAGTAATAGATCACAATATTATTACCTATTTATAATTACTATAGGATATAACACTGAGGTAGAATAAAATCACATGCCTCAAAATAAATCTAATCATCGAAAGAGGCCATAAAAATCAACTATGAAACATATTGAGAAAACTATAAGATCAAACAAGGTCAACCAAAGTCAACAAAGAAAGTCAAGCCAAACTCATGAAACACAACATAGAAAGATTAACTAAGAATCATACCAAGAAGGAGAAATAAATAAAATGAGTAAACAAATCATACAACCAAATGAATTTAAGTGGCCACAAGGCACTAACTACAACCATGCCCAACCGGGTGCGTTGGTTCTGGGTTTGTGACCCAAAGGTTGACTAACAAAGAAGGAACCCTAATATTCCCAAATTGGAATAATGACAAAGGAAGACTCATGTAGGGGCCTTAGTACTATCTCCATAACAACAACCATCGAAGATTTGAGGGCATGCTCAGACCTGTGAAGCTAGGTGAAGTCGATGCCCGGTACCTGCAAGCCTGCATCACAAAGAAGAAATACATATGCACGGATATACGTATAAAAGAAAATATTGCAAATAGATGACCAGGATCGATACATCGTGTGGACCTCAGCTATGTGAGTAACTACGACTTCGTCCTGAATCATGAAAACACATCATGTATATATATACACTCAAAGCATGTAGCATCATCATAACGAAGGTTAGAATCTCAAGCATTGTGTTAGTCTCTTATCAATACTAATAATAAATCAACATAATCAAATCATCAAGTGAGATACAAGATTCATCCAAAGTAACCTTAATAGAAGAAAATATAAATAACCACTTATATATATCTATCAAGTACATATCATATAACATCCTAACTATGTTCATAAAGGTCTTGTAGGTACTCAATACATACATGGAGATAAATACATACAAAAGTGATACTTTTAGATAGTATGTCTGATATTAGAATCATTGAGTACTAGTTTATGAAATTATTATAAACAACTATAGGAATAGATCAAACAAGTATCATGTACAACTTAAGCTATAAGAAAACATCGAAGGATCTTAATTCTTTCAAAAACACAAAACTTATATTAGGGTTAGAGGGGTATTACATCTTCCCCCACTAAGATTCGACTTACTCCTGGAAGTCGAGAAGGTGAACTATATATCGCACATTAGCTAACAGAATTGTAATATTACTATTCTAGAACCTCATTTAATGACTGCACACATACTTCTCCTATCAAGAGTTTTGGTAAATTCTATCTTATTACAACTTTAGTGTAGATTAACTCAGTTCAATTAGTAATGACTTTTAAAAAGAATTAACTATGTGATTCTATCACTTTATGCAGTAAGTTTGTTAACAAGATACTTGAAATTACATAAAAATTATTGTTATCAAGTCGAAACTCTAAAGTATTCATGTTTACTCACTAATATCAATATATTATAAAATTGCATGTTTTACTAACTGAGATTATGATGAAGGGTGCTCCCCTTAATACCACAAACACATAACAGAAATAGAGAAACAACAACAATATGCAAGAACAGAAAATTGGCTTCTTATTATCTCCACAAATGTGGAATTACAAAATTTCAGAATTACAATATGCAAAGCCACATGGGCATTCCCTTACAATATTTTGTAGGACAAAGCCTCGAATCAATACCCAGATCTACTACCCAGAACTATTCTGAACTGCCTAAGACAATAATACAGCCTTCCTTATATAGGCAATTTTCCACCGCCTGGGAAGGTTCCAGAATTTTAGCCAATAAGGCCGACCAAACTTAGAATTATTTTTTTTTATTTTACATTTCATTACATCATAGTCGGCTCAAAATAAATTTTGAAACCCGAACAGAAATTTTGAAGAAAAATTATTTTCCGCCATTTCAGGTGACCCAACTTCCGAAGACCATAAGTCATCACCAGTTGACCCGATTGACTATTGTAACCCCATTTCGGAAAGGGCACGAGGAGCTCTACAACACTTAAATCAAACAAGCTTCATTCAGCCCAAAATTCGACCTCATCCGGGGCCTCTAAAGCCTTCAAAACTGAGTTCGAAGTTTCTGTACCCTGCTGCCAATACCGAAAATCTTGAATATCTTCCAATATACACTTGATCTGGCAATGAAACTTTACTGGCAGACTTATATGACCAAAATGAACCTCCAAGAAGAAATCAGATCATTCTGAGCACATACAAAAATTACCAAAAATAGTAACTTTCCATAAATAGCAGCTTTGCACAAAATAGCCCTTATTGAATACAAAAATAGAAATATTTTTGGGTGATGCAAGATTGCTCTTACACCCAGGATGCTCCTGCATCAGACACCCGGGGTAATTTGAGAAGTGACCCTGTCACGACTCAGGTGTGCAGAGGAAAACCAAGATGGCTAATCTCCTCCTTTGTCAGCCATGATGAATCTTCAACAGGTCGTCCTTTCCACTTGACCAGATATTCTTCATATATCATGTTCCTTGTGCTTCTGCCAATACGACTGTCCAGTATATCTTCGATCTCCTTAGTGTCTGAACTAGTTGCTGGAATACTCCACTGTACTGATCTGATCTCATCTTCAACACCTCCTTCATGATACTCTGTCAGGTCTGAAATGTTAAACACTGGTGAAATATTTAGCTCAGTAGGAAATTCTACCTCATATGCGTTTCCTGAATCATGTTTCTTCAGTATCCTACATGGTCCAAACTTCTTCATTTTCAGCTTTTCCTCTACTTTTAGGGCAAACTGGTATGCCTCTTCAATACTGTTCATTCGAACCAGATTCAGCTCCTCCTGAATGCTTGGCCTTAACCCATTAAGGTATCGGGCAACTTTCTCCTTATCAGCTTCTGCATGGCCTGTTCTGATGAGAAGTCGATAGAACTCCTTTGTATACTCCTGAACAGATCTTCCCGCTTGCTTCAAACTCTGCATTTTCTTCAGTAGGTCAAGCTCATAATCAACAGGAATGAACTGTCGCTTCAATTTATCCACCATCCGATCCCATCTCGTGATTTTCTCCTTTCCCCTTCTATTTCGCTCCAACTGAATCTCTTGCCACCATATCTTCGCATGACCTTTCAGTCTGGCCTTCGCAAATTTGACCCTATCAGGATCCTCAACATCTTCATACTCAAAATATTCTTCACACTCATTGATCCAGTCGATCAATTCCTCTGGGTTAAGATTTCCATAAAATATACGAACCTCAATCTTAGGTCTTTTCCCAATCTTGGAAATCGCCCGAAAAAGTCTTTCTTCCTCCTGGTTCACAATTTCAACTTCTCCTTCTTGATATTCTTCTTCGGCTTCATCCTCACTTTCGTCTCTGACATTAAGATTCATTCATCTGCGAATCTCTTCTTGCAATGCTCGCACTTGTCTCTGCAGCTCTCTAACCTCAGGTGTTACAACACCAGCTCTTCCGCCATGTTCCCTTCGTGGAGGCATTTCCGTGATGCGCGCTGAAACCCTAGCCACGGTCCTGGTGCAAACTGCCTCACAGTCGGCGATCTGTTTACACACTCAAGAACTCCTGCTCTGCTACCACTTGATGAAAGGTGCTCCCCTTAATACCACAAACACATAACAGAAATAGAGAAACAACAACAATATGCAAGAACAGAAAATTGGCTTCTTATTATCTCCACAAATGTGGAATTACAAACTTTCATAATTACAATATGCAAAGCCACATGGGCATTCCCTTACAATATTCTGTAGGAAAAAGCCTCGAATCAATACCCAGAACTATTCTGAACTGCCTAAGACAATAATACAGCCTTCCTTATATAGGCAATTTTCCACCGCCTGGGAAGGTTCCAGAATTTTAGCCAATAAGGCCGACCAAACTTAGAATTATTTTTTTTTATTTTACATTTCATTACATCATAGTCGGCTCAAAATAAATTTTGAAACCCGAACAGAAATTTTGAAGAAAAATCATTTTCCGCCATTTTAGGTGACCCAACTTCCGAAGACCATAAGTCATCGCCAGTTGACCCGATTGACTATTGTAACCCCATTTCGGAAAGGGCACGAGGAGCTCTACAACACTCGAATCAAACAAGCTTCATTCGGCCCAAAATTCGACCTCATCCGGGGCCTCTAAAGCCTTCAAAACTGAGTTCGAAGTTTCTGTACCCTGCTGCCAATACCGAAAATCTTCAATATCTTCCAATATACACTTGATCTGGAAATGAAACTTTACTGGCAGACTTATATGACCAAAATGAACCTCCAAGAAGAAATCAGATCATTCTGAGCACATACAAAAATTACCAAAAATAGTAACTTTCCATAAATAGCAGCTCTGCAAAAAATAGCCCTTATTGAATACAAAAATAGAAATATTTTTGGGTGATGCAAGATTGCTCTTACACCCAGGATGCTCCTGCATCAGACACCCGGGGTAATTTGAGAAGTGACCCTGTCACGACTCAGGTGTGCAGAGGAAAACCAAGATGGCTAATCTCCTCCTTTGTCAGCCATGATGAATCTTCAACAGGTCGTCCTTTCCACTTGACCAGATATTCTTCATATATCCTGTTCCTTGTGCTTCTGCCAATACGACTGTCTAGTATATCTTCGATTTCCTTAGTGTCTGAACTAGTTGCTGGAATACTCCACTGTGCTACTGTGATCTCATCTTCAACACCTCCTTCATGATACTCTGTCAGGTCTGAAATGTTAAGCACTGGTGAAATATTTAGCTCAGTAGGCAATTCTACCTCATATGCGTTTTCTGAATCATGTTTCTTCAGTATCCTACATGGTCCAAACTTCTTCATTTTCAGCTTTTCCTCTACTTTTAGGGCAAACTGGTATGCCTCTTCAATACTGTTCATTCGAACCAGATTCAGCTCCTCCTGAATGCTTGGCCTTAACCCATTAAGGTATCGGGCAACTTTCTCCTTATCAGCTTCTGCATGGCCTGTTCTGATGAGAAGTCGATAGAACTCCTCTGTATACTCCTAAACAGATCTTCCCGCTTGCTTCAAACTCTGCATTTTCTTCAGTAGGTCAAGCTCATAATCAACAGGAATGAACTGTCGCTTCAATTTATCCACCATCCGATTCCATCTCGTGATTTTCTCCTTTCCCCTTCTATTTCGCTCCAACTGAATCTCTTGCCACCATATCTTCGCATGACCTTTCAGTCTGGCCTTCGCAAATTTGACCCTATCAGGATCCTCAACATCTTCATACTCAAAATATTCTTCACACTCATTGATCCAGTCAATCAATTCCTCTGGGTTAAGATTTCCAGAAAATATAGGAACCTCAATCTTAGGTCTTTTCCCAATCTTGAAAATCGCCCGAAAAAGTCTTTCTTCCTCCTGGTTCACAATTTCAACTTCTCCTTCTTGATATTCTTCTTCGGCTTCATCCTCGCTTTCGTCTCTGACATTAAGATTCATTCCTCTGCGAATCTCTTCTTGCAATGCTCGCACTTGTCTCTGCAGCTCTCTAACCTCAGGTGTTACAACACCAGCTCTTCCGCCACGTTCCCTTCGTGGAGGCATTTTCGTGATGCGCGCTGAAAGCTTAGCCACGGTCCTTCTGCAAACTGTCTCACAGTCGGCGATCTGTTTACACACTCAAGAACTCCTGCTCTGATACCACTTGATGAAGGGTGCTCCCCTTAATACCACAAACACATAACAGAAATAGAGAAACAACAACAATATGCAAGAACAGAAAATTAGCTTCTTATTATCTCCACAAATGTGGAATTACAAACTTTCAGAATTATAATATGCAAAGCCACATGGGCATTCCCTTACAATATTCTGTAGGACAAAGCCTCGAATCAATACCCAGATCTACTACCCAGAACTATTCTGAACTGCCTAAGACAATAATACAGCCTTCCTTATATAGGCAATTTTCCACCGCCTGGGAAGGTTCCAGAATTTTAGCCAATAACGCCGACCAAACTTAGAATTTTTTTTTTTTATTTTAAATTTAATTACATCATAGTCGGCTCAAAATAAATTTTGAAACCCGAACAGAAATTTTGAAGAAAAATATTTTTCCGCCATTTCAGGTGACCCAACTTCCCAAGACCATAAGTCATCACCAGTTGACCCAATTGACTATTGTAACCCCATTTCGAAAAAGGCACGAGGAGCTCTACAATGCATGAATCAAGCAAGCTTCATTCAGCCCAAAATTCGACCTCATCCGGGGCCTCTAAAGCCTTCAAAACTGAGTTCAAAGTTTCTGTACCCTGCTGCCAATACCGAAAATCTTCAATATCTTCCAATATACACTTGATCTGGCAATGAAACTTTACTGGCAGACTTATATGACCAAAATGAACCTCCAAGAAGAAATCAAATCATTCTGAGCACATACAAAAATTACCAAAAATATTAACTTTCCATAAATAGCAGCTCTGCACAAAATAGCCCTTATTGAATACAAAAATAGAAATATTTTTGGGTGATGCAAGATTGCTCTTACACCCAAGATGCTCCTGCATCAGACACCCGGGGTAATTTGAGAAGTGACCCTGTCACGACTCAGGTGTGCAGAGGAAAACCAAGATGGCTAATCTCCTCCTTTGTCAGCCATGATGAATCTTCAACAGGTCGTCATTTCCACTTGACCAGATATTCTTCATATATCCTGTTCCTTGTGCTTCTGCCTATACGACTGTCTAGTATATCTTCGATCTCCTTAGTGTCTGAACTAGTTGCTGGAATACTCCACTGTGCTGCTGTGATCCCATCTTCAACACCTCCTTCATGATACTCTGTCAGGTCTGAAATGTTAAACACTGGTGAAATATTTAGCTCAGTAGGCAATTCTACCTCATATGCGTTTCCTGAATCATGTTTCTTCAGTATCCTACATGGTCCAAACTTCTTCATTTTCAGCTTTTCCTCTACTTTTAGGGCAAACTGGTATGCCTCTTCAATACTGTTCATTCGAACCAGATTCAGCTCCTCCTGAATGCTTGGCCTTAACCCATTAAGGTATCAGGCAACTTTCTCCTTATCAGCTTCTGCATGGCCTGTTCTGATGAGAAGTCGATAGAACTCCTCTGTATACTCCTGAACAGATCTTCCCGCTTGCTTCAAACTCTGCATTTTCTTTAGTAGGTCAAGCTCATAATCAACAGGAATGAACTGTCGCTTCAATTTATCCACCATCCGATCCCATCTCGTGATTTTCTCATTTCCCCTTCTATTTCGCTCCAACTGAATCTCTTGCCACCATATCTTCGCATGACCTTTCAGTCTGGCCTTCCCAAATTTGACCCTATCAAGATCCTCAACATCTTCATACTCAAAATATTCTTCACACTCATTGATCCAATCGATCAATTCCTCTGGGTTAAGATTTCCAGAAAATATAGGAACCTCAATCTTAGGTCTTTTTCCAATCTTGGAAATCGCCCGAAAAAGTCTTTCTACCTCCTGGTTCACAATTTCAACTTCTCCTTCTTGATATTATTCTTCGGCTTCATCCTCGCTTTCATCTCTGACATTAAGATTCATTCCTCTGCGAATCTCTTCTTGCAATGCTCGCACTTGTCTCTGCAGCTCTCTAACCTCAGGTGTTACAACACCAGCTCTTCCGCCAGGTTCCCTTCGTGGAGGCATTTTCGTGATGCGTGCTGAAACCCTAGCCACGGTCCTGCTGCAAACTGCCTCATAGTCGGCGATCTGTTTAGACACTCAAGAACTCCTGCTCTGATACCACTTGATGAAGGGTGCTCCCCTTAATACCACAAACACATAACAGAAATAGAGAAACAACAACAATATGCAAGAACAGAAAATTGGCTTCTTACTATCTCCACAAATGTGGAATTACAAACTTTCAGAATTATAATATGCAAAGCCACATGGGCATTCCCTTACAATATTCTGTAGGACAAAGCCTCGAATCAATACCCAGATCTACTACCCAGAACTATTCTGATCTACCTAAGACAATAATACAGTCTTCCTTATATAGGCAATTTTCCACCGCCTGGGAAGGTTCCAGAATTTTAGCCAATAAGACCGACCAAACTTAAAATTTTTTTTTTTTATTTTACATTTCATTACATCATAGTCGGCTCAAAATAAATTTTGAAACCCGAACAGAAATTTTGAAGAAAAATCATTTTTCGCCATTTGAGGTGACCCAACTTCCGAAGATCATAAGTCATCACCAGTTGACCCGATTGACTATTGTAACCCCATTTCGGAAAGGGCACGAGGAGCTCTACAACACTCGATTCAAGCAAGCTTCATTCGGCCCAAAATTCGACCTCATCCGGGGCCTCTAAAGCCTTCAAAACTGAGTTCAAAGTTTTTGTACCCTGCTGCCAATACCGAAAATCTTCAATATCTTCCAATATACACTTGATCTGGCAATGAAACTTTACTGGCAGACTTATATGACCAAAATGAACCTCCAAGAAGAAATCAGATCATTCTGAGCACATACAAAAATTACCAAAAATAATAACTTTCCATAAATAGCAGCTCTGCACAAAATAGCCCTTATTGAATACAAAAATAGAAATATTTTTGGGTGATGCAAGATTGCTCTTACACCCAGGATGCTCTTGCATCAGACACCCGGGGTAATTTGAGAAGTGACCTTGTCACGACTCAGGTGTGCAGAGGAAAACCAAGATGGCTAATCTCCTCCTTTGTCAGCCATGATGAATCTTCAACAGGTCGTCCTTTCCACTTGACCAGATATTCTTCATATATCGTGTTCCTTGTGCTTCTGCCAATACGACTGTCCAGTATATCTTCGATCTCCTTAGTGTCTGAACTAGTTGCTGGAATACTCCACTGTGCTGCTGTGATCTCATCTTCAACACCTCCTTCATGATACTCTGTCAGGTCTGAAATGTTAAACACTGGTGAAATATTTAGCTCAGTAGGCAATTCTACCTCATATGCATTTCCTGAATCATGTTTCTTCAGTATCCTACATGGTCCAAACTTCTTCATTTTCATCTTTTCCTCTACTTTTAAAGAAAACTGGTATGCCTCTTCAATACTGTTCATTCGAACCAGATTCAGCTCCTCCTGAATGCTTGGCCTTAACCCATTAAGGTATCGGGCAACTTTCTCCTTATCAGCTTCTGCATGGCCTATTCTGATGAGAAGTCGATAGAACTCCTCTGTATACTCCTGAACAGATCTTCCCGCTTGCTTCAAACTCTGCATTTTCTTCAGTAGGTCAACTTATAATCAACAATAATGAACTGTCGCTTCAATTTATCCACCATCCGATCCCATCTCGTGATTTTCTCCTTTCCCCTTCTATTTCGCTCCAACTGAATCTCTTGCCACCATATCTTCGCATGACCTTTCAGTCTGGCCTTCGCAAATTTGACCCTATCAGGATCCTCAACATCTTCATACTCAAAATATTCTTCACACTCATTGATCCAGTCGATCAATTCCTCTGGGTTAAGATTTCCATAAAATATACGAACCTCAATCTTAGGTCTTTTCCCAATCTTGGAAATCGTCCGAAAAAGTCTTTCTTCCTCCTGGTTCACAATTTCAACTTCTCCTTCTTGATATTCTTCTTCGGCTTCATCCTCGCTTTCGTCTCTGACATTAAGATTCATTCATCTGCGAATCTCTTCTTGCAATGCTCGCACTTGTCTCTGCAGCTCTCTAACCTCAAGTGTTACAACACCAGCTCTTCCGCCACGTTCCCTTCGTGGAGGTATTTTCGTGATGCGCGCTAAAACTCTAGCCACGGTCCTGGTGCAAACTGCCTCACAGTCGGCGATCTGTTTACACACTCAAGAACTCCTGCTCTAATACCACTTGATGATGGGTGCTCCCCTTAATACCACAAACACATAACAGAAATAGAGAAACAACAACAATATGCAAGAACAGAAAATTGGCTTCTTATTATCTCCACAAATGTTGAATTACAAACTTTCAGAATTACAATATGCAAAGCCACATGGGCATTCCCTTACAATATTCTGTAGGACAAAGCTTCGAATCAATACCCAGATCTACTACCCAGAACTATTCTGAACTGCCTAAGACAATAATACAGCCTTCCTTATATAGGCAATTTTCCACCGCCTGGGAAGGTTCCAGAATTTTAGCCAATAAGGCCGACCAAACTTAAAATTATTTTTTTTTATTTTACATTTCATTACATCATAGTCGACTCAAAATAAATTTTGAAACCCGAACAGAAATTTTGAAGAAAAATCATTTTCCGCCATTTCAGGTGACCCAACTTCCGAAGACCATAAGTCATCACCAGTTGACCCAATTGACTATTGTAACCCCATTTCGGAAAGGGCACGAGGAGCTCTACAACGCTTGAATCAAGCAAGATTCATTCAGCCCAAAATTCGACCTCATCCGGGGCCTCTAAAGCTTTCAAAACTGAGTTCAAAGTTTCTGTACCCTGCTGCCAATACCGAAAATCTTGAATATCTTCCAATATACACTTGATCTGGCAATGAAACTTTACTAGCAGATTTATATGACCAAAATGAACCTCCAATAAGAAATCAGATCATTCTGAGCACATACAAAAATTACCAAAAATAGTAACTTTCCATAAATAGCACCTCTGCACAAAATAGCCCTTATTGAATACAAAAATAGAAATATTTTTGGGTGATGCAAGATTGCTCTTACACCCAGGATGCTCCTGCATCAGACACCCGGGGTAATTTGAGAAGTGACCCTGTCATGACTCAGGTGTGCAGAGGAAAACCAAAATGGCTAATCTCCTCCTTTGTCAGTCATGATGAATCTTCAACAGGTCGTCCTTTCCACTTGACCAGATATTCTTCATATATCCTGTTCCTTGTGCTTCTGCCAATATGACTGTCCAGTATATCTTCAATCTCTTTAGTGTCTGAACTAGTTGCTGGAATACTCCACTGTGCTGTTGTGATCTCATCTTCAACACCTCCTTCATGATACTCTGTCAGGTCTGAAATGTTAAACACTGGTGAAATATTTAGCTCAGTAGGCAATTCTACCTCATATGCGTTTCCTGAATCATGTTTCTTCAGTATCCTACATGGTCCAAAGTTCTTCATTTTTATCTTTTCCTCTACTTTTAGGGCAAACTGGTATGCCTCTTCAATACTGTTCATTCAAACCAGATTCAGCTCCTCTTGAATGCTTGGCCTTAACCCATTAAGGTATCGGGCACCTTTCTCCTTATCAGCTTCTGCATGGCCTGTTCTGATGAAAAGTCGATAAAACTCCTCTGTATACTCCTGAACAGATCTTCCCGCTTGCTTCAAACTCTGCATTTTCTTCAGTAGGTCAAGCTCATAATCAACAGGAATGAACTGTCGCTTCAATTTATCCACCATCCGATCCCATCTCGTGATTTTCTCCTTTCCCCTTCTATTTCACTCCAACTGAATCTCTTGCCACCATATCTTCGCATGACCTTTCAGTCTGGCCTTCGCAAATTTGACCCTATCAGGATCCTCAACATCTTCATACTCAAAATATTCTTCACACTCATTGATCCAGTCGATCAATTCCTCTGGGTTAAGATTTCCAGAAAATATAGGAACCTCAGTCTTAGGTCTTTTCCCAATCTTGGAAATCGCCCGAAAAAGTCTTTCTTCATCCTGGTTCACAATTTCAACTTCTCCTTCTTGATATTCTTCTTCAGCTTCATCCTCGCTTTCGTCTCTGACATTAAGATTCATTCCTCTACAAATCTCTTCTTGCAATGCTCGCACTTGTCTCTGCAGCTCTCTAACCTCACGTGTTACAACACCAGCTCTTCCGCCACGTTCCCTTCGTGGAGGTATTTTCGTGATGCGCGCTGAAACCCTAGCCACGGTCCTGGTGCAAACTGCCTCACAGTCGGCGATCTATTTACACACTCAAGAACTCCTGCTCTGATACCACTTGATGAAGGGTGCTCCCCTTAATACCACAAACACATAACAGAAATAGAGAAACAACAACAATATGCAAGAATAGAAAATTTGCTTCTTATTATCTCCACAAATGTGGAATTACAAACTTTCAGAATTACAATATGCAAAGCCACATGGGCATTCCCTTACAATATTCTGTAGGACAAAGCCTCGAATCAATACCCAGATCTACTACCCAGAACTATTCTGAACTGCCTAAGACAATAATACAGCCTTCTTTATATAGGAAATTTTCCACCGCCTGGGAAGATTCCAAAATTTTAGCCAATAAGGCCGACCATACTTAGAATTATTTTTTTTTATTTTACATTTCATTACATCATAGTCGGCTCAAAATAAATTTTGAAACCCGAACAGAAATTTTGAAGAAAAATCATTTTCCGCCATTTCATGTGACCCAACTTCCAAAGACCATAAGTCATCACCAGTTGACCCGATTGACTATTGTAACCCCATTTCGGAAAGGGCACGAGGAGCTCTACAACGCTTGAATCAAGCAAGCTTCATTTGGCCCAAAATTTGACCTCATCCGGGGCCTCTAAAGCCTTCAAAACTGAGTTCGAAGTTTCTGTACCCTACTGCCCATACCGAAAATCTTCAATATCTTCCAATATACACTTGATCTGGCAATGAAACTTTACTGGCAGACTTATATGACCAAAATGAACCTCCAAGAAGAAATCAGATCATTCTGAGCACATACAAAAATTACCAAAAATAGTAACTTTCTATAAATAGCAGCTCTGCATAAAATAGCCCTTATTGAATACAAAAATAGAAATATTTTTGGGTGATGCAAGATTGCTCTTACACCCAGGATGCTCCTGCATCAGACACCCGGGGTAATTTGAGAAGTGACCCTGTCACGACTCAGGTGTGCAGAGAAAAACCAAGATGGCTAATCTGCTCCTTTGTCAGCCATGATGAATCTTCAACAGGTCGTCCTTTCCACTTGACCAGATATTCTTCATATATCCTGTTCCTTGTGCTTCTGCCAATAGGACTGTCCAGTATATCTTCAATCTCCTTACTGTCTGAACTAGTTGCTGGAATGCTCCACTGTGCTGCTGTGATCTCATCTTCAACACCTCCTTCATGATACTCTGTCAGGTCTGAAATGTTAAACACTGGTGAAATATTTAGCTCAGTAGGCAATTCTACCTCATATGCGTTTCCTGAATCATGTTTCTTCAGTATCCTACATGGTCCAAACTTCTTCATTTTCAGCTTTTCCTCTACTTTTCAGGCAAACTGGTATGCCTCTTCAATATTGTTCATTCGAACCAGATTCAGCTCCTCCTGAATGCTTGGCCTTAACCCATTAAGGTATCGGGCAACTTTCTCCTTATCAGCTTCTGCATGGCCTGTTCTAATGAGAAGTCGATAGAACTCCTCTGTATACTCCTAAACAGATCTTCCCGCTTGCTTCAAACTCTGCATTTTCTTTAGTAGGTCAAGCTCATAATCAACAGGAATGAACTGTCGCTTCAATTTATCCACCATCCGATCCCATCTTGTGATTTTCTCCTTTCCTCTTCTATTTCGCTCCAACTGAATCTCTTGCCACCATATCTTCGCATGACCTTTCAGTCTGGCCTTCGCAAATTTGACCCTATCAGGATCCTCAACATCTTCATACTCAAAATATTCTTCACACTCATTGATCCAGTCGATCAATTCCTCTGGGTTAAGATTTCCAGAAAATATAGGAACCTCAGTCTTAGGTCTTTTCCCAATCTTGGAAATCGCCCGAAAAAGTCTTTCTTCCTCCTGGTTCACAATTTCAACTTCTCCTTCTTGATATTCTTCTTCGGCTTCATCCTCGCTTTCGTCTCTGACATTAAGATTCATTCCTCTGCGAATCTCTTCTTGCAATGCTCGCACTTGTCTCTGCAGCTCTCTAACCTCAGGTGTTACAACACCAGCTCTTCCGCCACGTTCCCTTCGTGGAGGAATTTTTGTGATGCGCGCTGAAACCCTAGCCACGATCCTGGTGCAAACTGCCTCACAGTCGGCGATCTGTTTACACACTCAAGAACTCTTGCTCTGATACCACTTGATGAAGGGTGCTCGCCTTAATACCACAAACACATAACAGAAATAGAGAAACAACAACAATATGCAAGAACAGAAAATTGGCGTCTTATTATCTCCACAAATGTGGAATTACAAACTTTCAGAATTACAATATGCAAAGCCACATGGGCATTCCCTTACAATATTCTGTAGGACAAAGCCTCGAATCAATACCCAGATCTACTACCCAGAACTATTATGAATTGCCTAAGACAATAATACAGCCTTCCTTATATAGGCAATTTTCCACCGCCTGGGAAGGTTCTAGAATTTTAGCCAATAAGGCCGACCATACTTAGAATTATTTTTTTTTATTTTACATTTCATTACATCATAGTCGGCTCAAAATAAATTTTGAAACCCGAACAAAATTTTTGAAGAAAAATCATTTTTCGCCATTTCAGGTGACCCAACTTCCGAAGACCATAAGTCATCACCAGTTGACCCGATTGACTATTGTAACCCCATTTCGGAAAGGGCACGAGGAGCTCTACAACGCTTGAATCAAGCAAGCTTCATTTGGCCCAAAATTCGATGTCATCCGGGGCCTCTAAAGCCTTCAAAATTGAGTTCGAAGTTTCTGTACCCTGCTGCCAATACCGAAAATCTTCAATATCTTCCAATATACACTTGATCTGGCAATGAAACTTTACTGGCAGACTTATATGACCAAAATGAACTTCCAAGAAGAAATCAGATCATTCTGAGCACATACAAAAATTACCAAAAATAGTAACTTTCCATAAATAGCAGCTCTGCACAAAATAGCCCTCATTGAATATAAAAATAGAAATATTTTTGGGTGATGCAAGATTGCTCTTACACCCAGGATGCTCCTGCATCAGACACCGGGGGTAATTTGAGAAGTGACCCTGTCACGACTCAGGTGTGCAGAGGAAAACCAAGATGGCTAATCTCCTCCTTTGTCAGCCATGATGAATCTTCAACAGGTCGTCCTTTCCACTTGACCAGATATTCTTCATATATCCTGTTCCTTGTGCTTCTGCCAATACGACTGTCCAGTATATCTTCGATCTCCTTAGTGTCTGAACTAGTTGCTGGAATACTCCACTGTGCTGCTGTTATCTCATCTTCAACACCTCCTTCATGATACTCTGTCAGGTCTGAAATGTTAAACACTGGTGAAATATTTAGCTCAGTAGGCAATTCTACCTCATATGCGTTTCCTGAATCATGTTTCTTCAGTATCCTACATGGTCCAAACTTCTTCATTTTCAGCTTTTCCTCTACTTTTAGGGCAAACTGGTATGCCTCTTCAATACTGTTCATTCGAACCAGATTCAGCTCCTCCTGAATGCTTGGCCTTAACCCATTAAGGTATCGGACAACTTTCTCCTTATCAGCTTCTGCATGGCCTGTTCTGATGAGAAGTCGATAGAATTCCTCTGTATACTCCTGAACAGATCTTCCCGCTTGCTTCAAACTCTGCATTTTCTTCAGTAGGTCAAGCTCATAATCAACAGGAATGAACTGTCGCTTCAATTTATCCACCATCTGATCCCATCTCGTGATTTTCTCCTTTCCCCTTCTATTTCGCTCCAACTGAATCTCTTGCCACCATATCTTCGCATGACCTTTCAGTCTGACCTTCGCAAATTTGACCCTATCAGGATCCTCAACATCTTCATACTCAAAATATTCTTCACACTCATTGATCCAGTCGATCAATTCCTCTGGGTTAAGATTTCCAGAAAATATAGGAACCTCAGTCTTAGGTCTTTTCCCAATCTTGGAAATCGCCCGAAAAAGTCTTTCTTCCTCCTGGTTCACAATTTCAACTTCTCCTTCTTGATATTCTTCTTCGGCTTCATCCTCGCTTTCGTCTCTGACATTAAGATTCATTCCTCTGCGAATCTCTTCTTGCAATGCTCGCACTTGTCTCTGCAGCTCTCTAACCTCAAGTGTTACAACACCAGCTCTTCCACCATGTTCCCTTCGTGGAGGTATTTTCGTGATGCGCACTGAAACCTTAGCCACGGTCCTGGTGCAAACTGTCTCACAGTCGGTGATCTGTTTACACACTCAAGAACTCCTGCTCTGATACCACTTGATGAAGGGTGCTCCCCTTAATACCACAAACACATAACAGAAATAGAGAAACAACAACAATATGCAAGAACAGAAAATTGGCTTCTTATTATCTCCACAAATGTGGAATTACAAACTTTCAGAATTACAATATGCAAAGCCACATGGGCATTCCCTTACAATATGCTGTAGGACAAAGCCTCGAATCAATACCCAGATCTACTACCCAGAACTATTCTGAACTGCCTAAAACAATAATACAACCTTCCTTATATAGACAATTTTCCACCGCCTGGGAAGGTTCTAGAATTTTAGCCAATAAGGCCGACCATACTTAGAATTATTTTTTTTTATTTTACATTTCATTACATCATAGTCGGCTCAAAATAAATTTTGAAACCCGAACAGAAATTTTGAAGAAAAATCATTTTCCGCCATTTCAGGTGACCCAACTTCCGAAGACCATAAGTCATCACCAGTTGACCCGATTGACTATTGTAACCCCATTTCGGAAAGGGCACGAGGAGCTCTACAACGCCTGAATCAAGCAAGGTTCATTCAATCCAAAATTCGACCTCATCCGGGGCCTCTAAAGCCTTCAAAACTGAGTTCGAAGTTTCTGTACCCTGCTGCCAATACCTAAAATCTTCAATATCTTCCAATATACACTTGATCTGACAATGAAACTTTACTGGCAGACTTATATGACCAAAATGAACCTCCAAGAAGAAATCAGATCATTCTGAGCACATACAAAAATTACCAAAAATAGTAACTTTCCATAAATAGCAGCTCTGCACAAAATAGCCCTTATTGAATACAAAAATAGAAATATTTTTGGGTGATGCAAGATTGCTCTTACACCCAGGATGCTCCTGTATCAGATTATCACTTCCTTTCACAATATCAAAGTTCCTATCTATGGTAACCAGTATAAAAAGAAAGAAATAATTTATGATATATTTTCCATTTTGAGACATAATCTAACCCTACATAATACAACCTGTGAGACATTATTACAAATAGGGTCCAAAATTTGTGTCCCTTACAAGCTATGAATACCAAACATAGAGAGGTATGTAACATTTATATTTGTTATGATCATGAAGGGAATACATCAAATAATTTTTATTTACTTTTGTAATCATGAAAATAAAACAATCTAGATACTTGAAACTTACCATTTTCATTAACACATAGTTTTATAAGAAATATTCTTTTCCATCAAAGCTTTAAGTAGAATTCCAATGACATAGGACACACAAATTTTACAATATACATATTCTAAGTCATCTTTCACAATAGTTGTAGTGCTTGATTTCCAAAAACACATTCACACCCTAGAGGAGATCTAAACAATTTACAATTTATTGCACTATTATTCATTAAGTTGGGATCCCTTCTTAAAGCTTACTATTTATCTATGCACTTTTCCCTAATTTGCATGTCAAGAGGTTTTCATATAGCATTTACTTAAGAGTTATTTCAAATTCTTTATTTCATAATGATCATAGATCCATCAAGAGAGAAAGAAGTATACGAGTCCTACTACTATAACCACAACATCTAAATTAATAACATTAACTACTGTACATAACTTTAATTTATACCCTTTACCTATTTGAAACATTACCCTCATACACTTTAAAATTTTGAGATAAGATCAGTTCTAAGTAGAAATTGAGTAAGGTACATTTCTATAACATTTATTTACCACAACAACTCCTTATTCATAGTTTTTCAATCACTTAATGTTGTTAATTTCTTACTGCTATGGTGTTGATCACAATGTATACAAAACATGAATTTGTTTCCAAAATACCCATCTAGGATCCTAACTATTCACTAGGCATTTTTTAAGACATATTTAATAAAAACAACTTCTATCATTAGTACAGATAATCCATCATCGCACATACTCTTCCCTAGAATTTCTTGATTATGTTATCTTAAATCCTTTTTGTGCAATTTAATAAGATATGCAGAAAGGATATAACTTCTTACCAAGATAGGGACAAAAATTCCTCTTCCTAAATGAAAATGTGAATTATAGCCTATGATAAAATCTTGGGGACATAGGTCCTTCACCCAAGGGTTTCCTAATTGAGTATTTACAAAGTTTCCTAATATATTATTGCCTTGTCTAAATAATTTTAGTCATGCAAAACTTATTTCTTAAGAGGGAAGAGAGAGAGAGAGAGAACTACATATGACAGTAGATTATTTGTTCCTTATTTATTTATTTATTTATTTTCACTTCTTTCCTAGGTACATATTATTAGCCATGTAATTTAATTATTTCCCTTTTAATCCTATCAAGTACTACCACAATCATTTCTTTCTTTTAAGGATCCAAAAAAAATCTATTTCTAAGATACCTTGAGTAGGATAAAATTCAACTAGGTATTTGTAAGAAGATAAAGTGCACAACATTATATTATAGGTAGGATCAGGGGGTAATATTATCTACGACCATAATTAAGATTCAAAACATTTAGTATCCTTTAACTTTTGACCCTTCTAGGGATACCATTACCTTTCAAGAAAACAAACACAAGTCTCAAGAATTCTTCGCCATTCCATTAATATTATAGGAAACATACACTTAACACATCATTGATCTCATTATGCAAAAACATAAGTAATTGTTAGAATATAACTCAATCATAGAGGAATAGGTGTGCCCTTGTAAGACAATACAACATGAGAACACGAAATGTAGCTTTCGTTTCCTAAGATTCAAGTTTTAGCATAACAACATAATCCAAAAAGGACAAAGTGAAGATACTCAAGGTTATGCATAGGTGAGCTATGAGTCCCAGAGTTCCCAGTGTAGAAACCTAGGGCTCTGATACCAGATGTAACGCCCCGCCAGGCAACCCAAGAGGACAAGACATAAAACCTCTATAAAATGAAAGTAGTGAATTTTTTTTTTAATTAATTAATTTATTTTAACTAGAATAATATTCATCATTACACTTCATATTTCTAAAAGAAAAAATAATTTTCTACTACTTGAATGTAAGATTTATACAACTTAAGTCCTCCCGGGTTCCCTAACGTCGCTACCTAAGCAACATCATATAAACCATTTACATGCATAAGATATTCACGGAATCATGAGCTTAAAAGATCTACATTCATTTTAATGCACCAAGTTAAATGTCCCTAACTTATTTCTTTTATTAAACATAGGTTAATCATCCAACATCATTATTCCTTTTATCAACTCATTCCATAAATTCATATTGATTTCATCTACATCTACTATCCTTTATATCACTTTTCTCTAATAATTTAGATAAGAGATTGATATTCATTAAGGTAGGCATTATCCTAGGTATTTCATTAACATGAACCAAGTATTAACATTATAATCAAGTTACTATTTTATTGCATTATTTCATAACCATTCATTGTTAATAATTCCAATCACTAACCTATCATTTCTCAATAATTTCCTTGGATCCTTTCATCAAGAGAGAATACATTATTTTTGTGATACATCATTATATATAACTATATTTAAGATTATTTCCTTTACATATGGACAACATAAGAGGATAGGAGAAATAACATAAACACTTTCTTTTAATGCTAGTAACATGTCCAATATTCCACATTATTTTCCCTTTCTTTTACCTAGAACTACCTATTCCCTTATGCATTGCTTTGAATTGAGATTACATCAATACTACAAGACTCCTTTTAGGAGATTAAAAATTACATGAATTCAAATACATAAGTACATCTCAACATATTAAAATATCCAATAAGAAATCTTCAACTGCAGATCTGGAAAGGAATATGTGCTAGGATCATCCAGAGAATCACGAACAATACCTCAATATAAATATTAACCACCCAACCACGTGGAACCAATAGGCCCACTCCCCCGAGCTAGGAGATAGAACCAAAGGCCCATACAAGAGGTAACAACTAGAAAATTCCTAAGGTGGTGATAAAAGTTCCCCAAAGTCACAACAAAAAAGAAAAGACAAGAAGACCACAAGGAATACCAGAGGCATGATCAAATTTGATAGAGACTCTAAGCTACAAGCTAGGTGAGTGTCATCGCATAGCCCTCACCCCTTGGGTTGTTCTGGTACTAGCCACTCTTGGCCCCGGCCCCCAAGTAGGCATATGCGGAACCGAATGCCTCTCGTACAGACAAGGTCATTCAGTTGTACCTACGCATAGGTACCTTCTCCCACTCCCATCCTTAGTCTTTACTAGCACTAAAGGCATGGGCGAGATACAATTAATCTTGATTAATGTGTAATTTCTCATTCCAATAATCTCCCATTCCCAATTCATTTATTTAGGTTATCACTTGATTAAATAACTCATAGTAGGTTATCCTGGTACTAGCCACTTAGGGCCCCGGCCCCTCACTATGAGCCACTCACCTAGTGTACTTAGGTTCCCTAACATACATATAAAAATCATAAGAACATAATAGATTCATCATCAAGAATTCATATCAATTCCATAACAACATTTGATTGAGTTTAGGAAAACATATGTTGTCCCTAGTCCACTTGACAACCCTAAACCCAATATGGCATTCAGAATGTTCCAAACATATAAGAAGACATCCAAGTGATATTATAAACATATTCAGAGTATACATAGATCCAAAAACAAATTCTAATAGCCTCTGGTAACCATACGAAACCTTAAAACTTAATGACGTTCTTAAATTGAATTATTTCAAGCCAGGATTAAATGCAAAGAATAGTCATCATAGAACAGTCATCCATATCTTCCACAAAACATAAAATAAAGGAAATCGCTTCAGTGAAGATTTAGATAACATAATTATGGACTCTCAATTTTATTTTTAGGAAGATCCAACGGTGGGAAAGAAAGTTATGACTTCTGGTTTAAAATAGAAAATTTTGGTTAGGGTTCAGATCTGCCTTCACTAAAATGGTTGTAATTTTCACAAAACATAATTAAAATTCACCAAACCAATTGGAAATGAAAGATAAGACTGAGGAGAATATTTGATATCAAATTTAAACTTTTATATAATCATATCAGCCTATAGCATATGAATACATTTGATAGAAAATTCGGAATCAAGAATGGACAGGCATAGTCTTCCAAAATGTCAAAAATAAGGCATTAATTCGACCCTAAAAATAAAATCAGAGAGATACCCATTTGATATCTATGAATTTTACTTCCATAAAATCAATTTAATAAAACCATAGATGCAATTTAAATTTTTATAATAACAGATCTCCAAAAATGGGTTGCTAAAAACCCTAGGAAAACACATGCCAATTCTTACAAACAAAAACTTAAAACTTTAAAATAACCATACAAATGAAAAGTATAGATATAATAAATAATGATAATATATAAATAGATCTATAATCTATGAGATACATCAAGTAACTAAAATATTCAATCCATACCTCATGTCCTACGAAGGTTGAATCGAAGAAGGAAGGAAACAAAAGAGAAGACAAATCCAAACTTGGGATGCATCCTTCAAACCCTATCCACTTTCAGAAATCTCCATGAAAGAAAGAAATAATTCCATAGCAAAGAATCCCTCTCTCAACTACTGAAATTCTCACAAAAATGTCTCTCTCCCAAAAGCAAAGATAACCAAAAATTCTTAAAGACATATGCTTACAAACTCTCCTTCACATCTCCAAGTTTTCTCTCCAAAATCTCCATGAAAAGTAAGGCCATCCTCTCCTCAATGCTTCAGCCCCCAAAACCCCTCTCTTCAAATGAGAAAGTAGTGCATATAAATAGATTTCTAAATGTTGAGAGGAAAAGTAACCAATTCCCAACTAACTCTTAACTAAAAGGTATTATAAAATAACTTAATATCATACAACTATATTACTCAAATATACAATAAAAGATTATTTGTATTCATTCATACACACATGTAATATTATCCTAACATATATGCATATGCCATCATTAATTACATCAATATCTATATATATAACCTATCCTCATTATTAATAATTAACAATTGAGAATAATATACCTCGCATTATTTAATATTTAATTATTAATAATATTATACTTTACATTAATCCCGAAATATACACCATCAACAATATCTACAATAATTAACATATAATCACATATAAATTATATATATAAATACATATATGTGTGCACCCATATATATATTTCCATATATATATATATATATATATGCCAAATACCAAACACTATAATCTATAAGATTATGAAGTAATAGATCACAATATTATTACCTATTTATAATTACTATAGGATATAACACTGAGGTAGAATAAAATCACATGCCTCAAAATAAATCTAATCATCGAAAGAGGCCATAAAAATCAACTATGAAACATATTGAGAAAACTATAAGATCAAACAAGGTCAACCAAAGTCAACAAGGAAAGTCAAGCCAAACTCATGAAACACAACATAGAAAGATTAACTAAGAATCATACCAAAAAGGAGAAATAAATAAAATGAGTAAACAAATCATACAACCAAATGAATTCAAGTGGCCACAAGGCACTAACTACAACCATGCCCAACCGGGTGCATTGGATCTGGGTTTTTGACCCAAAGGTTGACTAACAAAGAAGGAACCCTAATATTCCCAAATTGGAATAATGACAAAGGAAGACTCATGTAGGGGCCTTAGTACTATCTCCATAACAACAACCATCGAGGATTTGAGGGCATGCTCAGACCTGTGAAGCCAGGTGAAGTCGATGCACGATACCTGCAAGCCTGCATCACAAAGAAGAAATACATAAGAAATACATCACTTCTCAAAAGTAGACTGGGGCATAACCCCGAGCATACCTCTTAGATACTCAAATGTATCCTTAGACAAAGACTTTGTGAATATATATGCTATCTGCTCCTTTGTACTTACATACTCAAGTCTGACTTTTTTCTCAACAACTTTCTCTGTTACAAAATGATACTTAATCTCTACATGCTTTGTCTTAGAATGTAATACAAGATTCTTAGACATACTATCTGTATTGGTGTTGTCATAATGTATAACAATAGGTTCAACAAATTTTATTCCAATATCCTTTAGCATTTGCTTCATCCAAATTATCTGGTTATAATTGTTTGCTGCTGCTACATATTCTGCTTCTTCTATGCTTTGTAAGATACAATTTTGCTTCTTACTTAACCAAGAAACTAATCTTCCTCCAAGGAAAAATGCTCCTCCACTGGTGCTTTTCTTATCATCAACACTGCCTCCCCAATCAGCATCTGTATACGCACATAGGGTAAAATCATCAGATTTTTCATACCATAGTCCATAGTCCATTGTGCCTCTTAAATATCTCAGTATCCTCTTTACTGCTGCATAATGTGATTCTCTAGGTTTAGCTTGAAATCTTGCTACAATTCCAACTGAATGTGCTATATCAGGTCTTGTATGAGTCAAATGTTGCAATCCTCCAATCATAGATCTATATTTTTTCTGTTCTACTGCAGGAGTCTCATCTGTGCTAGATAACTTATGTCCAGTCACCATAGGTGTTCCAACTAGTTTACAGCCCTCCATTCTAAATCTTTTCAACAAGTCATTCAAGTACTTTGTCTAACTTACAAAGATACCATCATTGTTTTGTGTTATTTGTAATCCCAAAAAGTATTTCATCTCACCAATCATACTCATTTCAAATTCAATCTTCATTTCATCAACAAATTTATCACTAGAAAAAGAGTTAAGGAAAGTGCCACTGGACCAGGAAAGAGACATAAAACTCTAGTGCATCCAGTTCCAAGAAAGATTGCAGAAGTCAAAGATGATGTCACTACTAAGAAAAAAGCTTAGAAACCAAAATCTGAAAAGATAAATGAGAAGATTATTGAGAATGGTGACTTTGCAAGAATGAACTAATATTATGATCTTTATGATTATACTGATAGACTTAATCTGGTGAATGCAGTTGTGAAGCATATGATCTTGACTAGCAAAAAGTTTGATAATATTCAAGGATAGACACCTAATGATCTATTTAACAAACTTCTAAATAGGAAGAAGAGAGCATCAGAGGAAGAGACAGCTATCAGAGAAAAGCTTGGGAGGAAGCTTTGTGAAATAAGAGATGAAACTCATTTTAATCAAATCATGAAAGCCCTAAGCACCCATCTGAGAACCAAAAGGAGAACAATTATAATTATGGGAGGCAAGTATGAAGAAATAAATTCTAAGATAGAACAGGCTATTATCAAGGTTATGGTAGAATATGTTGGAGAATCATCAGTTGCAGCAGAGAAAGCGGGTGAGAAAGTACAAGAGGACATTCCCTCTTCTCCAGCTATTAATATTGAAGATGAAACAATGAATGTAGAAGGAACAAAAATCAACTTGGATACTAATGAAAATATATTCAAGAATTTGGAGAACATTGTTGACAATTCAGCCTTTGAAGAACAGGAAGCTACAATAGAAAAAGAGATGACAGAGATGTTGGAAACCACAATTGAAATAATTGGTGTATTGTCATTGATGTCAAAGCTTAACTAGTAAGACTGTTGCTACTTAGAAAAGTACTATATTTATTTGAGTGTTGCTAAGGGGGCTAGCCAAGGTTGGTTACAATAGCACCTAAGGAAAGGTTGAGTTATCTTGATACTACAAAGTGTACTTGATTATGTTGCACAATGATGAGACAATGTATTGTTTATACTAGTAAGACTGATGACTAAACTGGTAGGCTTGACCAAGAAAGGAATGGAAAAATTATGTTTAAGCTGAGTAATGTGAGTATGGACCGAGTCAATGTATGCTAAGCAAAATTATAGTGTCGACCGAACAATAGTTAATTGCCGAGGAAGATAGTGTAAGCCGATGAAACATTTTTAGTAATGACCGAGCTTTCTACATGAAGGCAAAGTAGTTGATCACAGTATTGACCGAGCATCAACAATTTTATATATGAAGAGAATTTAATTTTGGAGCCGACATTGTTGAATTCTTGGATTATGTAAAACATGTTGAATTTATTTATTGGTTGTTTGAATGCATTAAATGAACTGTAAGACATTTTATTGTAAATCTTTAAGACATTTGAGATGACTCTAAAAAAGGAGCCGAAGAACATGAAGCGGGTAGATTCAATGAATCTAACCTAACCCTAAGATCTATGAATGAGATTGAGCGGCATAAGATGAGTTAACCTAATTGAGGGAAGTATAAATGGTACCTGAGCATTTGGATATGCAAGTGCATGGGTGAACAGAGAATGCTGGAAGACCAGAAAATTTTTATTGACTGAATAAGCAGAAAAGGCTGAAGGAGAATTGTGGTGGTTGCTTGAAGAAAAGTTCCAAGCAGATTAGAGATGGAGATGGAAAAGTTTCAAAGTCAGTAAACCAACATTAGTGTATGGAATCAGATCTGATATTTGCAAAGTGATTTGTATATTTTTCAGATAAGTATTGCTTCTACTTTCTAACCATTGTAACAGTCAAAATCCTTTTAAAAAAGGTTGACCTAACAGTCATATGTTAAATCCTTTGAACAAGGTTGCATTCTAATGGAGTGTATGTAAGTCCTATGACTAGGCTCACTTTTAACAGGGTGATTAAAATCCTTTAACTGGGGTCACACTTGACAGTGTGTATTGTAACCTTTGATAGGGTTGGCTTTTTACCGAGCTCACTTCAGAAGAGTGAAAATAATAGTATCATGTTACAAAGTGGTTTTTCCCAAATTGGGTTTCCACTATAAATCCTGGTGTTAATACTTGTGTGAATGTTTTGGTTTGAACATTTTTGTGTTTTACAAGTTAAGTTACAACTGGGTAGTGGACTACATTGTTGTATGTTTCTATATTTGAATAAATGATGACCGAGTTTGTTTTGGTTATTGGATCTGATTTAAGGAAAAAAATTTAAGATTGTTTTATACATCAGGACCTGAGAACAACTGATTTAGGCCCCCCTCTTTATTGTTCTAAATCATATTAACAATTGGTATCAGAGCTTTGTTGGTTATTATTAGTGTTGACAGAAATCAAGTTTAAAGCGGCTTGAAGAAAATGATCGAGATGTATAAGAAGGAGGTACCAAAGCTAAATAAGGAAAACTTCCCTGCATGGAAAAGATTGATGAAGCTACATCTAGCTGGTATTGGTGACTCTACAAAGTACTACATTGAGAATAGCTATGCCTCACTTGTCGCACCTTTGACAGTCGAAGAAATGAGAGCTAAGCAAGAACATAATCAAACAATACTAAAAATTGCATCTGCCCTATGTTGGTTCCTGGAAAGGAGTTTACACTCAAAAAGACACCAATATGCCTATGATGGATATTAAGGATTGGTTAGTTCTAAATGTGGGCAATCTATAGGCAACTGGACCAACTATAGGGATGGATAGTCCCTCTTCTGCTTCTGGCTCTGTTAAACCAAGGCGGGTACACCTGATCCAATAGTATTTAACTCTTAACTGATAGTCTTAACTCTGCCCCCTGTTTCTTTATTAGATCTTTCAACAGATGAAAACAGTGAGAGAATACTAAACAACAACCTATTGTTCATTGATCCTCCATCACTGGGTAGGACAATACATAAAAGTAAATAAAACTAAAATTACTGGTAGTGATTTTAAGATTTTGGGACTTTGAAATCTGAATCACCTTCTCAGAACAAAGATAGGAGAATACAGGCCAGTGTCTTATCCATTGGGCAATAGAGTCAGAAAATGGAAAGGATCCCAAAACAACTTTGAGAACAACTGGTTTTTGAATCATAAATACAAATACCCCAACTCTTCCCTACTTACAGATAATCCTTATGCGAATTCAATGAACACATACATTACTTTGAGTAATATTTAATCCAACCCTAGGTCAGAACTCAAAGCGAGATACATACACATAAACCCTAAAATAGGCTTAAAGATTCACAGAACAAACACAATGGAGAGGTAAAGATTTGATATTTGTATTAAGTATAACCATGATCATTTACATACATCATATTCTGAATAACAAACTTACTGGATAATGGTGCCAACTTGTACCACTTCTCTATTATCCTGACAAAATCATGAAAATTTACAATCCTCGACTAAGTAGCAGGGCTTCTGAATTCTCTTTTTCTTCTTACACCTAACTTACTCAATACCTAGAATGACCATGGGAAATCCTTTTATATACAAGGAAATACAATAAGCTTCCGGTCATTCTAGGGTTTACAAAATATCAACCCTAAAACTTTTCAACAACTACAAAATTTACAATAAATACACTCAGTCACAATGGCGAGGAAAATGCAGTTGAGCCGACCTTCTTCACATCTTTTAATGCAATCTTTGGGCAGCTGTTAACAAATCTGATCTGTGATATTTGTTGTCCATTCTGTAATGAATATTTCCTCATATCTCAACCACCCTTATGACTCAAAATTTACTGTTCTGATCTACTTTATGAAGCTGGCAGTGTATCTTCACTCTCCACAGCTGGCATGTACTGAGATCTCCATTTATTATACACCTCTTCACTTGGGAACTCAAACTTAACAAATTCATCCTTCCTGGTAGACAATTGTTCCCATTCAGTAATGATCTGTATGATTTTCTGTTGAATGGTGTCAAACATTAACTTGACATTTATCAACATTTTAATTGTGCCACTGAAAGAAGACTTATCACTTAAAACATTATTGATTCATTCTGTGAGGAGTCCATCTAACTCCTCCCTCCACTGATAAGCTTCCTTAAATTCTCCTTTGTCTGTAAAAATAGGAGGCACCAGTTCATAACTTGAAAGCATTAATTCAGATTTCAACATACTTGTCCTCCTGATAAAATTATCCACAGAAATGTTGAAATGCACCAACTTCTTCACAATTTGATGCAATGGCTTTATTAAAGGATCAGGGTCCTCCTGTCCCTTTGATAACATACGAAATAGTTTTACATTGGGAGACCTTTCAATCCATCTCTTCAAAACTAGAGCCATTTCATCCTTCTCTTTATTAATAACCTTAAGCAAAGAAATTAACTTATCCATATGGCCATGTATAATAGAAGGCTTTAAATCTACTGCAAATTCCATAATCACCCCTACTATTTTTTCTTCATATTTCTGATTTACTAAAGCTGTGGCCTTTGCGTTCTCATTCCTTTCCTTTTCCAATTGTTCCCCAATTTTCCTCAATTTATTTGTTTCCTCTGTCAGCATCAGCTTCTCCCAAGCAACCCTTGCATCCATATCTATTTCTGGGAGTGGTGAGGGTGGAAATTCAATTATTGGGCTTGAAGATGAAGCCACCGCAGGCTTATAAGAAATTGCTAATTGAGGAGATCTTTGGTCCTGTGGTCCTGATAAGTGGACAATCAATTTGTCCTTTTGAATTAGCTCAACTTTGAGCTCATTATAAGATTTAAGGACCATTTCAAATTTGAGCCTAAGCTCTTCCTTTTCTCTGGCATCCTTCTCTGCCACACTAACATTGAACTTGGCAGTTTCAAGAATCAAATTAGAGGCCTCCACACCAGATGTTTCTCCCACTCTCTGAACCATTAGGCTCCCTGTATACCCTGTGGAGAAATCACTCTTCTTCCCTTTATTTTTGTCTTTATCTAAAGACCACATGACTAGAGCAGCATGATCTTCAGAAAAAGTAATTCCCCTAGCTGCCTGCTTAGCCTGTTCTAGTGTAGTTAGGGTCTTTACCTTGCTCTTCCTTACTTGGTCAAAAAAAATGGCATCAGCAATGTCCCATTCTGGTAGGATCAAAATCCCTGCTGTATGAATCATGGCTCTCCCTTCTTCTAGAGTGATCTTCTCAAATTGTTTAGCCATTTGTGCCTTGGTCTCCTCCTCTATTTCTTTCACATCTTTATCAGGGGATTCTTCCTTCTTCTTCTCACAAATCTCCTTAAACTGATTGATTTTCATTCTCCATAAGAACTGTGAGAAGGCCCTGGTTTTAACAAAATCATCATCGGCAAGGAAAGAGTCACTTGCCTGTTTTAGAATAGGGTCTATTTGTTTACCCTAAAATTCCTCTACTTTGAGATCCATGGCCACCTCCTTAGGTGCTTCCGACATTCCTTCTTGCAAATCTTCATTAAAAACAAAAAGATTTCCTTCATCCCTTAACTGCACCAGCTGCTCTCCCACCCCATGCTCATCCAACTGAATAGGGGATTGAGAAGGAGAGTAAATCTCCTCTGCCGGTCCTTTTTCCTCTTGTTTTTGCCTTTTTGGGGAAGGTGCCTGCACTGCTAGATCACCAAGTGGTCTCTTCCCTCTTGAAGTGGAAGGAACATCTTCACTTCCTTGTTGTGAGGTTAGAAGGATAGTATATCCACTCCTCTTCTATATTGTGTACACCCCCTTAGGGATCAACTTCATATATTTGGGCTGGTTTAATATCTGCCTAGCCTTTTCTGGATCTGTCTTAGTCACAGATACCCTTTTCTCATTTACAGCACTCATGAGTCCCTCAAAATTCTCCATAAGGACATTAACCTTTCTAGCCCATGGTTCAAAACTAATCAATGGATCATAAGTTTTATCAAAGTTCTGAATAAAACCTATAGACTTGTTATAAATCACCCATTTTTCTTTCTTAATTTCCTAAGTTTGAAGGTCAAAATCATTTCTTATTATGTCTTCTAGAAAATTAAATTGATGCTCAATAAGAGCACACCTCACCTTATCTTTGAACATGCCTGAAAGGAAACCCTCTGTATCTGCACACCTCACCACTGCCTTTGACATTCTGTAGGGTTGCAAAACCTTATGCAGGTGCACCCATCCTCCTTTCGTAATTACATACTGATGTGCTTGAGTTACATCAGGAAAGAAAGTTCCTCTACCTTTGCCAGTGAGTGTAGTTTCTTGCAAATTTCCAATTTGTCTTAAGATCTCAGAATATCCTAGCTTCAATGGGACCTAATATGGCAAAATACAAAGTGCCACCTTAGTGCCATACACTCTAAACACTGTGGAGACTAGATACAAAATGATGTCTCCAAAATTATGGACAATGGTAATGTCCTTGCAGTAATCCATCGGCCTAATCAATCTTAATAACTCTTTTGGGATTCTTGGATTATCAATAAATAAAAGAGACCTAAGCCTCGATGCAAAATCCCTATCAAAAGAAATATAACTAGCATCAGTTCTGTCCCAGGACAAGGCTATGGTCCACAATTGCACTGGGAGAGTCTCTCCATATCTTTCCTTCTCAATATTCATCATTGTACTAAAAAAATTCTCACCCTTATACAAAAACATGTGCATAAGCATTGAGTACCACCCGAATGGTCTAGAGACCTTCATATTCTTAATTCCTATTAATCCTTCATCAATTATTTTAGCCAAATGAGAAGCAAAGTAAAAAATGAGGGCAAGTTGGGGGTGGAGTGACTGCACCATCATGAACATAAAAGGTACTAGCATATGAGTCTTCTCATCATGCCCTAGGATCAGAGATAAAGACTTATAAACTTCCTGTGCCTTTTTACTGAATAAATCTAACCTGATGGGCTCTGGTGTACTTGAACTAACAGCACACATTGATCCTATCTGATCAAAATATTGCCTTAGAGGTCCTACCCTTAGATAGTCCTTATGTGCCTCATAAATCTCAGTGAACTCCATGAAATCTATTTTTTCCAACCCCACAGATGGTTCATTTAATGAGAAAACCTGTCTAATCTCATCCTTAGTAATGCTTATCAGGTCTCTTCCGCTTACATCCTTGACACATCTTGTCACAGGATCATAACATTTAGCAATCTGTATTAACAATTCATCATCCATGAAAACCCCAGGGCATACCAACCTCCCAATGTCAAACTGCCATACATTAATGAGGGGTGCGCAAGCATTCCTTTGTGAATATGCTGATTTAAAAAGAATAAGACCATTGTGCTTATCACCCACTTTAGCATCTCTCATCCAATTCCCTCTGTCATAGAGACCCTCTACAACTGAATCTCTAGGATGTCTCGGAGTGAGCTCTCTTACTCTTTGTGCCCCATTATCGGAAAATGGGAGCAACTGCATCAAATCCTCAAAAATTCCTCTCTTACTATATTCTGTTTGACCAGACAAACTTCTCTTGGGCAGCATTTTGAAAATAGGGCTTCTTACTAAGATATGAATTCCCAATAAAACTTCAAACAATATCAACTAACCATATGAAAGAAAACCCCACAAATCTTTACAAATTTCAAATGACTTGAACACAAGAGTAAACCTACCAGGCACCTGAAAAATCTTTCGCTTGAAAGCACTGCATGGAAAAATTATCGCCGGAGAACACACGAGAACAGTGAAGAAAAAGATTAATCAGATTCTGGTATATAACATCTGTTAACAGCTCACAATTCTCTTGCACGTAACAAATTTATTCCACCATTACTAAAGTTGGTGGCCCTATCACTCACTAGACGTGAAAACGTCATTCAAGAGAAAAATTCAAATTCAAGCCGTTGATATATTTCATTTTCGGTGCATCGGGCGGTAGAAAATCTTATTAGCAAAATCTTATAGTACCTTTAGCAAGCTAGTTCTCGACCAACGAGAACATTTCAAAATTAACATGTGCAGAAATAAATTCTTTAAGTTCATCCTGGTCTGAGCAGCGATCTTTACACGTCAACATCATCCATGGCCAATCAAAATGACCACCTCATTAATAAATTTAACACAGAGGACCCACCACAAGGCTTCCATCTCTTTATTCAAATCAACGGTTGTCGCTAAACCGCAAACTTAAAACCTGAGCATCTCATCCCAATGGTTTAACGACAACCGTGGGATCTTGCAGCATTTTAATCATCTGAGAAACTAAGGTCCCACTGTGACACATAAGCGGGCACATATCAAATCAAAACACGCCACGTAGCAAAAAAAAATTGACAAGTGGGCCCAGTCCCTTTCCCTTTCTAACTTGGAGCACTTCGAAAATAGTCAAATCATAGCTGTCATCCAACCAATAAGAAATAAACATGTCAAATGTGAACTGGCGCAACAAGGGGCCCACTGAGCATTTAAATCTCTAAGAAGATCGGACGGTCATCGCTATACCGTGAACTTAAAATCTTCACATCTTTGATCAATGGTATAATGAGAACCGTCCAATCAAACTGAAGATTAACCCTTTGGAAAACATGACCCGACAAATAAACACATCATCTTCTGTTAATCAAATCACATTGCGCCATGTTTTCATACGGGCGGGTCCCTTCTGACTATCCTTTACCATCTTTTAAAAATGTGTCAGCTGCCACCTAGCTTTCTGAGAACCAATAAGAACCACAAGAATTATAGTGACCTGGCACTGTTAGGACCCACCGAATCCTTTTCAAACATAGTAAATCCAACGGCCGTCGCTATACCACAAGCTTAACGTGCAAGCATCTCAGATCAACGGTATAACAACCACCGTAGATCTTCTCCATCCTTTAAAGTCCGCAAACTCTTCCTCCAGTTGGGCCCACCTTTGAGACAGGTGGAAACTCGTCACTATATCACATGTCAGAGAAAATTGACAACCGGGGTCTTGCGGTGTAACGACAGCCACTCATTTTGCTTTATTGAGAACTTTAGGAAAATATACCGAAAACCTAGGCTTGGAGAAATAAAAAAGAGAAGAGGGGGACGGGGGCCAACAACTTTCTAACCACAAACGCATGACTTAAAAAGGTTAAAGGCACATGTGAATTAGCCCCTTTAGTGAATCAAAAAAGGTAAGACGGAAATACAAAAAGGAACAAACCAACCTAGGGTTTGGAAATGAGGGAGGAAACCCAAGCCAAAAATGCGGAGCCAAAAAATATTTAAAAAAGTGATAACAGTGGCTCTTGCTTGGGGACATGTATCTCCTGCAGATACATTGAGAAACCAGAAACTCCTGGTGCAGCAGACCAGAACAAAACTTAAGCCTAAAGCAAGGAACTATATACAAAAATTTACAACCAGAGCTATATAGGAATCACCAACTTTTAGGAAAAATAAAACTTTAAGAACTGCCCATGAACAGGCAATTCCAGGGGTTCACCCACCAAATTTTTCAGACAATAAGAATTCGCTCCCCACCTTTCTTCAATAATAAAAGGCCCTAACCAAATAGGGTCAAACTTTCCATGCCTGCCTTTGTCTTCAAGCCTTGCATTCCACATTAAAACCATATCTCCCTTTGTGAAAGATTTTTGGGTAGTCCTCTTATCATACAAGACTTTACATTGGGCCTGCACCCTTTCATTCTTGTCAGGTGCACTAACCCTTAATTCATTGAGTTGAATCAAATCGTTCATCCTGACTGCCATGTCTTCTTCTATATCATCATCATAAGCTTGAATGAACTGGTACATCTGTAGCAAATTATTTTGAGGCAGTCTAGCATTAATCCTATATACTAAATCAAAAGGGGCACATCCTATTTCTTTTTTCACTGTAACCCTATCAGCCCATAAAGCTTGTAATAATTTTGAATCCCAGGCTTTCTTGTTTTTATCCAGAATTCTCTTCAGAATCTTGATCAAGCTTTTATTACTGGATTCTGCCTAGCCATTGCCTTGTGGGTGGTAAGCAGATGAGTATGAAATTCTAATACCATTATGCCCACAAAAATCAACAAACTCTTTTGATCTAAAACATAATGCATTATCAACCACCACAGTTTTTGGGCAACCAAATCTTGTCAAAATATTTTGCATCATAAAGTCTGTCACTAGTTTGCTAGTTTCCCTTCTTGTAGGGATTTCTTCAACCCATTTAGTAAAATAATCAGTTGCCACCAAGATATAATAATGCCCACCACTAGACCTATTAGGGATCTCCCCAATGAAATCCATACCCCACTTCTGAAAAGGGGCTTGAACAGAAATAGGCCTGAGTGGAACATTCCCACTGAATTTCAACTTTCCTGAAAACCTTTGGCAGGGATCACATCTCTTAACAAACTGATGGGCATCTTTAAAAAGTGTAGGCCACCAAAAACCTACTCTAATGATCTTGTGAGTTGTAGTTTTAGCCATATAATGCCCTCCACAGACTCCACTGTGCATATTTTTTATCAGAAGTTCGGCCTTTTCCTGATCTACACATCTGAGTAAAACACCTTCATTGCTCCTCCACCAGAGCTCACCTTTTATAATTGCATATTTCATTGATTGGAGTCTGATAGTTCTTTTCTTATTATTATCCATCTCAGCGGGTAGGATCATCTTTTGCAAATATTGGACAACATCTTTGTACCATTCACAACAGTCCATATTGCAAATATAAGGTCTCTGATCCTCTTCCAACATGTTTATTTGGTTTGCATTTAGATTACTCTGGGCCATCAACTTTGCTAGGCCTAATCCTCTTACCAGCTTTGTTATGTGGATATCAATGTTAAACTCTTGAATCCTATTTATCCACCTACATCTCCTTCCTGAGACCTCCTGTTGGACTAGGATATCCTTGACAGCAGCACTTGGTACATAAGCAATCACAGTAGCCCCTACCAAATAACACCTAAATGTCTTGATAGCCTTGACTAGAGCATAAGCTTGTTTTTCAATAATATCATAATTCAATTCTGCCGCTTGCAAGGTTTTGCTAAAAAAGGAAATGGGTTGCTCAAAACCCTCAGCATTTTTTTGTAATAATACTGCAGCAATAGTGTGGGCTGATGCAAAAGAGAAAACTTGCATTGGCTTGCTATAATCTAGCGTCTTTAAGACTGGGGCATGCTTTATGGCCCTTTTAATGTCATTGAAAGCTTGAATAGCTTCAGTGTTCCACTTAACCTTCGCTCCTTTCTTCAACATTTTGGATATGGGAATGCTAATCTCTGCAAAATTTGTTATAAACCTTCTTAAGAAGTTGACCTGTCCTAGAAAAGACTGAATTCCTTTAACATTTTTTGGTAAAGTTAACTTGTCAATAGCTTCAACTCTTTCTGGATCTATCCTTACACCATCTTTTGAAACAATGTGCCCAAGTAGCTTTCCCTCTGTTACACCAAAAGCACACTTCTTTGGATTCAGAGATACCCCATACTCTAATGCTCTGGTAAAAATCTTTTCAAGATGTTGACAATGTTGTTCTTCCTTTGCTGAGAAGGCTGTCAAATCATCCTGATAAACCACCATGAATCTATCAATAAAATCTGCAAAGGCTACATCCATGGCTCTTTGAAAAGTGGCACCAGCATTTGTCAACCCAAAAGGCATTCTTACATAGACATACGTTCCCCAAGGAGTTGTAAATGTGGTCTTGAATTGTTCTATGTCTTTGACCATGACTTGATTGTAACCAGAAAAGCCATCCATCATGGACATCAACTCTGACCTAGTGACCCTTTGCAACATATTCTCCATGTTTGGTAATCCATAATTATCTTTCAGAGAATTTATATTGAGATTCCTAAAATCCACGCATAGCCTAATATCACCATTTTTCTTTCTAACTGGTACCAGATTTGAAACCCAAGTGGAATGCCTAATAGGTTCAATTATTCTAGCATCTATCATCTTCTTGAGTTCACTCTGCATTTTAGGTGCCAAATTAGGGTTAACAAGTCTCAACTTCTGTCTAAAAGGCTTTGTGCCTTCCTTGAGGGGAATCTCATGCTAAAAAAGGTCTTCCCTGTAAGCCTTTAGATCGTCATAAGACCAAGCAAAAACATGCCTAAATCTCCTGAGGAGATCAATCAGATTTTTTCTAATTCTTGGGGATAAAGACCTGCCTATATAGACCTTCCTAGGGGCTATTTTTGTGCCCAAATTTATTTCCTCCAGCTCATCAGTTTTAGCAAAATTAGCATGGAAAATTTTATCCTTGTTGTCAAATGCTCTTTCAAGAGCAACCAATCCTTTAGGAACTCTGTTTGATTTCAATTGCAACACTTCTTCCCCAAAAATAACATCCTTGCCATTCACTGTATTAACATAAGAGCTAAAATCCATTTCTTTGTTACTAAAGTGAGACTCACAATGGATAAATCTTAATATGTCCTGATCATCAAAAAAAACTTGCCAGTTATCTAGATTGTCAGGGATGGAAGGCCTGGTCTGTACCTCCACATTTGAGACATCTGTAAAAGTAGCATCCTCTGGTCTAAGGGAAATATTTTCTAATAGGTTAGCCATTCTATTAGAACTTCTCTCCATCCAACAGATATTAAAAGCACTAAAGCTTTCAATCTCATCCCACACAGCATTCCTATATTGTTTCAACTTTTGATTCTTGGAAGCATACTTTGACCTTATTTGGGATACAACCAATTCAGAGTCACCAACTACTTTTAAACATCTTATGCCATGCCTTGATGCCAGTCTCAGACCAAGTAACAGAGCCTCATACTCTGCAACATTATTTGTGCAAGTAAACAACAAGGAAAATGAGTACTTGAAAGTTTTACCATTAGGAGATATGAGCAATATTCCAGCTCCAGATCCTTCCCTGCTACTTGCACCATCAAAATACATAGTCCAAAGATCATTTAGGTCAATCCATCCTTCTTGATTTCTTGATCTATAAGTAGGGTCAACACCTTCATCTTCCTCCTTGTCTTGGACCTTGAAGGCATTGATGTCAGTATCAAGGAAACAATTCATATTGTCCGGCTCCTCTTCTTCTATCATGTGTGGAGTTCTGGATTCTCTAGTAACCCTGATACTTTCTCCCTCAAAATTGAAAGTGGCAAATGATAAGTCACACTGTATGCTTCCTCCCATAGATGCACTCCATTTTCTTGATAGCAGCATCCCATACTGGGGAGGAATATCCACTACTAAAACACTCATAGTCAATAATTTATTAGGATAAGCATTCAACCTATAAGGCAAGGCTTTAATGGTACCAACAACTGGTACTTCTCTTGAATCCATTGCCTGGCACCTACCATGGGGTGAATCCACTTTCAATCCTAAAGACTTCATGATCTCAGTTGGCATAACAATATTTGATGCTCCAGAATCAATCATGCAATTTTTTAGCAACTTTCCATTTATTTGTAAAGTCAAGAAGAAAGGGTCAACTATTCCTGCTATGGTATTGACAACATTTGTATCCAAGTAAATCTAAGGAATTTCAGAAACAATCTCCTCACTATAGTTTTCATCTTTATCATTTACCACTACTATTTGCTTTTCAGTTCCTCCTAAATTTTGAGGATCAGTATGTATTGTGCTCTGTACCCATTTTAAAGCATTCTTCTTATGTTCATCTATTCTCATCATTTCTAATAATGGAACTTTGACAATGATTTGAGACAGTAATTTATTCATATCAACTGGAATATATTTTGAATCAACTACCTCTGATTTTAGATCCTCAGCTATTTTATCAACCTCCTGGATGGGTACCTCTGTAGGCATATCAACTTGAGCTTTGTCCTTATTTTGTATAGCAGGTGATACCTCAGCTACTGGCCTTGGCTTTACTTTATACACAACATTGGGTTTGACATTCCTCTTTATCTTAACCTTATCAGTATGAGGGGAATCCTTGATCTTTTCTTGTGATGTTTTCTTTATAAAAATGCCAGCAGGCTTGGGATCTGAATCACCCACCACTCTATTCCTCAAATTATAATTTGCCTTTGCCTGAGTAACCAAATTTGCTGTTATCAAAGTGATCTCTTCATCAGAGGGCCTTCTCAAGGTAGTAGCTGAGTCATTTTTTTGAACTTTACATTGGATGTTGTCTGGCTCACTATCCTCATTATCTGAAAAGACCTGCTGATGGTAAAATTCATTTCTAGCTTGGGAAAATGAGGCATCCTGATTTTCATCTTCCTTAGTAGAATCTATTTCACTCAAAATATGAGAAGAAGTCATCCCACACCCTTGATCATCATAAGGCTGCTCTTCCGTGCACTCTTGTTCTTCCTGAGGAGACATGTTTTGGGATATGACACAATAATCAGGGTCATGGGGTGATTGACAGACCATGCACCATGGGATATCTTCCACTGCATTCATTGAATTTCTTTGTAATGGGTCAGGGGTTCTATTATTTGGTCTATCCCCCTTGTCTGGGCTAAAAGGTTTTCCATCCTTCCATTGAGTATTGTAAGGAAAGTTCTGCATCCTTGGCAATTTATTAAAATTGTTGAAGGGAGGGTTGTCTCCTCCTACAGCTTAATTATTTCTATTTTCACCAGGTTTCAGATCCTTGATTGCCTTAAGAATTTGTTTCAGGCTTTCCTCATCCTTTGGTTTAACACTTTGGGGCTTTCCTTGATCCTTTCTATTTAACAAAGGTGATCTGTTATCTTCTCTCCTTCCCAACTTCCCTGAGATTCTCTGATTACTTTCTATATTCACAGCTAACTTGTAGGATTCAACAAGGCTCCTTGGGTTTTTGTCTCTCAATAAGTAACCCATTTTTGAGTCGAAGGCATTTAAATATGTAACAAGGCATACCTTGTCATCCAATCTAATGACTTGCAATAGTTTATGCATGGCCTTTTGAAACCTGACATTAAATTCAACAACATCTTCATTGAAATCCTTTTTTATGTTATTGAATTCATTTAGCATAAAGCCCTCATGTGTCTTATCACCATACTGCTCTTTAAAACAATGCCTAAGCTGATTCCATGAGCCTATGCTACCATGAGGCAAAGCTCTAAACTAGTCTCTTGAATCTTCTGTTAGAGATTGCACAAACAATTTCATAATAACATCATCTGGTACAATATTGTAATCATCAATTACATCAATGAATTTTTTTAAATGTTCTTCACAAGTTACAACATTACTTCCTGTAAATTTAGGGAGCTTTTTTCTAATTTCTTCAGGGATGGGGTTGGGATAACCAGGAATGCCATTGAAAACCAACTGCTTGCACCTTTCATGTATAACACCTAAATTCAGAAAACTAGCACCCTGGGATGTGGATGCATTTGCATTTGTAGTAGCAGAACCATTAAATCCTCTTGGTGGGGGAAAGCCATCTGTCTGATTAGTTGGGTGTGCAACACGAGCTCCTTGTGTCATATTCAAAAAACTAGAATCTGTAGGTCCTGTAGAGCTCTTGAGAAAATCAATTTTCTTTTTCATTTCTAATGTTGCTACTTCTAATTCTGTCTTTTCTAGGTGTTTAGCTAGCAACTCTTTCTCCTTCTTGGCTTTTTCCAAATTTGCCTCCAGTCTCAAAGACTGGTCAAGATTTTTCTTAGGGTTGACAAGTTCATTGATTGAAATACCTTTTTCTTTTTATTTTCCCTTATCCTTTGGAACAATAGGCAGCTCATTTGTCGGTTCAGGGATGGGAATATAGTTTATAGCCTCTAAGTTTAACAATTGTCTTTTTAACTATTCAGCCCTTATCATAGCTTGTCTAATTCTTTCTTCCTTATCCCTTTCCCTTTTTTCTCTGATAGTAGCATGTTCCTGAATCCTTCTTTCCAATTGATGAACTTCCTCAAATATATCTTTAGAGTTAGGCAAAGTCATTTCAGATTCATTCTATTATGTTTGAGGATTTTCTTGCTGACCCTGAGAGTCCTAAAGGCCCTGTGGTATTGAGGAACCAAGGGTGAAAGGAGGAAGAAAATCCTGACCCCCTCTACTCTTACTTCTCGACCTTCCTTGCCTTTGTGAATTCTTTCTCCTATTCTAGGATATTCCTTCACCCTCCCTCTCTGTGGGTGAGTAATAATCTTCATATTGATTAAGTCCCAAATCAACTGCCTCCTCATATTCTGAGGCATTTCCTTCTTGACTAGGAGGAGGAATATTATGTTGTCTAGGGTTTCCCCTTTGTCTCCAAGTCATAGACATATCACTGGTATCTTTGTCCTTCTTACCTTGGTTTCTTCTAGATGTAATAAGAAGCCCACCTTGCAGACTTTTCTCAGGGTGTTCCCTACTATATGACCTTGTATTTCTGAAACTCATACTGCTATATTTTATAAAGCACTAATCATAAAAAGTTCAGAGTCACCACTCACGGAGTGTGAGATAATATCAAAACCTTTAAAACTAACTCTTTGTACTTTTAATGGAAACCACTGGATATGATAAACAAGCCGGCCAGGAGTCAAAGCTCTACTCGTACCCGCGTTGTTTATGCTGATTTGTAACACCAGAGATATCAACTGATTTAAATAGTCAGGTTAGGAGTCTAGCTCAACTTGGAACCTACTCTATTTTCTTCTGATTACAATCTCTATTCCCCAGTAGAGTCACCATTTTGTTAGTTCCTGGAAAGGAGTTTACACTTCAAGAGACACCAATATGCCTATGATGGATATTAAGGATTGATTAGTTCCAAATGTGGGCAATCTATAGGCAACTGGACCAACTATAGGGATGGATAGTCCCTCTTTTGCTTCTGGCTCTGTCAAACCAAGGCGGGTACACCTGATCCAATAGTATTTAACTCTTAACTGATAGTCTTAACTCTTCCCCCTATTTCTTTATTGGATCTTTCAACAGATGAAAACAGTGAGAGAATACTAAAAAACAACCTATTGTTCATTGATCCTCCATCACTGGGTAGGACAATACATAAAAGTAAATAAAACTAAAATTACTGGTAGTGATTTTAAGATTTTGGGACTTTGAAATCTGAATCACCTTCTTAGAACAAAGATAGGAGAATACAAGCCAGTGTCTTATCCATTGGGCAATAGAGTCAGAAAATGGAAAGGATCCCAAAACAACTTTGAGAACAACTAGTTTTTGAATCGTAAATACAAATACCCCAACTCTTCCCTACTTACATATAATCCTTATGCGAATTCAATGAACACATATGTTACTTTGAGTAATATTTAATCCAACCCTAGGTCAGAACTCAAAGCGAGATACATACACATAAACCCTAAAATAGGCTTAAAGATTCACAGAACAAACATAATGGAGAGGTAAAGATTTGATATTTGAATTAAGTATAACCATGATCATTTACATACATCATATTCTGAATAACAAACTTACTGGATAATGGTGCCAACTTGTACCACTTCTCTATTATCCTGACAAAATCATGCAAATTTACAATTCTCGACTAAGTAGCAGGGCTTCAGAATTCTCTTTTCCTTCTTACACCTAACTTACTCAATACCTAGAATGACCATGGGAAATCCTTTTATATACAAGGAAATGAAATAAGCTTTTGGTCATTCTAGGGTTTACAAAATATCAACCCTAAAACTTTTCAACAACTACAAAATTTACAATAAATACACTCAGTCACATTGGCGAGGAAAATGCAGTTGAGCCGACCTTCTTCACATCTTTTAATGCAATCTTTGGGCAGCTATTAACAAATTTGATCAGTGATATTTGTTGTCCATTCTGTAATGAATATTTCCTCATATCTCAACCACCCTTATGACTCAAAATTTACTATTTTGATCTACTTTATGAAGCTGGCGGTGTATCTTCACTCTCCACAGCTGGCATGTACTGAGATCTCCATTTATTATACACCTCTTCACTTGGGAACTCAAACTCAACAAATTCATCCTTCCCGGTAGACAACTGTTCCCATTCACTAATGATCTGTATGATTTTCTATTGAATGGTGTCAAACATTAACCTAGCATTTATCAACATTTTAATTGTGCCACTGAAAGAAGACTTATCACTTAAAACATTATTGATTCATTCTGTGAGGAGTCCATCTAACTCCTCCCTCCACTGATAAGCTTCCTTAAATTCTCCTTTGTCTGTAAAAATAGGAGGCACCAGTTCATAACCTGAAAGCATTAATTCAGATTTCAACATACTTGTCCTCCTGATAAAATTATCCACAGAAATGTTGAAATGCACCAACTTCTTCACAATTTGATGCAATGGCTTTATTAAAGGATCTGGGTCCTCCTGTCCCTTTGATAACATACGAAATAGTTTTACATTGGGAGACCTTTCAATCCATCTTTTCAAAACTGGAGCCATTTCATCCTTCTCTTTATTAATAACCTTAAGCAAAGAAATTAACTTATCCATATGGCCATATATAATAGAAGGCTTTAAATCTACTGCAAATTCCATAATCACCCCTACTATTTTTTCTTCATATTTCTGATTTACTAAAGCTGTGGCCTTTGCATTCTCATTCCTTTCCTTTTCCAATTGTTCCCTGATTTCCCTCAATTTATTTGTTTCCTCTGTCAGCTTCAGCTTCTCCCAAGAAACCCTTGCATCCATATCTGTTTCTGGGAGTGGTGAGGGTGGAAATTCAATTATTGGGCTTGAAGATGAAGCCACCGCAGGCTTATCAAAAATTGCTAATTGAGGAGATCTTTGGTCCTGTGGTCCTGATAACTGGACAATCAGTTTGTCTTTTTGAATTAGCTTAACTTTGAGCTCATTATAAGATTTAAGGACCATTTCAAATTTGAGCCTAAGCTCTTCCTTTTCTCTAACATCCTTCTCTGCCACACTAACATTGAACTTGGCAGTTTCAAGAATCAAATTAGAGGCCTCCACACCAGATGTTTCTCCCACTCTCTGAACCATTAGGCTCCCTATATACCCTGTGGAGAAATCACTCTTCTTCCCTTTATTTTTGTCTTTATCTAAAGACCACATGACCAGAGCAGAATGATCTTCAGAAAAAGTAATTCCCCTAGCTGCCTGCTTAGCCTGTTCTAGTGTAGTTAGGGTCTTTACCTTGCTCTTCCTTACTTGGTCAAAAACAATGGCATCAACAATGTCCCATTCTAGTAGGATCAGAATCCCTACTGTATGAATCATGGCTCTCCCTTCTTCTGGAGTGATCTTCTCAAATTGTTTAGCCATTTGTGCCTTGGTCTCCTCCTCTATTTCTTTCACATCTTTATCAGGGGATTCTTCCTTCTTCTTCTCACAAATCTCCTTAAACTGATTGATTTTCATTCTCCACAAGAACTGTGAGAAGGCCCTGGTTTTAACAAAATCATCATCAGCAAGGAAAGAGTCACTTGCCTATTTTAGAATAGGGTCTATTTGTTTACCCTCAAATTCCTCTACTGTGAGATCCATGGCCACCTCCTTAGGTGCTTCCGGCATTCCTTCTTGCAAATCTTCATTAAAAACAAAAAGATTTCCTTCATCCCTTAACTGCACCAGCTGCTCTCCCACCCCATGCTCATCCAACTGAATAGGGGATTGAGAAGGAGAGTAAATCTCCTTTGCCGGTCCTTTTTCCTCTTGTTTTTGCCTTTTTGGGGAAGGTGCCTGCACTGCTGGATCACCAAGTGGTCTCTTCCCTCTTGAAGTGGAAGGTACATCTTCACTTCCTTGTTGTGAGGTCAGAAGGACAGTATGTCCACTCCTCTTCTGTACTATCTTAGGGATCAACTTCATATATTTGGGTTGGTTTAAGATTTGCCTAGCCTTTTCTGGATCTGTCTTAGTCACAGATACCCTTTTCTCATTTACAGCACTCATGAGTCCCTCAAAATTCTCCATAAGGACATTAACCTTTCTAGCCCATGGTTCAAAACTAATCAATGGATCATAAGTTTTATCAAAGTTCTAAATAAAACATATAGACTTGTTATAAATCACCCATTTTTCTTTCTTAATTTCCTGAGTTTGAAGGTCAAAATCATTTCTTATTATGTCTTCTGGAAAATTAAATTGATGCTCAATAAGAGCACACCTCACCTTATCTTTGAACATGCTTGAAAGGAAACCCTCTGTATCTGCACACCTCACCACTACCTTTGATATTTTGTAGGGTTGCAAAACCTTATCCAGGTGCACCCATCCTCTTTTCATAATTACATACTGATGTGCCAGAGTTACATCAGGAAAGAAAGTTCCTCTACCTTTGCCAGTGAGTGTAGTTTCTTGCAAATTTCCAATTTGTCTTAAGATCTCAGCATATCCTAGCTTCAATGGGACCTGATATGGCAAAATACAAGGTGCCACCTTACTGCCATACACTCTAAACACTGTGGAGACTAGATACAAAATGATGTCTCCAAAATTATGGACAATGGTAATGTCCTTGCAGTAATCCATCGGCCTAATCAAGCTTAATAAATCTTTTGGGATTCTTCAATTATCAATAAATAAAAAAGACCTAAGCCTCGATGCAAAATCCCTATCAAAGACAATATAACTAGCATCAGTTCTATCCCAGGACAAGGCTTTGCTCCACAATTGCACTGGGAGAGTCTCTCCATATCTTTCCTTCTCAATATTCATCATTGTACTAAAAAACTTCTCACCCTTATACAAAAACATGTGCATAAGCATCGAGTACCACCTGAATGGTCTAGAGACCTTCATATTCTTAATTCTTATTAATCCTTCATGAATTATTTCAGCCAAATGAGAAGCAAAGTCAAAAATGAGGGCAAGCTGGTGGTGGAGTGACTGCACCATCATGAACATAAAAGGTACTGGCATATGAGTCTTCTCATCATACCCTACGACCAAAGATAAAGACTTATAAACTTCCAGTGCCTTTTTACTGAATAAATATAACTTGATGGGCTCTGGTGTACTTGAACCGATAGCACACATTGATCCTATCTGATCAAAATATTGCCTTAGAGGTCCTACCCTTAGATAGTCCTTCTGTGCCTCATAAATCTCAGTGAACTCTGTGAAATCTATTTTTTCCAACCCCATAGATGGTTCATTTAATGAGAAAACTTATCTAATCTCATCCTCGGTAATGCTTATCAGGTCTCTTCCGCTTACATCCTTGACACATCTTGTCACAGGATCATAACATTTAGCAATCTGTATTAACAATTCATCATCCATGAAAACCCCAGGGCATACCAACCTCCCAATGTCAAACTACCATACATTACTGAGGGGTGCACAAGGGTTGCTTTGTGAATATGCCGATTTAAAAAGAATAAGACCATTGTGCTTATCGCCCACTTTAGCATCTCTCATCCAATTCCCTCTGTCATAGAGACCCTCTGCAACTGAATCTCTAGGATGTCTGGGAGTGAGCTCTCTTACTCTTTGTGATGCAGGAGCATCCTGGGTGTAAGAGCAATCTTGCATCACCCAAAAATATTTATATTTTTATATTCAATAAGGGTTATTTTGTGCAGAGCTGCTATTTATGGAAAGTTACTATTTTTAGTAATTTTCGTATGTGCTCAGAATGATCTGATTTCTTTCTTGGAGGTTCATTTTGGTCATATAAGTCTGCCAGCAAAGTTTCATTGCTAGGTCAAGTGTATATTGGAAGATATTGAAGATTTTCGTTATTGGCAGCAGGGTACAGAAACTTTGAACTCAGTTTTGAAGGCTTTAGAGGCCCCGGATGAGGTCAAAAATTTGAGTGACAGGTGCTTGTGCCAGTCAAGCCTGTAGAGCGCTTCGTGGCGTTTCCAAAATGGGGTTATAATGGCCGAGCGGGTCAACTGGTGATGACTTATGGTCTTCGGAAGTTGGGCCACCCGAAATGGCGGAAAATAATTTTTTTCAAAATTTTTGTTCGGGTTTCAAAGGTTATCTTGAGCCGACTATGATGTAATAAAATGTAAAATAAAATAATTCTAAGTTTGGTCTGCCTTATTGGCTAAAATTCTGGAACCTTCCAGGCGGTGGAAAATTGCCTATATAAGGAAGGTTGTATTATTGTCTTAGGCAGTTCAGAATAGTTCTGGGTAGTAGATCTGGGTAATAGCTCGAGGCTTTGTCCTACAGAATATTGTAAGGGAATGTCCATGTGGCTTTGCATATTGTAATTCTGAAAGTTTGTAATTCCACATTTGTGGAGATAATAAGAAGCCAATTTTCTGTTCTTGCATATTGTTGTTGTTTCTCTATATCTGTAATGTGTTTGTGGTATTGAGGGGAGCACCCTTCATCAGGTGGTATCAGAGCAGGAGTTCTTGAGTGTGTAAACAAACCGCCGACTGTGAGGCAGTTTGCACCAGGACCGTGGTTAGGGTTTCAGCGCGCATCGCGAAAATGCCTCCACGAAGAGAACGTGGCGGAAGACCTGGTGCTTTGACACCTAAGGTTAGAGAGCTCCAGAGACAAGTGCGAGCATTGCAAGAAGAGATTGGCAGAGGACTGAATCTTAATGTCAGAGATGAAAGCGAGGATGAAGCCGAAGAAGAATATCAAGAAGGAGAAGTTGAAATTGTGAACCAGGAGGAAGAAAGACTTTTTGGGCCATTTCTAAGATTGGGAAAAGACCTAAGATTGAGGTTCCTACATTTTTTGGAAATCTTAACCCAGAAGAATTGATCGACTGGATCAACGAATGTGAGGAATATTTTGAGTATGAAGATGTTGATGATCCTGATAGGGTCAAATTTGCAAAAGCCAGACTGAAAGGTCATGCGAAGATATGGTGGCAAGAGATTCAGTTGGAGTGAAATAGAAGGGGAAAGGAGAAAATCACGAGATGGGATCGGATGGTGGATAAATTGAAGCGACAGTTCATTCCTGTTGATTATGAGCTTGACCTACTGAAGAAAATGCAGAGTTTGAAGCAAGCAGGAAGATCTGTTCAGGAGTATACAGAGGAGTTCTATCGACTTCTCATCAGAACAGGCCACGCAGAAGCTGATAAGGAGAAAGTTTCCCGATACCTTAATGGGTTAAGGCCAAGCATTCAGGAGGAGCTGAATCTGGTTCGAATGAACAGTATTGAAGAGGCATACCAGTTTGCCCTAAAAGTAGAGGAAAAGCTAAACAAGAATTTTGAGAGTAGACAAAACGGAAGAGGTCGCGGTGGACGATCTGGTGGACGGTCATATGGTGGCCGAAATGAGGATCCGAAAAAGAAGGATGAGGCCAGTAGTAGTTAGAATCAGCGAGGAAATAATTCCAATCAGTTCCAGGATTAGAATAATAGAGATCAGAGAGGAAGAGGAAGAGGACAAGGATCTGGAAGAGGTGGTTTCCATGGAACATGTTTTCACTGTGGAGAAGAAGGTCATAGGGCATTTGAATGTCCTCAGCGCCAAGGCAGAATAGATAGGAGAAATGAAGGCCAGGCCAGAGTTGCACATGTAGATGAAGATGCCAGATCATCAAATTCTGAAGATTCTGAAAGAGGAGAAACGTTGATTAACAGAAGAGTCCTGTTGAGTGGTGAGAATGAACCTGAGCAAAGGAGGAGCCTGTTTCACACCAGGTGCAAGTGTGAAGGTAAATGTTGTGATGTGATTATTGATAGTGGAAGCACTGACAATTTGGTGTCAGAAGAGATGGTGACAAAGTTGAAGCTCAAGAGATAGAAACACCCACATCCATATCGGATTACTTGGGTACAGGATGACCACAAGGTCATGGTCAATGAACAATGTCTGGTGAAGTTCAAGATTGGCGGATACCAAGATGAGGTATTGTGTGATATCATATCTATGGATGCATTTCATATGTTGTTGGGTAGACCATGGCAGTTTGACAGATGTGCTGTACATGATGGTCGTGAGAATACCTATTCTCTGACAAAGGATGGAGTGCAACATAAGCTAAAACCATTGAAGGAGGCTGAAGAAAAGGTATGTGGTAGTGCAAGGATAACTTTTGTTGATGGAAGAAATTTCCTAGATGGTATGAGGCATGAGCATATATGTTTTTCTTTAATTCCAAAAGCTGGTAAAGAGGAAGTAGAAGATGTTCCTGTAGAAGTTGCAGATTTGTTGAATGGGTTTCAGGATATTGTATCCGATAACATGCCTGATGGATTACCACCAGTCAGGAAGATTAGTCATCAGATGGATTTGATCCCAGGAGCGAGTTTGCCGAATAAGGCAGCACACAGAATTACACCTGCAGAAAGTGAGGAGTTGAACAGACAAGTACATGAACTGCTATAGAAAGGATTGATCCGTGAGAGTCTGAGTCCCTATGCTATACCAATGGTATTAGCACCAAAGAAGAATGGAGAATGGAGGATGTGTATAGATTCTAGAGCAATAAACAAGATCACAATCAAGTACAGGTTTCCATTGCCACGAATGGATGATATTATGGACTGTTTGAGTGGAGCTGTGTATTTCTCAAAGATAGATCTGAAGAGTGGATATCATCAGATTCGGATCAGAGAAGGAGATGAATGGAAGACTGCCTTCAAGACAAAGGAAAGACTATATGAGTGGTTAGTCATGCCTTTTGGGCTAACCAATGCACCGAGCACTTTCATGCGGCTCATGAACGAGGTTCTGAAAGAATATCTGCGTAAGTTTGTTATTATTTACCTAGATGATATTTTGATCTTTAGTAAGACATTGGATGAGCATATGATGCATATTCGTATGGTATTTGAGAAGTTGAGAGAATAGAAATTGTTGATTAATTTGAAGAAGTGTAGTTTTGTGAAGAAAGAGTTAGTGTATTTGGGATTTATAGTTTCAGCAGAAGGTCTAAAAATGGACCCAGAGAAGGTAAAGGCTATCCTTGAATGGCCTACTCCAAGGAGTGCTACTGAGGTAAGATCTTTTCATGGTCTAGCTAGCTTTTACAGAAAGTTTATCAAAAATTTTAGCAGTATTTGTGGACCCTTGACTGAAACAATGAGAGGGGATAGAAAAGAGTTTAAGTGGACTAATGGGGCAGAAAAGAGTTTTCAATTGTTGAAACAAAAAGCTACAGAATAACCTGTTTTAGCACTTCCAGATTTTAATAAGGTGTTTCAAGTAGATTGTGATGCTAGTGGTATTGCAATAGGAGCTGTTATGAGCCAAGAAGGTAAGCCTGTTGCTTATTTCAGTGAGAAATTAAATGATGCCAAGAGGAAATATTCTATTTATGATCAGGAATTTTATGCTATAGTTCAGGCATTAAAGAAGTGGAGACATTATCTGCTTCCTAAGGAGTTTGTTTTGTACACTGATCATCAAGCTTTGCAATATTTGAATAGTCAAGGAAAGTTGAATCAGAGGCATTTGAAATGGGTTGAGTTTTTGCAGAGTTATACATTTATTTTGAAACACAGAAGTGGAAAGTCTAATAAGGTTGCAGATGCTCTTAGCAGAAGGCAACTATTGCTGACAGAAATGCAGATTGAAGTGGTTGGGTTCAAGGAACTCAAGAATTTGTATCCAGAGGATCCTGATTTTGGTGAAGCTTGGAAAGCTTGTACAGAACCTGTTACTCTAGACAGGACGAAATGGTTGGATTTCATCATCCATGATGATATGCTATTCAGAGGGAATCAGTTGTGCATTCCATGAAGTTCTATGAGGGAGAATCTCATCAAGGAGAAGCATAGTGGAGGATTGGCTGGACATTTTGGTCATGATAAAACCGTTGGTTTGGTTAGTGAGAATTATTATTGGCCGCAGTTGCAGCAAGATGTGAAGAAGTTTGTACAGAGTTGCAGAGTATGTCAGATGGCGAAAGGAGTGAAGCAGAATACAGGGTTGTATCAGCCATTACCTATACCAGAGAAGCCTTGGGAGGATATCAGCATGGACTTTGTTCTTGGTTTACCGAGGACTCGGCGGGGACATGATTCAATTTTTGTGGTGGTTGACAGATTTTCAAAGATGGCACATTTCATTCCCTGCAAGAAGACTAATGATGTTGTTCATGTAGTAGAATTATTTTTCAGAGAAGTAGTGAGACTTTATGGTTTGCCAAAGACCATAGTTTCAGATCGGGACACTAAGTTTGTTGGATATTTCTGGCGTACGTTGTGGAAGAAGTTGAAGACAGATTTGAAGTTCAGTTCATCACACCATCCACAGACTGATGGACAGACAGAGGTGGTGAATAGGAGTTTGAGAAATTTGCTGAGATGTTTGGTTGGAGATAAGCCAACAGGATGGGATTTGATTTTACCACATGCGGAATTTGCATACAATAATTCTGTCAACAGGAGCACTGGTAAATCACCATTCCAGATTGTATATGGAAGTAGTCCAAGAAATGCATCTGAATTGAGGAAGATAGATAAAGGAGAAATAAGTAGTGCTGAAGCTGAAGATTTTGCAGAACACTTGAAGAACATCCATGAAGAGGTGAGGAAGCATATTACCAAGATGAACGCACAGTATAAGGCTAAGGCAGATGAGAAAAGGAGGTATAAGGAATTTCAGGTTGGTGATGAAGTCATGGTTTATTTGCGGAAGGAGCGGTTTCCAGTTGGTACATATAACAAGCTGAAAATGAAGAAGTTTGGGCCATGTAAGATACTGAAGAAACATGATTCAGAAAATGCATATGAGGTAGAATTGCCTACTGAGCTGCATATTCCACCAGTGTTTAACATTTTAGATTTGACGGAGTATCATGAAAGAGGTGTTGAAGATGAGGTTGTAGCAGCACAGTGGAGTATTCCAGCAACTAGTTCAGATATCAAGGAGATCGAAGACATATTGGACAGTCGTGTTGCCAGAAGCACAAGGAACAAGACATATCAAGAGTATTTGGTCAAATGGAAAGGACGATCTATTGAAGATTCATCATGGATAACAAAGGAGGAGGTTAACCGTCTTAGTTTTCCTCTGCACACCTGAGTTGTGACAGGGTCACTTCTTAAATTACCCTGGGTGTCTGATGCAGGAGCATCCTGGGTGTAAGAGAAATCTTGCATCACCCAAAAATATTTATGTTTTTATATTCAATAAGGGTTATTTTGTGCAGAGCTGCTATTTATGGAAAGTTACTATTTTTGGTAATTTTTGTATGTGCTCAGAATGATCTGATTTCTTTCTTGGAGGTTCATTTTGGTCATATAAGTCTGCCAGCAAAGTTTCATTGCCAGGTCAAGTGTATATTGGAAGATATTGAAGATTTTTGATATTGGCAGTAGGGTACAGAAACTTTGAAATCAATTTTGAAGGCTTTAGAGGCCCCGGATGAGGTCGAAAATTTGAGTGACAAGCGCTTGCGCCGGTCAAGCCTGTAGAGCGCTTCGTGGCGTTTCCGAAATGGGGTTATAATGGCCGAGCGGGTCAACTGGTGATGACTTATGGTCTTCGGAAGTTGGGCCACCCGAAATGGCGGAAAATAATTTTCTTCAAAATTTCTGTTCGGGTTTCAAAGGTTATCTTGAGCCGACTATGATGTAATAAAATGTAAAATAAAATAATTTTAAGTTTAGTCGGCCTTATTGGCTAAAATTCTGGAACCTTCCAGGCAGTGGAAAATTGCCTATATAAGGAAGGCTGTATTATTGTCTTAGGCAGTTCAGAATAGTTCTGGGTAGTAGATCTGGGTAATAGCTCGAGGCTTTGTCCTACAAAATATTGTAAGGGAATGCCCATGTGGCTTTGCATATTGTAATTCTGAAAGTTTGTAATTCCACATTTGTGGAGATAATAAGAAGCCAATTTTCTGTTCTTGCATATTGTTGTTGTTTCTCTATATCTGTAATGTGTTTGTGGTATTGAGGGGAGCACCCTTCATCAGGTGGTATCAGAGCGGGAGTTCTTGAGTGTGTAAATAGATCGCCAACTGTGAGGCAGTTTGCACCAGGACCGTGGTTAGGGTTTTAGCGCGCATCATGAAAATGCCTCCACGAAGAGAACGTGACGGAAGACCTAGTGCTTTGACACCTGAGGTTAGAGAGCTGCAGAGACAAGTGCGAGCATTGCAAAAAGAGATTGGCAGAGGAATGAATCTTAATGTCAGAGACGAAAGCGAGGATGAAGCCGAAGAAGAATATCAAGAAGGAGAATTTGAAATTGTGAACCAAGAGGAAGAAAGACTTTTTCAGGCCATTTCTAAGATTGGGAAAAGACCTAAGATTGAGGTTCCTACATTTTCTAGAAATCTTAACCCAGAAGAATTGATCGACTGGATCAACGAATGTGAGGAATATTTTGAGTATGAAGATGTTGAGGATCCTGATAGGGTCAAATTTGTGAAAGCCAGACTGAAAGGTCATGCGAAGATATGGTGGCAAGAGATTCAGTTGGAGCGAAATAGAAGGGGAAAGGAGAAAATCACGAGATGGGATCGGATGGTGGATAAATTGAAGCGATAGTTCATTCCTCTTGATTATGAGCTTGACCTACTGAAGAAAATGTAGAGTTTGAAGCAAGCAGGAAGATCTGTTCAGGAGTATACAGAGGAGTTCTATCGACTTCTCATCAGAACAGGCCACGCAGAAGCTGATAAGGAGAAAGTTGCCCGATACCTTAATGGGTTAAGGCTAAGCATTCAAGAGGAGCTCAATGTGGTTCGAATGAACAGTATTGAAGAGGCATACCAGTTTGCCCTCAAAGTAGAGGAAAAGATAAACAAGAAGTTTGAGAGCAGACAAAACGAAAGAGGTCGCGGTGGAAGCTCTGGTGGACGGTCATATGGTGGCCAAAATGAGGATCCGAAAAAGAAGGATGAGGCCAGTAGTAGTCAAAATCAGCGAGGAAATAATTCCAATCGCTTCCAGGATCAGAATAATAGAGATCAGAGAGGAAGAGGAAGAGGACAAGGATCTGGAAGAGGTGGTTTCCATGGAACATGTTTTCACTGTGGAGAAGAAGGTCATAAGGCATTTGAATGTCCTCAGCGCCAAGGCTGAACAGACAGGAGAAATAAAGGCCAGGCCAGAGTTGCACATGTAGATGAAGATGTCAGATCATCAAATTCTGAAGATGCTGAAAGAGGAGAAACGTTGATTAACAGAAGAGTCCTGTTGAGTGGTGAGAATGAACCTGAGCAAAGGAGGAGCCTGTTTCGCACCAGGTGCAAGTGTGAAGGTAAATGTTGTGATGTGATTATTGATAGTGGAAGCACTGACAATTTGGTGTCAGAAGAGATGGTGACAAAGTTGAAGCTCAAAAGACAGAAACACCCACATCCATATCGGATTGCCTGGGTACAGGATGACCACAAGGTCATGGTCAATGAACAATGTCTGGTGAAGTTCAAGATTGGCGGATACCAAGATGATGTATTGTGTGATATCATATCTATGGATGCATGTCATATGTTGTTGGGTAGACCATGGCAGTTTGATAGATGTGCTGTACATGATGGTCGTGCGAATACCTATTCCATGACAAAGGATGGAGTGCGACATAAGCTAAAACCATTGAAAGAGGCTAAAGAAAAGGTATGTGGTAGTGCAAGGATAACTTTTATTGATGGAAGAAATTTACTAGATGGTATGAGGCATGAGCATGTATGTTTTGCTTTAATTCCAAAAGCTGGTAAAGAGGAAGTAGAAGATGTTCCTGTAGAAGTTGCAGATTTGTTGAATGGGTTTCAGGATATTGTATCCGATAACATGCCTGATTGATTACCACCAGTCAGGAAGATTAGTCATCAGATGGATTTGATCCCATGAGCGAGTTTTCCGAATAAGGCAGCACACAGAATGACACCTGCAGAAAGTGAAGAGTTGAATAGACAAGTACATGAACTGCTACAGAAAGGATTGATCCATGAGAGTCTGAGTCCCTGTGCTGTACCAGAGGTATTAGCACCAAAGAAGAATGGAGAATGGAGGATGTGTACAGATTCTAAAGCAATAAACAAGATCACAATCAAGTACAGGTTTCCATTGCCACGAATGGATGATATTATGGACTGTTTGAGTGGAGCTGTGTATTTCTCAAAGATAGATCTGAAGAGTGGATATCATCAGATTCGGATCAGAGAAGGAGATGAATGGAAGACTTCCTTAAAGACAAAGGAAGGACTATATGAGTGGTTAGTCATGCCTTTTGGGCTAACCAATGCACCGAGCACTTTCATGCGGCTCATGAATGAGGTTCTGAAAGAATTTCTGGGTAAGTTTGTTATTGTTTACCTAGATGATATTTTGATCTTTAGTAAGACATTGGATGAGCATATGATGCATATTCGTATGGTATTTGAGAAGTTGAGAAAAGAGAAATTGTTGATTAATTTGAAGAAGTGCAGTTTTGTGAAGAAAGAGTTAGTGTATTTGAGATTTGTAGTTTCAGCAGAAGGTCTAAAAATGGACCCAGAGAAGGTACAGGCTATCCTTGAATGGCCTACTCCAAGGAGTGCTATTGAGGTAAGATCTTTTCATGGTCTAGCTAGCTTTTACAGAAATTTTATCAAAAATTTTAGCAGTATTTGTGTACCCTTGACTTAAATAATGAGAGGGAATAGAAAAGAGTTTAAGTGGACTAATGGGGCATAAAAGAGTTTTCAATTGTTGAAACAAAAAGCTACAGAACAACCTGTTTTAGCACTTCCAGATTTTAATAAGGTGTTTCAAGTAGATTGTGATGCTAGTGGTACTGCAATAGGAGCTGTTATGAGCCAAGAAGGTAAGCCTGTTGCTTATTTCAGCGAGAAATTAAATGATGCCAAGAGGAAATTTTATGTTTATGATCAAGAATTTTATGGTATAGTTCATGCATTAAATAAGTGGAGACATTATCTGCTTCCTAAGGAGTTTGTTTTGTACACTGATCATCAAGCTTTGCAATATTTTAATAGTCAAGGAAAGTTGAATCAGAGGCATTTGAAATGGGTTGAGTTTTTACAGAGTTATACATTTGTTTTGAAACACAGAAGTGGAAAGTCTAATAGGGTTGCAGATGCTCTTAGCAGAAGGCAACTATTGCTGACAGAAATGCAGATTGAAGTGGTTGGGTTCAAGGAACTCAAGAATTTGTATCCAGAGGATCATGATTTTGGTGAAGCTTGGAAAGCTTGTACAGAACCTGTTACTCTAGACAGGACGAAATGGTTGGATTTCATCATCCAGGATGATATGCTATTCAGAGGGAATCAGTTGTGCATTCCATGAAGTTCTATGAGGGAGAATCTCATCAAGGAGAAGCATAGTGGAGGATTGGCTGGACATTTTGGTCGTGATAAAACCCATGGTTTGGTTAGTGAGAATTATTATTGGCCGCAGTTGCAGCAAGATGTGAAGAAGTTTGTACAGAGTTGCAGAGTATGTCAGATGGCGAAAGGAGTGAAGCAGAATACAGGGTTGTATCAGCCATTACCTATACCAGAGAAGCCTTGGGAAGATATCAGCATGGACTTTGTTCTTGGTTTACCGAGGACTCAGCGGGGACATGATTCAATTTTTGTGGTGGTTGACAAATTTTCAAAGATGGCACATTTCATTCCCTGCAAGAAGACTAATGATGCTGTTCATGTAGCAGAATTATTTTTCAGAGAAGTAGTGAGACTTCATGGTTTGCCAAAGACCATAGTTTCAGATCGGGACACTAAGTTTGTTGGATATTTCTGGCGTACGTTGTGGAAGAAGTTGAAGACAGATTTGAAGTTCAGTTCATCACACCATCCACAGACTGATGGACAGACAGAGGTGGTGAATAGGAGTTTGGAAAATTTGCTGAGATGTTTGGTTGGAGATAAGCTAACAGGATGGGATTTAATTTTACCACAGGCGGAATTTGCATACAATAATTCTGTCAACAGGAGCACTGGTAAATCACCATTCCAGATTGTATATGGAAGTAGTCCAAGAAATGCATCTGAATTGAGGAAGATAGATAAAGGAGAAATAAGTAGTGCTGAAGCTGAAGATTTTGTAGAACACTTGAAGAACATCCATGAAGAGGTGAGGAAGCATATTACCAAGATGAACGCACAGTATAAGGCTAAGGCAGATGAGAAAAGGAGGTATAAGGAATTTCAGGTTGGTGATGAAGTCATGGTTCATTTGCGGAAGGAGCGGTTTCCAGTTGGTACATATAACAAGCTGAAAATGAAGAAGTTTGGGCCATGTAAGATACTAAAGAAACATGATTCAGAAAATGCATATGAGGTAGAATTGCCTACTGAGCTGCATAGTTCACCAGTGTTTAACATTTCAGATTTGACAGAGTATCATGAAGGAGGTGTTGAAGATGAGGTTATAGCAGCACAGTGGAGTATTCCAACAACCAGTTCAGATATCAAGGAGATCAAAGACATATTGGACAGTCGTGTTGGCAGAAGCACAAGGAACAGGACATATGAAGAGTATTTGGTCAAATGGAAAGGATGACCTATTGAAGATTCATCATGGATAACAAAGGAGGAGGTTAACCGTCTTGGTTTTCCTCTGCACACCTGAGTCGTGATAGGGTCACTTCTCAAATTACCCCGGGTGTCTGATGCAGGAGCATCCTGGGTGTAAGAGCAATCTTGCATCACCCAAAAATATTTATGTTTTTATATTCAATAAGGGTTATTTTGTGCAGAGCTGCTATTTATGGAAAGTTACTATTTTTGGTAATTTTTGTATGTGCTCAGAATGATCTGATTTCTTTCTTGGAGGTTCATTTTGGTCATATAAGTCTGCCAGCAAAGTTTCATTGCCAGGTCAAGTGTATATTGGAAGATATTGAAGATTTTCGGTATTGGCAGCAGGGTACAGAAACTTTGAACTCAGTTTTGAAGGCTTTAGAGGCCCCGGATGAGGTCAAAAATTTGAGTGACAGGCGCTTGCGCCAGTCAAGCCTGTAGAGCGCTTCGTGGCGTTTCCGAAATGGGGTTATAATGGCCGAGCGGGTCAACTAGTGATGACTTATGGTCGTCGGAAGTTGGGCCACCCGAAATGGCAGAAAATAATTTTCTTCAAAATTTCTGTTCGGGTTTCAAAGGTTATCTTGAGCCGACTATGATGTAATAAAATGTAAAATAAAATAATTCTAAGTTTGGTCGGCCTTATTGGCTAAATTTCTGGAACCTTCCAGGCGGTGGAAAATTGCCTATACAAGGAAGGTTGTATTATTGTCTTAGGCAGTTCAGAATAGTTCTTGGTAGTAGATTTGGGTAATAGCTCGAGGCTTTGTCCTACAGAATATTGTAAGGGAATGCCCATGTGGCTTTGCATATTGTAATTCTGAAAGTTTGTAATTTCACATTTTTGGAGATAATAAGAAGCCAATTTTCTGTTCTTGCATATTGTTGTTGTTTCTCTATATCTGTAATGTGTTTGTGGTATTGAGGGGAGCACCATTCATTAGGTGGTATCAGAGCGGGAGTTCTTGAGTGTGTAAACAGATCGCCGACTGTGAGGCAGTTTGCACCAGGACCGTGGTTAGGGTTTCAGCGCGCATCGCGAAAATGCCTCCACGAAGAGAACGTGGCGGAAGATCTGGTGCTTTGACACCTGAGGTTAAAGAGCTGCAGAGACAAGTGCGAGCATTGCAAGAAGAGATTCGCAGAAGAATGAATCTTAATGTCAGAGAGGAAAGCGAGGATGAAGCCGAAGAAGAATATCAAGAAGGAGAAGTTGAAATTGTGAACCAGGAGGAAGAAAGACTTTTTCGGGCCATTTCTAAGATTGGAAAAAGACCTAAGATTGAGGTTCCTACATTTTCTAGAAATCTTAACCCAGAAGAATTGATCGACTGGATCAACGAATGTGAGGAATATTTTGAGTATGAAGATGTTGAGGATCCTGATAGGGTCAAATTTGCGAAAGCCAGACTGAAAGGTCATGCGAAGATATGGTGGCAAGAGATTCAGTTGGAGCGAAATAGAAGGGGAAAGGAGAAAATCACGAGATGGGATCGGATGGTGGATAAATTAAAGCGATAGTTCATTCCTGTTGATTATGAGCTTGACCTAGTGAAGAAAATGCAGAGTTTGAAGCAAGCAGGAAGATCTGTTCAGGAGTATAAAGAGGAGTTCTATCGACTTCTCATCAGAACAGGCCACGCAGAAGCTGATAAGGAGAAAGTTGCCCGATACCTTAATGGGTTAAGGCCAAGCATTTAGGAGGAGCTGAATCTGGTTCGAATGAACAGTATTGAAGAGGCATACCAGTTTGCCCTAAAAGTAGAGGAAAAGCTAAACAAGAAGTTTGAGAGCAGACAAAACGGAAGAGGTCGCGGTGGACGATCTGGTGGACGGTCATATGGTGGCCGAAATGAGGATCTGAAAAAGAAGGATGAGGCCAGTAGTAGTCAGAATCAGCGAGGAAATAATTTCAATCGCTTCCAGGATCAGAATAATAGAGATCAGAGAGGAAGAGGACAAGGATCTGGAAGAGGTGGTTTCCATGGAACATGTTTTCACTGTGGAGAAGAAGGTCATAGGGCATTTGAATGTCCTCAGCGCCAAGGCAGAACAGACAAGAGAAATGAAGGCCAGGCCAGAGTTGCACATGTAGATGAAGATGCCAGATCATCAAATTCTGAAGATGCTGAAAGAGGAGAAACGTTGATTAACAGAAGAGTCATGTTGAGTGGTGAGAATGAACCTGAGCAAAGAAGGATCCTGTTTCGCACGAGGTGCAAGTGTGAAGGTAAATGTTGTGATGTGATTATTGATAGTGGAAGCACTGACAATTTAGTGTCAGAAGAGATGGTGACAAAGTTGAAGCTCAAGAGACAGAAACACCCACATCCATATCGGATTGCCTGGGTACAGGATGACCACAAGGTCATGGTCAATGAACAATGTCTAGTGAAGTTCAAGATTGGCGGATACCAAGATGAGGTATTGTGTGATATCATATCTATGGATGCATGTCATATGTTGTTGGGTAGACCATGTCAGTTTGACAGATGTGCTGTACATGATGGTCGTGCGAATACCTATTCCCTGACAAAGGATGGAGTGCGACATCAGCTAAAACCATTGAAGGAGGCTGAAGAAAAGGTATGTGGTAGTGCAATGATAACTTTTGTTGATCGAAAAAATTTCCTAAATGGTATGAGGCATGAGCATGTATGTTTTGCTTTAATTCCAAAAGTTGGTAAAGAGGAAGTAGAAGATGTTCATGTAGAAGTTGCAAATTTGTTGAATGGGTTTCAGGATATTGTATCCGATAACGTGCCTGATGGATTACCACCAGTCAGGAAGATTAGTCATCAGATGGATTTGATCCCAAGAGCGAGTTTGCCGAATAAGGCAGCAGACAGAATGGCACCTGCAGAAAGTGAGGAGTTGAACATACAAGTATATGAACTGCTATAGAAAGGATTGATCCGTGAGAGTCTGAGTCCCTATGGTGTACCAGCGGTATTAGCACCAAAGAAGAATGGAGAATGGAGGATGTGTACAGATTCTAGAGCAATAAACAAGATCACAATCAAGTACAGGTTTCCATTGCCACGAATGGATGATATTATGGACTGTTTGAGTGGAGCTGTGTATTTCTCAAAGATAGATCTGAAGAGTGGATATCATCAGATTCGGATCAGAGAAGGAGATGAATGGAAGACTACCTTCAAGACAAAGGAAGGACTATATGAGTGGTTAGTCATGCCTTTTGGGCTAACCAATGCACCGAGCACTTTCATGTGGCTCATGAACGAGGTTCTGAAAGAATTTTTGGGTAAGTTTGTTATTGTTTACCTAGATGATATTTTGATCTTTAGTAAGACATTGGATGAGCATATGATGCATATTCGTATGGTATTTGATAAGTTGAGAGAAGAGAAATTGTTGATTAATTTGAAGAAGTGCAGTTTTGTGAAGAAAGAGTTAGTGTATTTGGGATTTGTAGTTTCAGCAGAAGGTCTAAAAATGGACCCAGAGAAGGTACAGGCTATCCTTGAATGGCCTACTCCAAGGAGTGCTACTGAGGTAAGATCTTTTCATGGTCTAGCTAGCTTTTACAGAAAGTTTATCAGAAATTTTAGCAGTATTTGTGGACCCTTGACTGAAACAATGAGAGGGGATAGAAAAGAGTTTAAGTGGACTAATGGGGCAGAAAAGAGTTTTCAATTGTTGAAACAAAAAGTTACAGAACAACCTCTTTTAGCACTTCCAGATTTTAATAAGGTGTTTCAAGTAGATTGTGATGCTAGTGGTACTGCAATAGGAGCTGTTATGAGCCAAGAAGGTAAGTCTGTTGCTTATTTCAGCGAGAAATTAAATGATGCCAAGAGGAAATATTCTGTTTATGATCAGGAATTTTATGCTATAGTTCAGGCAGTAAAGAAGTGGAGACATTATCTGCTTCCTAAGGAGTTTGTTTTGTACACTGATCATCAAGCTTTGCAATATTTGAATAGTCAAGGAAAGTTGAATCAGAGGCATTTGAAATGGGTTGAGTTTTTACAGAGTTATACATTTGTTTTGAAACACAGAAGTGGAAAGTCTAATAGGGTTGCAGATGCTCTTAGCAGAAGGCAACTATTGCTGACAGAAATGCAGATTGAAGTGGTTGGGTTCAAGGAACTCAAGAATTTATATCCAGAGGATCCTGATTTTGGTGAAGCTTGGAAAGCTTGTACAGAACCTGTTACTCTAGACAGGACGAAATGGTTGGATTTCATCATCCAGGATGATATGCTATTCAGAGGGAATCAGTTGTGCATTCCACGAAGTTCTATGAGGGAGAATCTCATCAAGGAGAACCATAGTGGAGGATTGGCTGGACATTTTGGTCGTGATAAAACCGTTGGTTTGGTTAGTGAGAATTATTATTGGCCGCAATTGCAGCAAGATGTGAAGAAGTTTGTACAGAGTTGCAGAGTATGTCAGATGGCGAAAGGAGTGAAGCAGAATACAGGGTTGTATCAGCCATTACCTATACCAGAGAAGCCTTGAGAAGATATCAGCATGGACTTTGTTCTTGGTTTACCGAGGACTCAGCGGGGACATGATTCAATTTTTGTGGTGGTTGACAGATTTTCAAAGATGGCACATTTCATTCCCTGCAAGAAGACTAATGATGCTGTTCATGTAGCAGAATTATTTTTCAGAGAAGTAGTGAGACTTCATGGTTTGCCAAAGACCATAGTTTCAGATCGGGACACTAAGTTTGTTGGATATTTCTGGTGTACGTTGTGGAAGAAGTTGAAGACAGATTTGAAGTTCAGTTCATCACACCATCCATAGACTGATGGACAGACAGAGGTGGTGAATAGGAGTTTGGGAAATTTGCTGAGATGTTTGGTTGGAGATAAGCCAACAGGATGAGATTTAATTTTACCACAGGCAGAATTTGCATACAATAATTCTGTCAACAGGAGCACTGGTAAATCACCATTCCAGATTGTATATGGAAGTAGTCCAAGAAATGCATCTGAATTGAGGAAGATAGATAAAGGAGAAATAAGTAGTGCTGAAGCTGAAGATTTTGCAGAACACTTGAAGAACATCCATGAAGAGGTGAGGAAGCATATTACCAAGATGATCGCACAGTATAAGGCTAAGGCAGATGAGAAAATGAGGTATAAGGAATTTCAGGTTGGTGATGAAGTCATGGTTCATTTGCAGAAGGAGCGGTTTCCAGTTGGTACATATAACAAGCTGAAAATGAAGAAGTTTGGGCCATGTAAGATACTGAAGAAACATAATTTAGGAAATGCATATGAGGTAGAATTGCCTACTGAGCTGCATATTTCACCAGTGTTTAACATTTCAGATTTGACAGACTATCATGAAAGTGGTGTTGAAGATGAGGTTGTAGCAGCACACTGGAGTATTCCAGCAACCAGTTCAGATATCAAGGAGATCGAAGACATATTGGACAGTCGGGTTGGCAGAAGCACAAGGAACAGGACATATGAAGAGTATTTGGTCAAATGGAAAGGATGACCTATTGAAGATTCATCATGGATAACAAAGGAGGAGGTTAACCGTCTTGGTTTTCCTCTGCACACCTGAGTCGTGACAGGGTCACTTCTCAAATTACTCCGGGTGTCTGATGCAGGAGCATCCTGGGTGTAAGAGCAATGTTGCATCACCCAAAAATATTTATGTTTTTATATTCAATAAGGGTTATTTTGTGCAGAGCTGCTATTTATGGAAAGTTACTATTTTTGGTAATTTTCATATGTGCTCAAAATGATCTGATTTTTTTCTTGGAGGTTCATTTTGGTCATATAAGTCTGCGAGCAAAGTTTCATTGCCAGGTCAAGTGTATATTGGAAGATATTGAAGATTTTCGGTATTGGCAGCAGGGTACAGAAACTTTGAACTCAGTTTTGAAGGCTTTACAGGCCTCGGATGAGGTCAAAAATTTGAGCGACGAGCGCTTGCGCTGGTCAAGCCTGTAGAGCGCTTCGTGGCGTTTCCGAAATAGGGTTATAATGGCTGAGCGGGTCAACTGGTGATGACTTATGGTCTTCGGAAGTTGGGCCACCCGAAATGGCGGAAAATAATTTTCTTCAAAATTTCTGTTCGGGTTTCAAAGGTTATCTTGAGCCGACTATGATGTAATAAAATGTAAAATAAAATAATTCTAAGTTTGGTCGGCATTATTGGCTAAAATTCTGGAACCTTCCAAGCGGTGGAAAATTGCCTATATAAAGAAGTCTGTATTATTGTCTTAGGCAGTTCAGAATAGTTTTTGGTAATAGCTCGAGGCTTTGTCCTACAGAATATTGTAAGGGAATGCCCATGTGGCTTTGCATATTGTAATTCTGAAAGTTTGTAATTTCACATTTGTGGAGATAATAAGAAGCCAATTTTCTGTTCTTGCATATTGTTGTTGTTTCTCTATATCTGTAATGTGTTTGTGGTATTGAGGGGAGCACCCTTCATCAGGTGGTATCAGAGCGGGAGTTCTTGAGTGTGTAAATAGATCGCCGACTGTGAGGCAGTTTGCACCAGGACCGTGGTTCGGGTTTTAGCGTGCATCACAAAAATGCCTCCACGAAGAGAACATGGCGGAAGTCCTGGTGCTTTGACACCTAAGGTTAGAGAGCTGCAGAGACAAGTGCGAGCATTGCAAGAAGAGATTCGTAGAGGAATGAATCTTAATGTCAGAGACGAAAGGGAGGATGAAGCCGAAGAAGAATATCAAGAAGGAGAAGTTGAAATTGTGAACCAGGAGGAAGAATGACTTTTTCGTGCCATTTCTAAGATTGGGAAAAGACCTAAGATTGAGGTTCCTACATTTTCTGGAAATCTTAACCCAGAAGAATTGATCGACTGGATCAACGAATGTGAAGAATATTTTGAGTATGAAGATGATGAGGATCCTGATATGGTCAAATTTGCGAAAGCCAGACTGAAAGGTCATGCGAAGATATGGTGGCAAGAGATTCAGTTGGAGCGAAATAGAAGGGGAAAGGAGAAAATCACGAGATGGGATCGGATGGTGGATAAATTGAAGCGATAGTTCATTCCTGTTGATTATGAGCTTGACCTAGTGAAGAAAATGCAGAGTTTGAAGCAAGCAGGAAGATCTGTTCAGGAGTATAAAGAGGAGTTCTATCGACTTCTCATCAGAACAGGCCACGCAGAAGCTGATAAGGAGAAAGTTGCCCGATACCTTAATGGGTTAAGGCCAAGCATTCAGGAGGAGCTGAATCTGGTTCGAATGAACAGTATTGAAGAGGCATACCAGTTTGCCCTAAAAGTAGAGGAAAAGCTAAACAAGAAGTTTGGGAGCAGACAAAACGGAAGAGGTCACGGTGGACGATCTGGTGGACGGTCATATGGTGGCCGAAATGAGGATCCGAAAAAGAAGGATGAGGCCAGTAGTAGTCAGAATCAGCGAGGAAATAATTCCAATCGCTTCCAGGATCAGAATAATAGAGATCAGAGAGGAAGAGGAAGAGGACAAGGATCTGGAAGAGGTGGTTTCCATGGAACATGTTTTCACTGTGGAGAAGAAGGTCATAGGGCATTTGAATGTCCTCAGCGCCAAGGCAGAACAGACAGGAAAAATGAAGGCCAGGCCAGAGTTGCACATGTAGATGAAGATGCCAGATCATCAAATTCTGAAGATGCTGAAAGAGGAGAAACGTTGATTAACAGAAGAGTCCTGTTGAGTGGTCAGAATGAACCTGAGCAAAGGAGGAGCCTGTTTCGGACCAGGTGCAAGTGTGAAGGTAAATGTTGTGATGTGATTATTGATAGTGGAAGCACTGACAATTTGGTGTCATAAGAGATGGTGACAAGGTTGAAGCTCAAGAGACAGAAACACCCACATCCATATCGGATTGCCTGGGTACAGGATGACCACAAGGTCATGGTCAATGAACAATGTCTAGTGAAGTTCAAGATTGGCGGATACCAAGATGAGGTATTGTGTGATATCATATCTATGGATGCATTTTATATGTTGTTAGGTAGACCATGGCAGTTTGACAGATGTGCTGTACATGATGGTCGTGCGAATACCTATTCACTGACAAAGGATGGAGTGCGACATAAGCTAAAACCATTGTAGGAGGCTGAAGAAAAGGTATGTGGTAGTGCAAGGATAACTTTTGTTGATGGAAGAAATTTCCTAGATGGTATGAGGCATGAGCATGTATGTTTTGCTTTAATTCCAAAGCTGGTAAAGAGGAAGTAGAAGATGTTCCTGTAGAAGTTGCAGATTTGTTGAATGGGTTTCAGGATATTGTATCCGATAACGTGCCTGATGGATTACCACCAGTCAGGAAGATTAGTCATCAGATAGATTTGATCCCAGGAGAGAGTTTGCCGAATAAGGCAGCACACAGAATGACACCTGCAAAAAGTGAGGAGTTGAACAGACAAGTACATGAACTGCTATAGAAAGGATTGATCTGTGAGAGTCTGAGTCCCTCTGCTGTACCAGCGGTATTAGCACCAAAGAAGAATGGAGAATGGAGGATGTGTACAGATTCTAGAGCAATAAACAAGATCACAATCAAGTACAGGTTTCCATTGCCACGAATGGATGATATTATGGATTGTTTGAGTGGAGCTGTGTATTTCTCAAAGATAGATCTGAAGAGTGGATATCATCAGATTCGGATCAGAGAAGGAGATGAATGGAAGACTACCTTCAAGACAAAGGAAGGACTATATGAGTGGTTAGTCATACCTTTTGGGCTAACCAATGCACCGAGCACTTTCATGCGGCTCATGAACGAGGTTCTGAAATAATTTTTGGGTAAGTTTGTTATTGTTTACCTAGATGATATTTTGATCTTTAGTAAGACATTGGATGAGCATATGATGCATATTCGTATGGTATTTGAGAAGTTGAGAGAAGAGAATTGTTGATTAATTTGAAGAAGTGCAGTTTTGTGAAGAAAGAGTTAGTGTATTTGGGATTTGTAGTTTCAGCAGAAGGTCTAAAAATGGACCCAGAGAAGGTACAGGCTATCCTTGAATGGCCTACTCCAAGGAGTGCTACTGAGGTAAGATCTTTTCATGGTCTAGCTAGCTTTTACAAAAAGTTTATCAGAAATTTTAGCAGTATTTCTGGACCCTTGACTGAAACAATGAGAGGGGATAGAAAAGAGTTTAAGTGGACTAATGGGGCAGAAAAGAGTTTTCAATTGTTGAAACAAAAAGTTACAGAACAACCTCTTTTAGCACTTCCAGATTTTAATAAGGTGTTTCAAGTAGATTGTGATGCTAGTGGTACTGCAATAGGAGCTGTTATGAGCCAAGAAGGTAAGCCTGTTGCTTATTTCAGCGAGAAATTAAATGATGCCAAGAGGAAATATTCTGTTTATGATCAGGAATTTTATGCTATAGTTCAGGCATTAAAGAAGTGGAGACATTATCTGCTTCCTAAGGAGTTTGTTTTGTACACTGATCATCAAGCTTTGCAATATTTTAATAGTCAAGGAAAGTTGAATCAGAGGCATTCGAAATGGGTTGAGTTTTTGCAGAGTTATACATTTGTTTTGAAACACAGAAGTGGAAAGTCTAATAGGGTTGCAGATGCTCTTAGCAGAAGGCAACTATTGCTGACAGAAATGCAGATTGAAGTGGTTGGGTTCAAGGAACTCAAGAATTTGTATCCAGAGGATCCTGATTTTGGTGAAGCTTGGAAAGCTTGTACAGAACCTGTTACTCTAGACAGGACGAAATGGTTGGATTTCATCATCCAGGATGATATGCTATTCAGAGGGAATCAGTTGTGCATTCCACGAAGTTCTATGAGGGAGAATCTCATCAAGGAGAACCATAGTGGAGGATTGGCTGGACATTTTGGTCGTGATAAAACCGTTGGTTTGGTTAGTGAGAATTATTATTGGCCGCAGTTGCAGCAAGATGTGAAGAAGTTTGTACAGAGTTGCAGAGTATGTCAGATGGCGAAAGGAGTGAAGCAGAATACAGGGTTGTATCAGCCATTACCTATACCAGAGAAGCCTTGGGAGGATATCAGCATGGACTTTGTTCTTGGTTTACCGAGGATTCAGCGGGGACATGATTCAATTTTTGTGGTGGTTGATAGATTTTCAAAGATGGCACATTTCATTCCCTGCAAAAAGACTAATGATGCTGTTCATGTAGCAGAATTATTTTTCAGAGAAGTAGTGAGACTTCATGGTTTGCCAAAGACCATAGTTTCAGATCAGGACACTAAGTTTGTTGGATATTTCTGGCGTACGTTGTGGAAGAAGTTGAAGACAGATTTGAAGTTCAGTTCATCACACCATCCACAGACTGATGGACAGAAAGAGGTGGTGAATAGGAGTTTGGGAAATTTGCTGAGATGTTTGGTTGGAGATAAGCCAACAGGATGGGATTTGATTTTACCAGAGGCAGAATTTGCATACAATAATTCTGTCAACAGGAGCACTGGTAAATCACTATTCCAGATTGTATATGGAAGTAGTCCAAGAAATGCATCTGAATTGAGGAAGATAGATAAAGGAGAAATAAGTAGTGCTAAAGCTGAAGATTTTGCAGAACACTTGAAGAACATCCATGAAGAGGTGAGGAAGCATATTACCAAGATGAACGCATAGTATAAGGCTAAGGTAGATGAGAAAAGGAGGTATAAGGAAATTCAGGTTGGTGATGAAGTCATGGTTCATTTGTGGAAGGAGCGGTTTCCAGTTGGTACATATAACAAGCTGAAAATGAAGAAGTTTGGGCCATGTAAGATACTGAAGAAACATGATTCAGGAAATGCATATGAGGTAGAATTGCCTACTGAGCTGCATATTTCACCAGTGTTTAACATTTCAGATTTGACGGAGTATCATGAAGGAGGTGTTGAAGATGAGGTTGTAGCAGCACAGTGGAGTATTCCAGCAACCAGTTCAAATATCAAGGAGATCAAAGACATATTGGACAGTCGTGTTGGCAGAAGCACAAGGAACAGGACATATGAAGAGTATTTGGTCAAATGGAAAGGATGACCTATTGAAGATTCATCATGGATAACAAAGGAGGAGGTTAACCGTCTTGGTTTTCCTCTGCACACCTGAGTCGTGACAGGGTCACTTCTCAAATTACCCCGGGTGTCTGATGCAGGAGCATCCTGGGTGTAAGAGCAATCTTGCATCACCCAAAAATATTTATGTTTTTATATTCAATAAGGGTTATTTTGTGCAGAGCTGCTATTTATGGAAAGTTACTATTTTTGGTAATTTTCGTATGTGCTCAGAATGATCTGATTTCTTTCTTGGAGGTTCATTTTGGTCATATAAGTCTGCCAGCAAAGTTTCATTGCTAGGTCAAGTGTATATTGGAAGATATTGAAGATTTTCGGTATTGGCAGCAGGGTACAGAAACTTTGAACTCAGTTTTGAAGGCTTTAGAGGCCTCGGATGAGGTCAAAAATTTGAGGGACGGGTGTTTGCGCCAGTCAAGCCTGTAGAGCGCCTCGTGGTGTTTTCGAAATGGGGTTATAATGGCCGAGCGGGTCAACTGGTGATGACTTATGGTCTTCGGAAGTTGGGCCACCCGAAATGGTAGAAAATAATTTTCTTTAAAATTTCTGTTCGGGTTTCAAAGGTTATCTTGAGCCGACTATGATGTAATAAAATGTAAAATAAAATAATTCTAAGTTTGGTCGGCCTTATTGGCTAAAATTCTGGAACCTTCCAGGCGGTGGAAAATTGCCTATATAAGGAAGGCTGTATTATTGTCTTAGGCAGTTCAAAATAGTTCTGGGTAGTAGATCTGGGTAATAGCTCGAGGCTTTGTCCTACAGAATATTGTAAGGGAATGCCCATGTGGCTTTGCATATTGTAATTCTGAAAGTTTGTAATTCCACATTTGTGGAGATAATAAGAAGCCAATTTTCTGTTCTTGCATATTGTTGTTGTTTCTCTATATCTGTAATGTGTTTGTGGTATTGAGGGGAGCACCCTTCATCACTTTGTGCCTCATTATTAGAAAATGGGAGAAACTACATCAAATCCTCAAAAATTCCTCTCTTACTATATTCTGTTTGACCAGACAAACTTCTCTTGGGCGGAATTTTGAAAATAGGGCTTCTTACTAAGATATGAATTCCCAATAAAACTTCAAACAATATCAACTGACCATATGAAAGAAAACCCCACAAAGCTTTACAAATTTCAAATGATTTGAACACAAGAGTAAACCTACCAGGCACCTGAAAAATCTTCCGCTTGAAAGCACTGCATGGAAAAATTATCGCCGGAGAACACACGAGAACAGTGAAGAAAAAGATTAATCAGATTCTGGTATATAACATCTCCTAACAGCTCACAATTCTCCTGCACGTAACAAATTTATTCCACCATTACTACAGTTGGCGGCCCTATCACTCACTAGATGTGAAAATGTCATTCAAGAGAAAAATTCAAATTCAAGTCGTTGATATATTTCATTTTCGGCGCATCGGGCGGTAGAAAATCTTATCAGCAAAATCCTATAGTACCTTTAGCAAGCTAGTTCTCGACCAACGAGAACATTTCAAAATTAACATGTGTAGAAATAAATTCTTTAAGTTCATCCTAGTCCGGGAAGCGATCTTTACACGTCAACATCATCCGTGGCCAATCAAAATGACCACCTCATTAATAAATTTAACGCAGAGGACCCACCAAAAGGCTTCCATCTCTTTATTCAAATCAACGGTTGTCACTAAACTATGAACTTAAAACCTGAGCATCTCATCCTAATGGTTTAATGACAACCATGGGATCTTGCAGCATTTTAATCATCTGAGAAACTAAGGTCCCACTGTGACACATAAGCGGGCACATATCAAATCAAAACATGCCACGTAGCAAAAAAAATTGACAAGTGGGCCCAGTCCCTTTCCCTTTCTAAATTGGAGCACTTTGAAAATAGTCAGATCACAGCTGTCATCCAACTAATAAGAAGTAAACACATCAAAGTGAACTGGCGCAACAAGGGGCCCACTGAGCATTTAAATCTCTAAGAAGATCAGACGGTCATTGCTATACCGTGAACTTAAAATCTGCACATCTTTGATCAACGGTATAACGAGAACCGTCTAATCAAACTGAAGATTAACCCTTTGGAAAACATGACCGCACAAATAAACACATCATCTTCTGTTAATCAAATCACATTGCACCACGTTTTCATACGGGCGGGTCCCTTCTGACTATCCTTTACCGTCTTTTAAAAATGCGTCAGCCGCAACCTAGCTTTCTGAGAACTAATAAGAACCACAAGAATTATAGTGACCTGGCACTATTAGGACCCACCGAATCCTTTTCAAACATAGTAAATCTGATGGCCGTCACTATACCGCAAGCTTAATGTGCAAGCATCTCAGATCAACAGTATAACGACCATCGTAGATCTTCTCCACCCTTTAAAGTCCGCAAACTCTTCCTCCAATCAGGCCTACCTTTGAGACAGGTGGCAACTCATCGCTATATCATATGTAAGAGAAAACTGACAACCGGGGTCTTGCGGTGTAACGAAAGCCACTCATTTTGCTTTAGTGAGAACTTTAGGAAAATATACCGAAAACCTAGGCCTGGAGAAATAAAAAAGAGAAGAGGGGGACGGGGGCCAACAACTTTCTAACCATAAACTCATGACTTAAAAAGGTTAAAGGCACATGTGAATTAGCCCCTTTAGTGAATCAAAAAAGGTAACAGAAAAATACAAAAAGGAACAAACCAACCTAGGGTTTGGAAACAAGGGAGGAAACCCAAGCCAAAAATGCGGAGCCAAAAAATATTTAAAAAAGTGATAACACCCTAAGCTATCCAAAATTTGAGGACATTAAGGATTGCAAAACTGCTAAGGATATGTGGGACACTCTTACAAGGAGCTATGGTGGTGAATTAAATGTGCTAAAAGCAAAGGTCGAGAGTCTTAGAGGTAAGTTTGATGAAATGAGAATGCAAGAAGGTGAAAACATTGCACAATATTGTGGTAGAATAAAAAAAGTTGTGAATGCTATTAGAGGAGCAAATGGGGCTATTGATGATGAAACTATAATTGGGAAAGTACTATGAACCCTACATCTTATATATGCTATTAAGATCTCAGCTATTTAGGAATCTAGATGTAACTCTGCTAATGTGCTTACTTTGGAAAGTTTGGTTGATAAGCTAACTACTTTTGAACTCTCTAACTATGATAATTTCACTGTTGGAAGCATTGGAAATGTTGAATCTACTTTCAAGTCACAACTAGTTCTGAACAAGCCAAAAAAGGAAAAAGAAAGATGCATCAATGAAAGTGAAAGTGACCGTGACACTTCTAATGAAGAACTAGAAGATCTAGAAGCTCTTATGGCTAGAAGACTGAGAAGGGGAAAAGGAAGGTATAAAGGTAAACTCCCTATTATATGTTTTGCATGTAATAAAGTTGGTCATATAGCTGCTAGATGTCCTGACAGGAAGGATAAAGATGATGAAAGGAAAAGAAAACACAAAGACAGAAAAGATGACAGAAGCTACCAATGGAACAAAGACTACAAAGGAAAAGGTAAGAAATCTTGTTACATTGCTGAAAAAAAAACTAACACTAATAGTGATGATTTTGAAATTGAGGTAGTCTATGTTGCAATGAAAGATGAATCTGATGAGGATGAGAAAACTGCATTGATATCCAATGTGAACAAGAATGATAAATGGATTATTGACAGTGGTTGTTCACATGACATGACTAGTGACAAAAATAAGTTTGAGACCCTACATCATTACAGAGGTAAAAGTGTAAAATTTGGTAATGATGCACCATGTCCTATTAGAGGAAAAGGTTTGATTAAACTGACTGATAAGATATCCTGTGAAAATGCATATTGGGTTGAAGGTCTTAATTATAATTTTTTAAGTGTTGCCCAGCTTAACAAAACTAGTTATTGAGTGGAATTTCATCACAAGCAAGCTAAAATATTTAATGCTAGTGGAGATTAGACTAGAGGTAATTTGTTCTATCTTGAACTATTTGAAGAAACATGTTTAATTGCACAACTTGATGATATTTGGTTATGGCATAAAAGGTTGTGTCATGTTAACTTTGACAATCTGGTAGAGATAAGTAACGATAAAAAGGTAAGAGGTCTACCTAGATTGAAGAAACCTGAGAATGTGATGTGCAAGGAATGACAATTAGGAAAAATGAAAAATTCAAGTTTCAAGAGCAAATTCTTTACTTCTAAAAATATTTTAGATTTGGTTCATACTGACCTTTGTGGACCTATGGGTGTACAAAGTTACTATGGTGCTAGATACTTTATCTTATTTGTTGATGATCATACTAGGATGATGCATGTAATGTTTCTAAAAGAAAAATCTGAAGCTTTTCAATTCTTTAAGTGGTATTTGGATAAGTTTGAGAAGGAGATAGGTAGGAACCTAAAATTTCTTAGATCTAACTGAGGTGGAGAATTTACATCGAATGAATTTAATCTATTTTGCAATGATAGAGGAATTAAAAGACATATGTCTACACCTAGAACACCTCCACATAATGGTATAGCAAAAAGGAGAAACATATCTATCTTGGATTGTGCAAGGACATTGTTGATTGAAAAAAATGTGGCATAGAAATACTGGAAAGAAGCTATAAGCACTGCTGTCTACACTCATAACTAGGTACAGATCAAGAAAGGTACAAATCTAACACCCTATGAATTATGGCACGGGCATGCACTGAGTGTTAAATAGTTTAGAATCTTTGGAAGTAAGTGCTATATATTAAAAGACACTAGGAATGGAAATTTTGATGCTAAAAGTGATGAAGGCATATTCCTAGGGTATTCCATAAAAAGTAAAGCTTATAAGTGTTTGAACTCTAACACTAATAAAATTGTGGAAAGTGTGAATGTCAAAATTGATGAGTATGTAGAAAGAAATGAAGCTAACAACAAAAGAGAATAAGAAGATTATAGATCTTTTATGTACATTGAGGAAGAAGAAGAGGCAAGTAACAGACTTGCACCTGATGTCGAGTCTCGGGTAAGCAATGCCGAGCAACAGACAAACAATGCCAAGCATCAGGAAAACAGTGTCGAAAGAGAACAAGAACATGCCAAGCTATAAAAAAATGCTACCGAATATTAGGAAGAGGTTGTCGAGCATTCATAAGTTGAATCTGAAAATCTTGTTGAGGAACATGATGAAATAGAGGAGAGAGGAGTTGAACTTATTTTGGAAAAATATGTAAGAAGAAATCACAAGCTTGAACAGATAATTGGAGACAAAAATACTAGAATTCAGACCAAAAGTAAGACTAAGGATCCAACATGCTTACTGTGTGAATTTGAACCCAAGTCAACTAGAGAGGCATTGGAGAATGAAGACTAGATACAAGCACTGAATGAAGAAATTAACCAGTTTGAGAAGAATGATACTTGGACTCTGGTGCCAAGACTTGAAAACAAAAATGTTATAGGAACAAAGTGGGTATTTCGGAATAAGATGAATGAAAATGGTGAAATCACTAGGAACAAAGCTAGGATAGTATGCAAAGGCTATGCACAAGAAGAAGGAATAGATTATGGGGAGACATTTGCCCCTATAGCTAGATTGCAAGGAGTAAGAACTCTACTTGCATATGCTGCTTATAAAGATTTCAAGGTATATCAAATAGATGTCAAGTCTACATTTTTAAATGGTATACTAGAAGAAGAAGCTTACATAGAATAGCCAGAAGGTTTTATTGATCCAAATAAAAGACACATGGTGTGCAAACTGAACAAAGCACTATATGGATTGAAGCAAGCTCCCAGAGCATGGTATGAGAGGTTGCACAACTACTTGATACATATTGGATTTTCAAGAACAAATGACACAAGCGATATGTACATGAAAGATGAAGAAGGTAAAGGTATCCTATTGGAAAAAAAATTTGTGGGTGACATTATTTTTGTGGACAAGATGCATTATGTAAAAAAATTTTGAATGAAATGCAAACTGAATTTGAAATGAGTATGTTTGGTGAGATCAAATTCTTTGTTGGTTTACAAGTATATCAGAGGAAGAATGAAATTTTCATTACATAGTCTAAGTATGTTAATGAAATAATGAAAACTTTTGGGATGGAATATGGTAAACCAGTGGGAACTCCTACGGTTACTAGACAAAAGTTATCTAAGAATGATGATGTTGCAAAAGTGAATCAGACTTTGTACAGATCCATGATTGGAAAATTGCAGTATGTTGTACATAGTAGACTAGATATTGCACTAGCTATTGGGATTGTGGAAAGATTCTCTGCCAATCCTCAAGAAACACACATGATGGCTCTAAAAATAATTATGAGATACTTGAAAGGAACTGCTGACTATGGTCTATATTATAAGAAGGATGACAAATTTGAACTTAGAGTTTATAAAGATGCTGATTGGGCAGGAAATGTAGATGACAGAAAGAGTACTAGTGTTGGAGCTTTCTTTCTTGGACAAAGACTAGTCTCGTGGACAAGCAAGAAAAAAAATTGCATTTCCCAATCTACTGCCAAGGCTGAGTATGTTGCTGCTATAGTAAACTGTTCAAATTTGGTATGGATAGAACAATTGTTGATAGGCATGAAAGAAGAAATCACTGAACCTATTGTTATTTTCTATGACAACACAAGTGTTATCAATATTTCTAAGAATCCATTGATGCACACTAAGACCAAGCACATTGCAATCAAGTATCACTAATTGAGAGAATTAGTACAAGATAAAAAAGTCCGAATGGAATATGTGAATACAAAAGAACAATTAGTAGACATATTCACTAAAGCTTTACCCAGAGAAGCTCATGAGTATTTGAGAAGTCAATTAGGGGTCCTTCCCCTAATTGAGGCTACCTAGACAAGCTAGGAGCACTGCATCACATGTGCTACAATAGAAAATTTGACAAATTGATGTAGAAGATTGTCACACTTTAGGGCTGGCCTAGAGTTTATGAAAAGAAGCAAAGACAAGGAATCAGTCATAAGCAAGATGATAGATGGAGAAGAAACTGAGCTACATAGATATTATTTACATCTGATGGATGTATGTTTTATTTCTTGCTTTGGCATTTTTGTCAAAGAGGGAGATGAACTGATATGATAACACAAAGAGATTGAAGCTAAGGATGATGAACTGAAATGAAGGATCAGGATAGAGGGAGATCTAAATACTTCTGATGGTCATAGAAGTGAGGCTTATAGGATTCTGAATTAGAATGAAGCTAAGGATATTATAAATAACTCTCTAATGAACAGATAATTTTTTTGGATTGGTTGGTAATCCATGTGTTATTCAGGTGATATCATATGGTGTTGCCATACATGCCAAAGAGGGAGATTGTTGGAAACTGCAATTGAAACAATTTTTGTATTGTCATTGATGTCAAACCTTAAATAGTAAGACTTGTATACACCCTAAAATGGTCACCTAGACTTTGGGCCCCATTTCTACAATTTATCAAATCCCTGAATCAATATTTTCAAATATCAACAATATCAATTATATCAATTTCTTTGATCAAATCATAATCAATTCAATATTTCCTAAGGTTTGAGCCTTAATTAATTTAAAAGAGAAAAAAATAAAAATCTTATTTAATTAAGAGAACATGCTCCCTTTTAATTAATTAAAAATTTCTTTTAATTAAATAATAAAATCACTTTATCCTAAGCCTTTATTTAATTAAAAGGAATTTCCTCCCCTTTTATTAAATAAAAAATTCCCACTTTTCTTCTTATCCTATGTTGCACAAATAAAGCATTATTCTTATTTTATAGAAAGAGAAAAAATACTTTTTATCTCATATGGACACTAAAGTCAACTCCTATTTTCCTATTGGAGGATATTTGTGCACAAGGATCAAGCTTCTATTTTTCTCCACCGTTGATTAAGTCTTTTGCCTCTTAATCTCAATGGTCCATTTTCATCTCATTTCTTATAAAAGGAGAGCTCTCTTCCTCATTTGCATTTTAGGTTTTCATGCTAATATTATGTTGCAGGTTTTCTAGGTCATTTGGAGCTCTCTTTGAAGACACTCTTGCAATCCAAGCTTTGAAGACTTTGTTACATCTCATTTCATATTTGCTTTCATAGTTGCATGATAATGACATTCTTAGTGTAGATTTCCTTTTATTCAATAGATTAATCTCACAGTCTAAATAGGAGGGATTTATCATATTTGTTCTTTCCTTTCATAGATTAGTTGCATTGTACTTTCATTTTCATAGACTAGATTGCATTCTCATTCTTAGCTTACTTGCATTGCATTGCATACATTTGATTTCATTGGAGATATTGGCATTGTTGCCCTTGTCTTTGATTTGGAATCTCTCATTGTGTGATTGACTAGCAAGGTCATGAGTTCATAGCTCTAGCTAAGAGCAATTTTACAAATCTTGCAACTCCATGCATAGAGAGCTATGGATCGATTTGTGAGGGCTCATTCTTGAGTTTTCTTGTATGCAATGATTCATAGAAGTGTGACAATATTTTAGCACACATTTTTGGCACCCACCATGTGCTAAAAATATGTGCTAAAATGTTGTTACACTTCTATGAATCATTGCATGCAAGGAAACTCAAAAATGAGCCCTCACAACTCGATCCATAGGTCTCTATGCATGGAGTTGCAAGCTTTGTAAAATTGCTCTCAGCTAGAGCTATGAACTCATGACCTTGCTAGTCAACCACACAATGAGAGATTCCAAATCAAATAAAAGGGCAACAATGCCAATATCCCTAATGAAATCTAAATGTATGCAATGCAATGCAAGCTAAGAATGAGAATGCAATCTAGTCTATGGAAATGAAAGTACAATGCAACTAATCTATGAAAGGAAAGAACAAATGTGACCAATCCATCCTATTTAGAATATGTGAGATTAATCTATTGCATAAAAAGAAATCTACACTAAGAATGCCATTATCATGCAACTATGAAAGCAAATATGAAATGAGATGCAACAAAGTCTTCAAAGATTGGATTGTAAGAGTGTCTTCAAAGAGAGCTCCAAATGACCTAGAAAACCTGTAGCATAATATTAGCATGAAAACCTAAGATGCAAATGAGGAAGAGAGCTCTCCTTTTATAAGAAATGAGATGAAAATGGACCATTGAGATTAAGAGGAAAAAGACATAATCAATGGTGGAGAAAAATAGAAGCTTGATCCTTGTGCACAAATATCCTCCAATAGGAAAATAGGAGTTGACTTTAGTGTCCATATGAGACAAAAAGTACTTTTTCTCTTTTTATAAAATAAGAATAATGCTTTATTTGTGCAACATAGGATAAGAAGAAAAGTGGGGATTTTTTATTTAATAAAAAGGGAGGAAATTATTTTTAATTAAATAAAGGCTTAGGATAAAGTGATTTTATTATTTAATTAAAAGAGATTTTTAATTAATTAAAAGGGAGCATGTTCTCTTAATTAAATAAGATTTTTTATTTTTTTCTCTTTTAAATTAAATAAGGCTCAAACTTTAGGAAATATTGAATTGATTATGATTTGATCAAGGAAATTGATATAATTGATATTGTTGATAATTGAAAATATTGATTCAGGGATTTGATAAATTGCAGAAATGGGGCCCAAAGTCTAGGCGACCATTTTAGGGTGTATACATTTTCCCCTCTTTGACTAATGTGTGATCATTTTGAGAACACATGTGGTGAAAGAAGAATTGAAATGTGAGTTCATTTTGGGATCACAAAATAACTCAGATGTGTGTTCATTTTGGGAACACATTAGGACAAGCATAAACATGAGCTGGAAGACAAGACCAACACCGTCACTGCTAGGTGCAAATAAAGCCTTAGACAAAACTATCACTATCACTACTAGGCAATAATCAAGTCTAAAAAATAGGAGATAAAAATTGAAAGGCAAAATCACCACCGTCGCTACTAGGTGATAATCAAGTCTCAAAATAAGAATCTCAAGCTGAGCTGAATGATAAAGCTGAATGAAAGATTTAAAGCTGATAGGTACTGGCCCCTCGAAATCAAAATTGAAATTAGGTAGAGGAGAACATGAAATTGATAAACTTGATCAAAGCACTAGAAATCATAGTCAAAGATGAGGATAATAGGATAACCATTAGGCAGGGAAAATGAGCCCCAGGTTGACTAGGTTTAATTGGGAAAGATATAGGATAAGAATTAAGTCAAACCTTAGAGAAATGAAGTGAGTGATAATGAATGATAGACTAGGAGTTTGAAAAAGACGGGGGTGAAGAAATGAAGATGCCCCAACAAAGATCGAAGGATCAAGCCTCAAATGGCCAGCCAACTGCGTAAATGAGGGTGAAATTTTGAAATGCAATTTTGACTATTAAGATTAACTTAGATTTCAATTTTGAGTCTGAAAATGGATCTAGAACATCGAAATTAGCTAGGGGTGCAATTTTCACGTAATTCTGAGGTGTTTTGGAAATTAGGTCAAAATGCTATAGACAAGAAGTGAAAGACATGATCCAGAAAAGGGAAGATGAGCACAGTTGACTGACTAGTCCATGTGAGATGAAAAGGAGAGCTCTCTCTATATGCAAGGTGAAAAAATAATCTAACATGACCCTAAAAATGAAAACTACTATGAAAAGTGGTTGACTTGCATGGTCACAATGCTTATAGACATTTAATTATCATCATAGAGTGTTATTGGTAGTGTCATAAGATCATACAATACACACTAGTATAACTATGTGGATATGAATATGATTTTTATCAGATAGAAATGTGGAAATCCCACCTAGGCATCAAAGGCATGGAGGTCAAGATGACTAATGTAGTGAGATTACCTAAGTTTGATATGGAGAGATTATGATTGTATCAAGACACATGAAAGTCAGGATAACTAGAAGCATGCACTCGCAAAATAGTCAATCCATAGTGTCTAGTAAGACCATCATAAATGCTCATGATAGTTAGGATCAACAAAATATACCCACAAGCAAATAAATAAATAAAACATGTTCTCATACCCTCAGTCTTCTAGCTATGCATCATCGAAAACTTCTCAGGGAGAGACCACTCATCAAAGAAATCATCATAGACAGCACACAAAATAAATAAAGTCAATATATCTCAAGTAAGTTGATTGTCTAAGTGCGTGTGTGTTGGTCATAGAGTTAGACTCTGGTTATCACATCTATCAATGAGAAATATCGCATCATACTTAGACTATTGAGTAAGACATCTAACAAGTGTTGAGAAACACTCGACGCTAGGGTAGTGTTTAAAAACACCTGTTTGAAATTCCCCAAGAGACAAACACACCTAAAGGACCTATGTGAACAGGTATGCTCCCTAGACAAAGACAAAGACCAATTCTAGACCAAGTCAAATAAGGTCAAGGCATGATGAAAAATGGCTAAGTGTCAAGGATGCATGCTAAAAGACAAGAGTGCAAAGGCCTCAAGTAGCGCCTGTTTCCAAGTTTTCACCAAGGCATTTTCTCTATGTTTTTTTTTTTAATTTTTTAATTTTTTTTATTTTTTTGTATTTTTTTAAGGACTTTTTATGCTTTTAGAATTTTTTCAGCATCATATATCAATTTTTTTGGTATTTTTTTAGGATCATAAAATATGTACAAAGGATGCCCCCAAATAGAAATAGACATCAAGGATAGAACTTTTTTAGGTGCAAAATGTTGATGGGCTCAGGGAGCTGTTCTCCATCTTCATTCGATAGTAAATATGCACCTGTACCAAAAGCTATTGTAATAATGTATGGTACAAGCCAATTAGGCTTGAACTTTCCCTTTTGTTCTCTGTTTTGTTTATTCTTAGGGTTCTCTCTCAAAACAAGATCACCTATCTAAAATTCCCTAGGGTGAACCTTCTTGTTGAATGCTTTGGACATACGCTTCTATTATACTCTCATGTGATCAAAGGAAGCCTTACGCTTCTCATCTAGAAGTTCTAGTTCTTGTAACCTCATGGCACAGTAATCCTCATCTGTAATCAAACCTTTGAGAAAGACTCTAAGTGAAGGCATCTCTACTTCTAAAGGCAACACTGCTTCAGTGCCATAGGTAAGAGCAAAAGGAGTAGCTCCTGTAGGTGTACGAATGCTAGTTCTATAGGCCCATAGTGCTGAATTGATTTGTAAGTGCCAATCCCTACCATTTTTGTGTATTGTTCTATGGAGGATTTTAAGAATGGTTTTATTAGAGGCTTCTACCTGTCCATTTCCTTGTGGAAAATAGATGGAGGACCAATGTTGCTTAATTTTAAACTTCTTGCATAAATGCTTTAGGTCCTTGTTCTTGAATTGACCTCTATTATCAGTAATAATCTTAGAAGGCACTCCAAATTGACAAATAATATGATTCAGAATAAATAGGAAAACTATTTTTCCTAAGGCAATAGAAAGAGGGACTACCTCTACCCATTTCATGAAATAATCAGTAGCTGTGATGATAAACTCATGTCCACCTAATGAGTTGGGGTGAATTTTCCCAACAAGGTCAAAGGCCTAGCATTGAAATGGCCAATGAGAAATAGAAGGAATTAGGTCCCTCCCTAGAGCGTGAATCAGGTTTCCATGTTTTTGACATTTCTCACAAGATTTAGAGAAAGCTACTACATCGGTTTGCATTGTGGGCCAGTAATACCCCGCCCTAAGCAACCTTCAGGCCATGGCAAGACCATTAGAGTGTCCACCACAAATTCCCTCATGAATATCAACTAATGCTTGGTCGGATTCCTCCTTTTCCAAGCACCTGAGAAGTGTCCCATCTAAACCCTTCCTATATAAATCACCAAAGATAAGGGTGTGGCAAGAGGTGTTACGGATGAGGTTTCGGCATTTAGAATGGTTGAAAGTGTCAGGGATGATGCCATCATGTAGATATGAATAAATAACACCATAGCGGGAAGACTCATGTGTGACAAGGGTACAAATGACATTGCTTTAAGATGAGTCAAATATGGGGTAGTGTAGCTCTTCCACCAGGAATTCAAATCTGGATTCATGTTGTTCCAACTGTAGGAGTGAAGCTAATGTAGCCATAGCATCTGCAGCTTTGTTTTCTACTCTAGGGATCTGTTGAAATGTCACAAAGGTAAAGTAACATCTCAATGAATCAACCATCTTTTTGTAAGGTATCAATTTATCATCTTTGGTTTGATACTCCTCATTGAGTTGGTTGATAATTAATTGTGAATCCCCAAAGACATGCAACTCTGTTATGTTCCATTCTATAGCTAGTTTCAATCCATTGGTTAATGCTTCATATTCTGCAATATTGTTTGTACATGGGAATAAAAGTTTGTAGGATTTTGGTATATTGTACCCATGAGGAGAAACAAACAATACTCCCGCACCTAATCCATTTTGCATGTTGGAACCATCAAAGAACATCTTCCAAGTGCGAGTGGTCACGTATAGAATGTGTTCATTTGGGAACTCTACCTGAATAGGCACACTGTCCGTAACTGGAAAATTAGATAACTGATCAGCAATAGCTTGCCCTTTTATAGCCTTTCTCTCAATGTACTCCATATCAAACTCAGATAAAACCATCATCCACTTAGCAAGTCTATCTGTGAGGGCAGCCTTACTAAGCAAGTACTTAAGAGGATCAATTTTTGTAACCAAATGTATAGTATGAGCAAGCATATAGTGTCACAACTTTTGGGAAGCAAACACTACTGCAAGACAAGACTTCTCAATGTTATTATAATTGATCTCATAAGATACTAGAGTACGACTGATGTAGTATATGCCCCTTTCTTTCCTAGTGACATCTAATTGAGCCAACAATGCCCCCAAGGAAGACTTTGTTGCTGAAATGTACAAAATCAATGGTTTCCCTAGAATAGGAGGCATCAAAATTGGAGGATTAGCAAAATACTATTTTATTTGATCAAGGATCTTTTGGAAATCCTCATTCCGCACACATGTGACTCCCTTATGCAATGTTTTATTGAAAGGTTGTGCTTTATCTGCAAGTTGTGAAATAAACCTCCGTATAGATTGGAGTCATCCTTGAAGACTTCTCATTTGACTTATGTTCTTTGGAGGTGGCATATCTTAGATAGCTTGAACCTTTTCAGGATCAACCTCTATTCCTTTTGCTGAAATTATGAATCCTAGAAGTTTACTTGAGGTAACTCCAAATGCACACTTTTTCGGATTCAATCTAAGTTGAAACTATTCCATGTGATCTAGAATCACTTCCAAATCATTGAGGTGTGTATCCCATTTCCTAGATTTAGTCAAGGTATCATCCACATAATCTTCCATGTTCTTATGCATCATATCATGAAAAATTATGGTCATAGCTCGTTGGTATGTTGCTCCTGCATTCTTTAGGCCAAATGGCATGATGTTCCAACAATAGGTTCCCAATGCACATGTGAAAGTTGTTTTCTCTTGATCTTCGGGAGCTATTTTTATCTGGTTATATCTAAAAAACCCATCCATTAAGGAATATATCTCATAACCCGCCGTCATATCCACTATCATGTCTATGCTTGGGAGTGGAAAGTCATCCTTTGGGCATGCTTTGTTGAGGTCTCTGAAGTCTATGCAAATGCGAATGGACCCATCATGTTTTGAAATTGGAACAATATTGGAGATCCACTCAACATAGTCAATAGGTCGAATGAATCCTATGTGTAAGAGCTTTTCTAATTCATCTTTAACAAGAAGAGCTACGTGAGGGTGCATTTTCCTCAGCCTTTATTTGATTAGTTTTATTTCTAGAGCTATAGATAGATGATGCATAATAAGATCAATGTTAAGCCCTGGCATATCAGAATATGTCCAAGAAAAGTTGATTTTCTTCTTTTGCAAAAAATTTGTATATGCCTCTTTTTCTTCAACTGATAGAGACTAAGCTAGGTACACTATTTGGGGAGCCTCTTCTATATTCAAATTCACTGGTTGTGTGGGCTCAATGAGAACTGATGACCTATCTTGGAAGTAACTTGGCAATTTATTAAGTACCCCATCCTTAGGCACCTCAAAGAGGTTTTCACCCTCGGATACGTCATTTATTTTTACTATTTTGGGTTCTGACACCGCCACAAAGTGGTTTTCACCATCAGAACCATTTTTCTTTTTTTCTTTTTCTTTTATTTTTAGACTGAGGTACTTAATATCAGGCTCCATCACACTTTTTGTTGGCTCACTGGTGGAAGAGACTATGGGTTCAAGAGCATTTAGATAACAGGAAATTTCATAGTCATTCTGAAAGTTTAAGAGCTGAGGCTCTTGGTGATGTTGAGACCAATCAATTAGGTGGAAATGAACAAGGGATAGGTCAATGACTGGTTCAACATTGTGTATGTGGAAGGTGTTATCTTTGGTGACCATACAATTGGGATTCATCAGGATTTGTCCTACCAAACAAAGCATCATCCACTAAGGCAATTGGAGGAGTACAATCCTCTAGTCCTACACTAGGCTCGTTGGTCACATTGGGTTGAGTACTATAAGTATGGACAACATCCATGTCCAAATCAACTATTGCATCTAAAAGTGAGTCCCATTAGAACTCATGTGAGTCTGTCTCTGAATCATTATTTGGGCCTCGTGATGTAGAAGCCTCAAGGTTACGAAAGGTTTCCCTTTTTCTAGCACTAGCATTGTTACTATCCATCACAGCTAGGATAGCAACACTTTCCATTGTCAATCTAGCATTCATATAGTCACTATCTATCACAACTGGGATAATAGGATTGTCAATTGTCAAATCTTTTGAATCTCCCCAAAGGAGATTTGTTGAAGGCACCCAATCATTAGACATGTCTTGCTGAATAGGGAGATTAGGTGTGTAGTCTGAGTCATTGTCACTATCCATTGTAGCTCAGACAGGGACACTTTTCTATTTCTTATTTGCAAAACCTAAGCCAACTATTGACTTATTCCTTCATCCAAAAAGGGCATGGTTGAGAGGTTCAGCTTTGGCATCCAATCAATGACTAAGGGGACCATGTCCTGGATAACCCATATTCTTGACCAATGTATACCCTCTCCCATAAGCTCGAGGAGAAGGTGCAAAATCCTCATTATGTCAATATTTCTCCTCTCAGTAAATGCAGTCCCTAACGGAAAGCTCTTCTTTTTCCTCTTGAATCAGAACTGAGGATTCTACAAACTTGTCGAACAATGTCATGGCTGAAGATGAGGGCTTCATATCTTGAGAAGGTTTGGCATAAGACCTAGGGGAAAATCAATTTTTTAATCCCCCATGCCAAGATCCATGGCTTTGAATTTGTCTTTTCATTGTTCAAATGTAGTATCAAAAGTGTCAGCCTCCCTATTCAAAGGAATGTGAGACCCTGCTGAAATTGTGTTGACTGACAATGTGCTATCCCTGGGTATGCAAACTTCTACTCCATTGTAAGGGAACTTCACACACTAATGATAAGTAGATGGGACTACTTGCATCTCATGTATCCAAGGTCTACCCAAAAAAATATTGTAAGCCAAAGGACTGACATCAACAATCTAAAACAAAATATATTTCTCTATAGGACCAATTCAGATAGGAAGAACAACCAATCCTTTAGAAATAAATTCTTCTTCATCATAAGCCTTGATAGTTATCTTCTTCCTTGTGTCAATGACTTCTTCTGAATAACCCAAGGCCTTCAATAAGCTCAAAGAACAAATATTAAGCCTAGCACCCCCATCTATCAACGCGTGCCTGACACGGGTCTTGTAGATCATAACCTCTATATGAAGGGTGAAATTATATGGGTGGCTTAATGACTTGTCATCTTCTTCTAAGAATGTAAGGTAGTGAGGGCTAGCCAAGTGGTTGACCATATTTTGGAATTGATCTACATCTATATCATTAGGGACATTAGCCACTCCCAAAGCATTCTCAAGGACATGCTTATGCTTAGGGGACAATTCCAAAAGCTCAAAGATTGAAATTTGTGCTGGTGTACGTTGTAATTGGTCAACAAGATTATAATTCAACTCAGGACCAACAACAGATTTAGGAAGAACACCTTTTGACACTAGCTGCTTAGACTTACTAGAGTTAGGACCTCTAATAACAATGGGAGCTTGAGACTGACTCCTAGTGACTGCATTGAGGGTTTGAGACATCCTTTGTGAGTGAGGACCTCTTAGTACCACAACGGGTCCTTCATCAGGCATAGGATTTGAATCCACATCATATCCATAAGGGTCTTTCCCTCTCATCATGTTGACATTATCATCAACAACTTCAAGCATATTAATAACATTTTTAGCATTTGTGTAGGTGTAGTTGATAGCAGCCTTGCCATTCTTGTTGTTAGAATTCTCTCCTTTCTCATATTTGGGCAAGGGTTCTTTAAAAGCTTTGTGATCCACATTAGTGGTTAAACCATCAACTTGTAATCTTCTGCTTTCAATAAGATCTTGGACAAGATGCTTAAGTTTAAAACAATTTTCTATATCATGTCCAATTCCATTGTGAAAGACACAGAAAGCCTTCTCATCCCACCAATGAGGTTTAGGACCTGGTATGTGGAACTTTTTAGGATCCTGAGGTTGTGCCAAATTATGAGCAATTAACATCTTGAAAACATCTTCATAGGAGTCCCCAAGTTTGGTAAATTGTCTCTTTTCTATTTTAGGTCTCCCTTGATACTTGGGTTTATTTTCTTGTTGTACTGAAGATGTTTGCAACTTCATGGCTTGGACTGCATTAGAGAGATTAATAACTCCTTCATTCTTAGGTTGTGATGAGTCAAAAACTTTGTCATTGACCACTTACTTATTCTTATTCCAATAGGAGTTCTTTTTGTCCTTATTACCATTATTATTGTTGTTTTGGCCATTGTTGTTATTAGTTGTTTTGGCCAAAATTCCTTGTTCTTTTAGGACATCCTCTATGTGACATGCCACTTCTACCATGGTATCAAAAGAATTAAATGGGATTTTCCTTACTTCATACCTTAATTCTAGTACCAAGTTGCTCACAATGATGTCTATTCTTTCCTCCTCAGGAATTGTCCTTGGATATTTCAAGCACAAATGTCTCCATCTTTGTAGAAAGGTAACAAAGGATTCCTCTTGATTTTGCTTGAGTTTGCACAAATCAAGCATGGTGACTAACCTTGATAAGTTGTAAGCGAAATGTTGAGCAAATCTTTCCACAAGCTCTCTAAATCTCTTAACTAGAGGAGTAAGGTTAGTAAACCACTCCATGGCTTGACCCCTGAGACTCCTTGGGAATAATCTCATCAAGTAGGAGTCTTCATGGTGAAAAGAAAAGCTCATTATGTAGAACTATCTAACATGGTCGTGAGGGTCACCAATGCCATCATATTTGTCATAGGTTGGAAACTCAACTTTCTTAGGAAACTCAACCAACACCACACTCTTGTCAATTGGGTCGGGACATATGGAGTCCAAATTAAATGTGCTCTTAGGAGCCCTCATCCTTTCTATATCCTTTTGAAGTTGTTTGATCACCTCATTAGTTGATGGATCTTGCTTCTTTACCTTTTGGTCCACATCAAAATTATATGGGACCTTAGCACCTTTGTTGATGAGACTTTCTAGGAACTGATCCTTGTTTTGCTCCACATACCTTTCTACATATGCTTGAAAGGATGGTTCTTGTTGCATAGTCATAAAATCTATATGATCAAAGTTGGCATAAATTCCTCCATGTTGTGAGCCATGATGTACTCATCGGGAGGGTTTTTTTAAAAGTCTAGGAGGTGACTGTCTCCTATAGTGATCATATCTTAAAGTCCTTCTACCTCTAGGACTTGGGGATCTTGAGGGCATCCCTGACCTTCTTCTAGGACTTGGTGAGGGAGTAGATAGGGGTGAGTAGGTCCCACTATTAGTACCCTTCCCATTGAATCAGTTTTGCAGTTGTTGTGCATAGAGTCTATCTTCTTCTTCTTGAGCGACTCTTTTCCTTATGTCCAATAATGCACGTTCTTCTTCCTCTAGTTGGCTAAATTTCTCCTTTTTAGCAGCTTGTTCATCTAGATAGGCTTTCTTCTCCCTTTCAATGCTCTTCAATCTCATATTTTCATATCGAGAGGTATCTCTAAGTGGAGAAGGTTGCCTTGACTGTCTGATTGCATTGGTTGCATTGATGTGGTGGTCACTAGACTCGTTGCTCTGGTCTTCATGTTGTGACCCTGAATCTGAGTGATTTTGATGGTGATGTCTCTCAGCTCATTGGTGAGCATCAAGAGACCTTGTGTTGATTGGGGGTGATCCAAGTGGACTAGCATATACAAACCCAGCAGACATCATGTTACCCCTATGCCGTTGAAACATGTCATCAAGAGTCTGGTTCATTGCTTCTCTTTGTTGTTGAGTGAAGGTGTAACTCATGTCCATACTTGATGAAATGGGTGCTAAAGGGGTACTCACTTCACTAGGATTACCTTTCAGATTAAAACAAATCTCAGATTCACTCTTAGGAGATTGATCAAAAAGGGGTCATTTTCTCTTATGCTGTTGACGAGTCTTAATTGGTGGTAACTAGCTAAAGACAATAGGGGGTCGCTTCCCTTGATTGACTTGGTACCTTGTTGTAACTAAAATGAAAGAAAGAGATTCTTAATGATAGGGTGACCTCACAAAGTGTCAACACCAAACTAGGATAATCAAAGTTCTCTATTGTCCAAAATGAAATGAAAAGATAGAAATAAAGGGGCTTTACCAACACTATTAAAGATGTGCTAAAATAAAAGGATGAATATCCTTGCACTTTTGAATCAAGAGGTTGGACTAGGCCAAAATATAATTTAAATTGATTAAATGAAAGTGATTTGGACAATAAGAGCAATAAAATTCTCCAAGAATGTAGCAAATAATTCTAGAGATAAGCTTTCTCACCAAGATTAACTTTCTAACTTGACAACTATTTCCAAAGTGGCCTTGTAAACCAATTGATGCTATTCCTAGAGGGAAGAAACTAGAGATTTAAAGTCAAAACAAGTCTCTAATGACAAGATAGAAAATCGAGCAAGTTGTAAAAAGTTGGGTGTTTCAACTCATGAATTCAATTGTTTTGTGGTTTAATCAGACACATTAATAGATTTTAAAAATTTTAATAAGCACATAAGACAACAATCAAGGAGTTCAAGCAAGCAATTATCTTCAAACAATGAGCAAGGGGCAAAGCAACCTTGTGCATGAACAAGGATAGTGACTTAGTATTTCTACTCCTTAAAGGTTCTACTTGTGTATGTTCTTGAAAATATTTTAGCAGGCACATAGAACACAACAACACCTTAACAAGCTATCTACAAGGATATATGTGGCTTTCTAAAAGGAGTCCTTGATATACGCAAGGTACGTGAGGCCCAAATCCATAGATGAGAAGAATCTAAAATCACATAGCCGAGGGGAGATGGTAATCCAAATCTCCTCCTTCACTTCTCAAAGGTATAAAGTTCTTTGAGGCTTTGCCAATAGTGATATCAAACTCAATTCCCAAGAGAGGTGGCTTTTGATTCACCACTCGCTATTTATACTCCATTGAAACATGGGAGTTAAGGTCGTTCCTTAAGGTGGTGTGTCCCCAAGAAGGCCTTCTAAATATAAATATTAAGTAATTCACTATCAAAAGTATTTAAAGCACTAAAGGTGGAACACTTAACTTTTCAAGTAAATGTGAAGTGAGTCCAAAAGTGGAACATTTAACTCTTCAAGTGAATGTGAAGCGAGTCCAAAATTAGAACATTTAACTCTTCAAGTGAATGTGAAGTGAGTCCAAAAGTGGAACATTTAACTCTTCAAGTGAATGTGAAGTGAGTCCACAAGGTGGAATATTTAACTCCTCACACAAACTCAAAGTGAGTCCAAAAGTGGAACATTTAATTCCTCACACAAATTCAAAGTGAGTCCAAAAGTGGAACATTTAACTCCTCACACAAACTCAAAGTGAGTCCACACCTTAGAAAACTAATGAGATCAAGAAAGCATAAAAGGGAGAACTTTGTGGAACACTTAACGCTCTTTTCAAGTAGACCCCTCCCCTATGTATGAATGCTGACCTTGCATCCAAAAGGTAAAAATGAGGGGTGATTAGAAATAAGTGAGTGCAACACCCAATTTAGCTAACAAAATCAATCAAAAGTAATCTAAAGTTTCTTATCAATACTACTCACAAATGAAAAAGGGTTTGAACCATGGAATATTTAACTTTCCAAGTAAACATGAAGTGAGTCCACAAAGTGGTGCATTTAACTCTTCATGTAAACAAGGAATGAATCCATGCCATAAATTACTCAATGAGATTTTTGATATTGGAAGCAAGAATTACTTAAGGTGTAAACACAAGCATTCACTTACACAAACTTGTATGAAAGCAAATCTATGTTCATTCACTTTCCATTAAGAGCATCAATTGAAATGTGTTCTATGAAAGCATGTAAACACTCAAGCCAAACACATGAGAAGTTTATTTTTAATCCCAAAATCTAAATTTTGTAGAGATGTAACAAAATACCTCAAGTCCAACGCAACACACTTAGTATATTTTACCTTTTTTTTTGTTTGTTTTAAGTATTTTCCATGAAAGCAAGCCATGAACCTTCCAATGAACAAGACAAGCAAACAAGCAAACAAGATATGCAATGTATACTCAACTTATGCAAACCCTAAGGTGGTTAGATCTGAAAATCAATTGTTAGGAGAAATAATAACTAGCAAATAATCCAAATGAAAACTCACATCATGCATTGAACCATGTGAAAAATAAGTGCATGCTAATCATCAAACACCCTTTTTCTAATTTTGATTTTTTGACCTTGTCAACAAGATTGGACTTATACCACATTAATTCGGATTTTAAACCAAAAATGTAGAAAAGAGACCTCTATCAAAAAATAGAGAGCTTTCCAAAAATGTCAAAATTTCAACAAGATCTTTTCATTTGTGCCCTAGAGAGCCATTTTCTCAAAATAGACCAATTTTTATAAATTGACCAAATGAGCTATGATATGACCTCTAAATTAAAAAAATTATGAATAGACCCCTTATAGAATTTGAAGATCTTTCTGAAACTATAAAAATGTCCAAAAAATATGCTAATTTGCACCGAAAATTAATTTTTTATGAAAAATCAAGAAAAATTTATAAAAATTTGAAAATACCTTAAGAAATTTTGAATTTTTCATTAGATCTTCTCTAATATGTCGCCAAATTGAAAAAAACTTTCCAGACCAAAAAACTAAGCCATTTGGGAGATATGATCAAATCTTTCAAATCTAGGGTTTTCCATATCCAAACAAATCTGCACAAGGGTTAGCTCCAAAAATAATCAAAACCAACATGCAAGAGTTGGGTTACCCCATGGTGGGTGCAAAAATTGTTTGCTAAAATGTTGTCACACTTCTATGAATCATTGCATGCAAGGAAACTCAAGAATGAGCCTTCACAAATCGATCCATAGCTCTCTATGCATGGAGTTGCAAGATTTGTAAAATTTCTCTCAGCTAAAGCTATGAACTCATGACCTTGCTAGTCAACCACACAATGAGAGATTCCAAATCAAATAAAAGGGAAACCATGCCAATATCTCTAATGAAATCCAAATTTATGCAATGCAATGCAAGTAAGCTAAGAATGAGAATGCAATCTAGTCTATGGAAATGAAAGTAAATGCAACTAATCTATGAAAGGAAAGAACAAATGTGACCAATCCCTCCTATTTAAACTATGTGAGATTAATCTATTGCATAAAAAGAAATCTACACTAAGAATGTCATTATCATGCAACTATGAAAGAAAAAATGAAATGAGATGTAACAAAGTCTTCAAAGTTTGGATTGCAAGAGTGTCTTCAAAGAGAGCTCCAAATGACCTAGAAAACCTGCAACATAATATTAACATGAAAACCTAAGATGCAAATGAGGAAGAGAGATCTCCTTTTATAAGAAATGAGATGAAAATGGACCATTGAGATTAAGAGGCAAAAGACTTAATCAACGATGGAGAAAAATAGAAGCTTGATCCTTGTGCACAAATATCCTTCAATAGGAAAATTGGAGTTGACTTTAGTGTCCATATGAGACAAAAAGTACTTTTTCTTTTTTTATAAAATAAGAATTATGATTTATTTGTGCAACATAGGATAAGAAGAAAAGTGGGAATTTTTTATTTAATAAAAGGGAAAGAAATTCCTTTTAATTAAATAAAGGCTTAGGATAAAGTGATTTTATTATTTAATTAAAAGAGATTTTTAATTAATTAAAAGGGAGCATGTTCTCTTAATTAAATAAGATTTTTATTTTTCTCTCTTTTAAATTAAATAAGGCTCAAACATTAGGAAATATTGAATTAATTATGATTTGATCAAGGAAATTGATATAATTGATATTGTTGATATCTGAAAATATTGATTCAGGGATTTTATAAATTGCAAAAATGGGGCCCAAAGTCTAGGCGACCATTTTAGGGTGCATACAAGACTATTGCTACTTAGGAAAGTACTATATCTATTTGAGTGTTGCTAAGGGTGCTAGGCAAGGTTGGTAACAATAGAACCTAAGGAAAGGTTGAGTTATCTTGATACTACAAAGTGTACTTGACTATTTTGCACAATGATGAGACAATGTATTGTTTATCCTAGTAAGATTGAAGACTAAACTAGTAGGCTTGACTGAGGAAAGAATGGAAAAATCATGTTTAATCTGAGTAATGTTAGTGTAGACCAAGTCAATTTGTGCTGAGCAAAATTATAGTGTCGACCGAACAATAATTAATTCCCGAGGAAGACAGTGTAAGCCGAGGAAACATTTTTAGTAATGACTGAGCTTTGTAGATGAAGACTAAGTAGTTGATCATAGTATTGTCCAAGCATCAGCAATTTTATATTTGAAGAGAATTTAATTTTGGAGCCGACATTGCTGAATTCTTAGATTATGTAAAATATGTTGACTTTATTTATTGGTTGTTTGAAAGCATTAAATGCACCGTAAAATGTTTTATTGTAAATCTTTAAGAGATTTGAGATGATTCTAAAAAAGGAGCCGAAGAACATGTGGTGGGTAGATTCAATGAATCTAACCTAACCCTAAGATCTACGAATGAGATTGAGTGGCATAAGATGAGTTAACCTAATTAAGGAAAGTATAAAGGGTACCTAAGCATTTGGATATGCAAGTGCATGGGTGAACAGAGAATGCTGGAAATCAGAAAAGTTTTATTGACTGAATAAGCAGAAAAGGCTGAAGGAGAATTGTGGTGGTTGCTTGAAGAAAAGTTATGAGTAGATCAGAGATGGAGATGGAAAAGTTTCAAAGTCAATAAACTAGCATTAGTGTATGGAATCAGATCTAATATTTGCAAAGTGAGTTGTATATTTTTCAGATAAATATTGCTTCTACTTTCTAACCATTGTAATAGTCAAAATCCTTTTAACAGAGGTTGACCTAACAGTCATATGTTAAATCTTTTGAAAAAGGTTGCATTCTAATGGAGTGTATGTAAGTCCTATGACTAGGCTCACTTTTAACAGGTTGATTGAAATCCTTTAACCAGGTCACACCTGATAGTGTGTATTGTAACCTTTGATAAGGTTGGCTTTTTATCAAGCTCACTTCAGAAGAGTGAAAATAATAGTAGCATGTTACAAAGTGGTTTTTCCCAAATTAGGTTTCCACTATAAATCTTGGTGTTAATACTTGTGTGAATGTTTTGGTTTGAACATTTCTATGTTTTACAAGTTAAGTTACAGTTGGGTAGTGGATTGCATTTTTGTATGTTTCTATTATTGAGTCAGTGATGACCGAGTTTGTTTTGGTTATTGGATCTGATTTAAGGAAAATTTTTTAAGATTGTTCTATACATCAAGACCTAATAACAATTGATTCACCCCCCCTCTCTATTGTTCTAAATCATATTAACAAGAGACAATAGTTGCAGAACCACCAGTAATAGAGGAACAAGTTCCCATTCCCACCAAAAAAAGCTATTACTCCTGAGATTGGAAAGAAGACTCAAATTGGATCTATGATTGAGCATTTTGGAAAATAAGTAGATGTTGATGTTCAGCTGGAACTGATTACATTCTTGAATAAAATCATTGGTAAGAATAAGAAGGTGAAGATTCTTGAAGGGTGTCTGAAGGAACTAACTGAGAATGAATTTTTTCCTTGAATGATTCTTTTTTGATTAACTAAGCTCTAATACCAATTGTCATGGTTTTGGACATAGAGCTATTGATTGTAGAAAACCTAAATTTATTGAGAATATTGATGGTAGTAGAATGTTTAGGAATACTAACAATGCAGATAAGAAACCTACTAAAGATATGAATAGAAGAAATGTAATATGTTATAGATGCAACAAGGTTGGACACATTGCTAGAAACTGCAGATCACAAATCAATCAACCTAGACCAAGATATGGAAACAATGGAATTGTTTGTTAGATATGCAACAAGATTGGACATACAACAAGGTTTTGCATAATGAATAATAGAGTTTTTCATCCTAATCCTAACCCTAAAAATCATGCAAGAAGAATTGAAGATGCAAGTAACAGTCAGAAAGGATGTTGTAGTAATTTAGATGAAGTGAAGTTTATCAAAAACACAAATCAAAGAGACATATTCAACATTGAAGGTAATCAAGAAGGTGAAGTATTGAAAGGTAAGAATGAATCTTTACCTGACCTATCTCAAAGTACTTAATTTATGTAAATTACAGTAGAATAGGAACTTAGATTTAGTATAGAAGTAGATATATGATGAACTGAGTCTTGCGTAGTTAATGCAAGGTAGTTTATGATGTTCTAATGCTATGGTTAAGAGTGCAAAGAAAAATATTATGTTTTGCGAGATCGCAAGAAGTTTTAAGTTTTGCAGGTTAGCAGAGATAGCTTTTTGGAAAGAAAAGGCAAAATAATTTAATGCGATGTCAGATCTAAGTGAGATTGAATTAATAAAAGGTTATGATCAATATTATTTGATCATCAAAGTGAATTCAATTTTCAAGGAGATCAAAGAGCAGTGATTGAAAGCATTTTGCAAGGATTTGGAGAAGAATTTTGTGTCGAATCTATGAAAGCCCTAAAATCATGAAATTAAGGTATTTTACTTCACAAATCTTTGAATCAATAAAGGAATTTGAAGAAATCATGGATGTTTCCTTAATACACAATGTCAGAGATAAGAATAGACCTAAATTGAAAAGGGAACTAGTAGAACCCTTGGAAGAAGACCCTAGGTTTGCATTATCATCTGTACCAAATAGAGTGTTACACTTAGAAAATGTCAGAAGTTATCTTGGATGTAAACTAGAGACAGTGAATGATAGTGCTTTCACATATGAATATCAAAAGATTTACAATCAGGATATGACATTGAAACAAGGTTTTGAATATTTGGAACATAATGAAATTGTTAAATATGGATTACATTATGAATTTGATAATGAAGAATGCACTAAAATTATCTTGAGCAGAATTCATAATGGAAAGTTTTGGCTAGAAGATAGAGTGATAGATATTATAGTTGATTTGATTCATGAAGTCGCTGGATTATCTAAAACTGGAGCTATTCCTTTTAATGAGAAAAACATGAGGAAAACAGTCATTGAAAAAACAAATTCATCCTATAATGGTAGAGGAATTGTGATTATTAATATCAAAATGGATGATGTGAGATACTTATGCAAGATCCTAACCACTAAGTTTTGTGCAAATTCAAGAGAGGATGACATGGTAGCTGGAATGGTACATGCAGCCTATCTAATGTGTGTTGACAAGGTATCAGTTGATATGTGTGAAATTCTAAGAATTGTATTGTTTGAGAACTTGGAGAAGATCAAGAAAACTAAGTATACACAGTTTAGGTTCTCATCCCTAATCACATATATGTTCTTTCATCTTTTGAGGAGATTTCCTTACACCATAGGAAATGACTGGAATGATGGACAAACTATAATGGAAAGGATTAATCTAGTATATAGAAGACATGTTATTGACAGTGTTAATGAGAGTGCAGTACTTGTTATTAAGACATTTCAGAATATTGTGTCTAGCAGATCAAGGATTCCTAAGTCTCTTGTTGAAAAATATAAAGATGATATATGTTTTATGGTGGATACTGACTTTACCTTTATTGAAGCAGTAGAGCCTAGAACGGAGTACATAGACCCTCTTGGCTATGAGATATCTGAGGTAGAGACTGAAGAGTATGTTAGAAGACTACTTAAGTGTAAGTTGGACACTCAGTGTAATAGGTTTGGAACCTTTGAGGAGAACTTCAACTTTGCAAAGATTCTGATTGAAGAGAAGCAATCTAAGAAGAGAGTTGAGAGCACTATTAAGAAATTCCTAAAACATATAGGAATGACAAAGAGAGAGTTTTTGGTAGAAAAGTAGACAACAACAGCAATCAAAGAGAGTGGACAAAAAGAAGTTTTGTCTATCCCTCCTTTATCATTAACTGCAGTGCAATAGGAAGAACCACAAGTAAAGGTGAAAGTGGAAGTACCTGAGAAGGACATATAAGCAAAGATGTCTACTAGATCCACTTCCTCCACACCTAGAAAAAGAGCTAAGGAAAGTGCAACTGGACTAGGAAAGAGACATAAAACTCTAGTGCAACCAGTTCCAAGAAAGATTGCAAAAGTTAAAGATGATGTCACTACAAAGAAGGAAGCTTGGAATCCAAAAGTTGAAAAGGTAAATGAGCAGATTATTGAGAATGGTGACTTTGAAAGAATGAACAAATATTATGATCTTTATGATTATACTAATAGACTTAATCTGGAGAATGCAGTTGTGAAGCATATGATCTTGACTGGCAAGAAGTTTGATACTATTCAGGGATAGATACCTGATGATCTATATAACAAACTTCTAAATAGGAAGAAGAAAGCATCAAAGGAAGAGACAGCTATCAGAGAAAATCTTGTGAGGAAGCTTTATGAAATAAGAGATGAAACTCAATTCAATCAGATCATGAAAGCCCTAAGCACCCATCTGAGAACTAAAAGGAGAACCATTCAGATTATGGGAGGCAGGTATGAAGAAATAAATTTTGAGATAGAACAGGCTATTATCAAGGTTATGGTAGAATATGTTGGAGAATCATCAGTTGCAGCAGAGCAAGTAGGTGAGAAAGTACAAGAGGACATTCCCTCTTCTCTAGCTATTAATATTGAAGATGAAACAATGAATGTAGAAGGAACAAAAATCACCTTGGATACTGATGATAATGTATTCAAGAATTTGGAGAACATTGTTGACAATTCATCCTTTGAAGAACAGGAAGCTACAAAAGAAGAAGAGATGATAGAGACAATAGTTGTAGAACCACCAGTAATAGAGGAACAAGTTCCCATTCCCACCAAAGAAGATATCAGTCTTACTCCTGAGACTGGAAAGAAGACTCAAATTGGATCTATGATTGAGCATTTGGGAAAAGAAGTAGATGATGATGATCAGTTGGAATTGATCACATCCTTGAATAAAATCATTGGTAAGAATAAGAAGGTGAAGAATCTTGAAGGGTGTTTGAAGGAACTAACTAAGAAGTTACAAACCTAGCTGATATTACAAAATTAAAAGAACAAGCAACCTATGAGGCTAGAATGCTTTTGAACATCAGTCAGAATATTAGAAATGATATCAATACTCTTGATATCTGTATCAAGGATTTGAGGAAGCATTTGGAAACAAGAAAATCTTTGTACATACATTGTACAAAATTAGAGACTTTGACAAAAGAGGAAGATCAGAAGATAAAGTTAAAGGAAGCAAAAATTCTAAATGAAACAAACCTTCTGTCTAGCCCCAATGTGAAGGTCTGTGATGTTGAGAAGAAAGTTAGGAAACTTTATGATGAAATCAGTGTTGTGCAAGATGAGAGAGATAGGAAATTGAGAAGATACACTCTTTTGAGAGAGCATACTTCTATGAAGTTGAGCATAATTGAAGAGCAGTTGGAAGAATGTCTTTCAGCTAAGACATCTTTTCATAAATTTAACTTTGAAAACCTCCAAGCATGTGAAATAGCTTCTTATGGACTGAGCGCACTACTCAATGTGGCAGATTCCATTAATAAATCATGGGAGAAGGAGATAGGATCCATGAAGATATATTTTTTTGATTTTTTTGCAAGCCTACCAACTTTACAATAAATGAATTGAGGTATAACTTTTTTGTGATACAATTTTGTAACCCTCCCTACCTTATTTTTTCATTGTTGTCAAAGGGGGAGAGATATATAGAAGAAAATTGATAGTATATGATAAGGATTGTTACTCTTAGGGGGAGTACTATATTAGAGACAATAATTTTTTGAGGAGTTATAAGGATAGTATGTATTTTATACTATGGCCACAATTTTGAACAATTTTTGAGATTTTGAGTTGTACACTTAGGCAATTTTCTCATATGTTGCCACCAATGACAAAGGGGGAGATTGTTGGAAATTTGGCTGAGTTGATTACATATATGTTTTCATTATGGAAACATATGATCCACATGAAGATCACACAGGTCAGAGAGTAAGTATGACAGAGTGCATTGCAAATTTATCTAAGTGTGAGACAATGTTTTACCAGTGAACTTGGACACAGTTTTTATTTGCAACATTGACTAGAGTAAGTTCAGTGCTTGCACAATTGAACATAGACTCTATGATGTCTATTGATTACCCATCTTAGAGTGAAAGTTAGTATGACATGTATGGAAGAAGTTATGACAGTTTTACCGAAGATAGTGTAAAGCTGATAGGACATAATATGAAGACAAAACTAGTAAAGAGTTAAGGGATTATTTTGTTTATCAAAATAATGACTTAACAATATAAAGGGATGACATCCTAGATGTTAAATCTTGGATAAAGCTATTGGTATAATTGTAATTGTAATTGTATTAGAAGCAGTAGAAGTGAGAACAATAAGTGTGGACAAGTGATATGATGCGAAGTATATGAAGCTTATATAATAGTGATAGTAAAAGAGCAATGAAGAGATATTGATGCAAGCAGTATAAGGTTATGTACCTTAACTTATTTTGTAATTAGTGTATATTGTACATTACTTTTTTGGGTAGTGGTCTCATCTGGTAATCTCATTTTCTACTACAACTCCTAACAAGGTTGAGGCTTCTAACAAGGCCTATAGTCCCTTAATTAGGAATGATACACTATATGCTTGTAATAGACTCCTAATAAGGTCAACATCCTTAACAGGATACTTTTGATTAGTGGATCTTTGTGGGTACCATCCCCATCGGGGTTTTCCCTTGGCCAGGGTTTCCTCGAGAACAAATAATGTGTTATGAGTTCTTTATTGTTATGCATGTTATTTAGCTTCTTATGTTATGCATGTATAAAGATAATTTGTTATATCCATAATTGAGCAAAAGATAAAGTTTGTAGAATACTGATTCACCCCCCGCCCCCTCTCAGTATTCCCTATTTCTAACAAAAAAAATTTAATTTTTATTCAAGCTCTACTAAGTCTATACAAAACCTAGATTTAATTAATAATTATTGTCATTTTTAGGCTATAGTAGTGGTCTCTTCCTATAGGTTTTATTTTCCACCTCTCATCTCTCCTATTTCCTATATAAACTCACTCATATTCAATCTTATTTTATACTATTGCATTATAATTATATTTTTTAGATTTTTCTCTTGCATTATTCTAATGCTATATTTTTTGAGAAAATATACAAAAGTGTATCTAGAAAAATTATCAATTAAGGTCAAGAAATATTAAGCTAAATAAAACTAAGATATAGAAATGGTCCAAAAAAAGAATTGTGTACCATATCTGAAATTTATATTGAATATCTTCAAGCTTTGTCTTTATCAAGTTTTTCTTATGGATTCTTGTCAAGAATACATCCATGTAACAAACACCATTAGAAAAGTGAACTATATGCAATCCTTTAACCATGTCATGCTAGCTAAGTTTCTACAAGTAGCAATAGTTTAGGTGGAAAAATTAAAGATGCCAAAAAATTAATCACTTCATCAGAATGAGTAAGAAAAATAGACAAAGGGGGATTAGGAACAAAATGAGAAAATAGATAAATTTATTACTGATGATTTACTCTACCAACTACTACTATAGAAGCATTGTGTATCTCGTGAATTACCACTAAATGAGGAGAGAACTCAAATGGTTTTCTTGAACTTGTATGAGTGATCTGATATATGTCACTATAATGGATGGTGGTGATGACGAAGACCGATAGTGATGAGAGGTGTAAGATATAAAAATATATGAAGATATATTTTTATATCTATGTATGTGTGTGTAGTAGTGCAGTAATATGTGTGGGTGTGTGATGGAAAATTATGTGGACATATAGAACTTAATAAAGCATAAACACTTATCTTAAAAGGAAGCAGATTCAGACATCACTATTTTTCTGGTGTCTATACTCAGTTTCTGGAATTTCTACAACTGGATCTGGCCTGGAAATATAGAGATAGAGAAAACCTAGAAACCTTCTATTTTTCTAAGACAGGTTGACCTTGACCTAAACACAAGGGCATGATCTTACCTAGGGGCACAATCTTACCCATTTATGTTGACCTTGACCTACACTGCTCGGATAGAAATTTTGTTCACGAATCCTGAAAGTTTGCCAAAAAGGGTGTCTAGATTTGCACTGTAATTTGTTGTTTCATACATGTTCATTCAAGAAAAAGGGTTTTGTTTTTTGGATGAGGGGTTTTCCTTGGTCAAACCCTGGTTTGGAATCCACCTTAAAATGAAATTGAAATAGAGAATGTTAGCAAGTAGTAGAAGTAGATCTAACAATGAAGCTATGATATTCAATAGATATGCAATTGTATTTGAAATGTAAACAAGTATCTTCATATGAAAGCTTGGACTCAACACTAATAAATGTAAATCAAAACCTCCATGATTGTATGCTTGGAATCCACCTTGAAGGGAGAATGAATAGATCTTGAAGATGAACAAAGGATCTTGAAGGAAGATCACACTACCATGATGGATAGATCTAGGGTTTGAATGATGAATCTTGAATGCTTGAACCAAATCCCTCCAAAGGCTTGAATGATTGAATGCTTGATCTTCAATAGAGAACTTCAATGCTTGAATGTTGATGATTGCTTGATTTCCAAAGAGAGATGAAATATGATAACTTGATACTTGATGGATGATTGAAAAAGAGATGCAGGTGCATTGAAATGAGATAGGAAGGCTTCCTTTTATACTAGTCTAGGGCACAAACTTCTAGAGAGGCCTACATAGGAGAATTAAATTCCCATTTAAACCTTCACCCCTAGAAATGGACCTAAATTAAATATAATTTAAGATTTTACCATTCTAAAGCCCGAAACAACCAACCCAAAAATGGGAAATAAATCTTTCTGAAACCTGACATCTGAAAACTTCTAGATTTTGAATTTGGGACCTTGGGTCAAGGTCGAGGTTGACCTTGACCTACATCAAGGTCACCCTCGATCTAGAAGGTCAACCTTGACCCTGAGGTCAAGAATCTCATGGTTTCAGGTTAAGATTCCATAATAATGCAGAAAGGAAGTGAAAAATGGGGGAGAATATGGGAAAAAGGCCATAAATAAGTCAGAGACCTATTCAAGGCATTTGACATGACTCCAAATAACTTACGAGTGGAGAGCTAAACAAGTCCTAAATGGAAGGGCTTCCATTTTCCAATGATACATTTAGCCCCCACTTTAGCAAGAGTATGGATTCAATACAAACTCTTGGTAAAGGAGAAGAAATATCCTAGTGGATTCACAACAAGATAGAATATCACTTAGTTGAGGACATGAGCCCCCAACCAAAGGATTCTAACTCCACATATATGCACAAGGGTGCAAAAACAAAGAGAAAATAAAGATAAAGCTAAAAGGTAGAAAAATAAAGGGATTAGTACAAAAATAAACCCAAATCAACTAGCAAAGGAAACCTTGCTAAGAAATGCTTCCTATACTAGTATCTTATTTGGAAAGCTATCATAAAAGCATAAATGATTACATAGGAAATAAGAGAGAAACATTATAAATAACATAGCTTCATGATCTAATCCTACTATCATGAAAGTGAAAAGAGAGAAAAAGAGAGAGTGATTACCTCACCCATTAAGATGCCCACCTTACCGTGAATCACCAAGGAGGGAGAGCCCAACTGGTTCACCCAAAAACTATGCTTTGTAGTTTTAATGCATCTTCTAATGAATTTTGGAATACCCATAGATCCACATTTTTGTATCACTATGGAATATAAAACGTGTGTCCCTTCAGGATTTAGAAACTTATGTGTGTTACCTTTAAAGAATTTATAATATTTAAAATTAAAAATGCATGTCTCTTTAGGATTTAGCAACTTATGTGCATTACCTTCCGAGGATTTAGTATATTGAAAAATTGAAAAATGTGTCTCTCTTTAGGATTTAGCAACTTATGTGCGTTACCTTCTAAGGATTTAGCATATTGGAAAATTTAAAAATGTGTGTCTCTTCAGGTTTTAGCCACTTATTTGTGTTGCCTTTTGATGATTTAGCATATTAAAAATGTAAGCTATAGGATAACAAAGACCCTATATATGCCCCCTCCTTATCATGGTCATCTACTAGACATGATAAGGAAGAGAAGGAGGATACCTACTTCACCAAGTAAGGAGATATCCTATTTAACAACAATGTACACTATATTCTTAGCGAAGGGTATTGACCCTTACATCAAAGAGCATAGATAATTGTGAAAAAGGATGTGTCACTCATGGAAAAAGGATCCTCAAAGAGAAAGAGATCTTATCAACAAGACCTCCCACCATAGAGGAGTGCTTTAGATAAAATATCATCTTTCAAAGAAAATTCAAGAGGGACCAAAGATTTAATCAACAAGCCCCCTGCAATCAAGAGGAAGAGGAATCTTGGAACAAAGGAATCAAACTCTAATCCTACAACAAGGGAAAGAATTTTAAAAGAACATAATTTTCAAAATATAGAAGAGGTGATGACCTAGGACAACAACCTCTCACATAAAAGGATATCCATAGCCAAAACTTTAGTTAGTATAATGAAATAATGTTGCCAAATAAACAAATGCCAATAGGCTAGGGAAAACAAATCCCTAGACAAAGAGAATGAAGGAAGACCTTGCCCCCCAAGGATGAAAGAAAGGGATACCTTTTTAAAACAAATTTCTTTAGAAAAGATATCTTGAATAAGAGAACTATCGATGATTATGAAAATAATACAAAACCATAAGGATAGAGCATAGAAAGGATAACCAATTAAGCTCAAAAAAAAAACATGCTAAGAGCATAATGGATCCTAGAGAACTAGAAGAAATACTTCTTTCCCCCTAGTTAAAAGACAAGAGGAGAAAAGATCTACATTATGGAAGAGTCAAGGGGATACCCCTTATCAAAATTATGAAGGAATTGTAAAACCGCACGAGAGTGGGATATAATTCCTAAAGAAACTCTTTCTCTAACATATAACTTGAAATGCACATAATCAACAAGTAAATGTGTATTACTATAGGGAAAATGACATTTTTACTTAGAGAGAGAATTTTTGACATAGGTTTAAATATTTATTTCTTGGAATTCATTAATTGAACATACACTTTCTTAGCAACATCTTGAGGAGTATCAAGGTAATCTAAGGTAGGTGTTGGAAGAAGAACATGAAGAGGCGGGTGTGTGTGTGAAAATTGTACTTGATCTGTAGACACAACACTTCAGTAAAACATTAGAGGTTAGCTATAATCAAAATCATGCAAAATTGAAATCTACTCTAACCAAGCGATTTACTGCCTTCTAGTAGGTGTGAGATTAATGTTCTCAGATTGGAATCGAGATTAGTGACCTAGACGACACCTAAATGAAGGATTTGAATGCAAAACTGATATGAAATATGAATGCAATTAATCTTTTTTTTTTTGGATTTTATGATGCAATAAGAATGATAAACTGATATGAATCTATGCTATGAAAACTGATATGCAATGCTAATCTAGAAATAATATGATATGAATGCAAATGAAATTGATCTCACAAAAGCTCAAATTCTCAAATTCATCTTCCAAGCTCCAATTGTGCAAATTCTCCAAATTTGATATGCTATGATTCCTGTAGAGTAAGTTTGCAATTTGCGAGATGAATTATGAAGAGCTGAGCCTTGGTTTTATAGAAATCCAGGGCTTTGGAGGTGCACGAGAAAAAGCCATAAATCACTCAAATAACTCAGGTTGATTTTTGAGTTATTTTTAAATAAAGATAATTAAGTCACAAAAATCAAAAGCACAGTTCAACTCGAATTAGAAGTTTAGATCAACTTTAAAACTCAAAAAGATGTTGAGTTTCAAAAAGCTAACAACTTGCATTGATTTTCCAATTTGAGTTTAACTGGTCCTTGAATGTGCACATGGATAATTATGATTTAATAAATAAATAAAGTGATTTATTCTCAACTTAACTGATTTTTGAAATAAAATAATTAATTTATGGGTTAATTAACTATTTTATCAAACTTTTATTAAAAACTATATTATTAAATAATGACAACTTGCTTTAATTAATTAAATAAGAATTTAATCAATTATTCATAAGATTTTGGATTTATTGTCAAAATTTAAATAATATAATTAATAATAGATAGAATTAAATTTAATTAAACAATTAAGTGGAAAATATTAAATCTAATTAATTAAATATGAAAATATTCAATTAATCAAACTTAGGATAAATGTGATTTATCACCAAATAATCATTAAATTAAAGATAATTAAGATAATTAGGAATATTACTAGGAATATTCCCCGATGCAGAATTTAAGATAATCAATTATGATTCGATGATGTTTAGATGTGCCTTAGGTTAGGACTTTGATGTCGATTTTGTTCGAATTGTTGATATAGAAGGTTAAAGAACATATAGCCCATTTTTGGGGTATTACATTTTGCCCCTCTTTGAATTGTTGTGCGAAGCACAGTGGTTCAAAGATAGTCTATGTTTGATAGAGATATGAAACTGATTCGAAATTGATAATTGATATGAGACAGAAGCTGATTGATATTGATTTGATATGAAGATAATAGGTCCTGAATGACCAAAGATAATGTTCACTATAACAGCAAATGAACCTATGATTGCAAAAAAGTGTCAAAACGCTTGATTCCAAACCTTAGGATTGCTAAGAAGTGAGTGACCGGTTCTAGACTCGATTGTCTTAAAAGAACTAGCAGGTATCACATCTAAATCCTTCAGTTGCCGAAGAACTAAGGAAAGAACACTATGATCCGATGGTTGAAAAAATTGATACAATTTACAAGATTAAGAGAATACCAGATTGATATGGATCTTGATGATTCTGATATGCCCCAAGTGATGATAGATTTGCCCCAAGTGATGAGGACTTTTGATGAATCAGTAACTAGACGTGATTGTTGTCTTGATTACTGAGGGAGATATGATTTCAAATTTGATTACAGACTTTGAATGATGTGCAATACCATTCCCCCTTCAGGATTAAAATTGAAATCTGACAAGAAAAGTCAGTGTTGAGAGTTCAGAAGCATGTTAATTGATTGGAAAAGTGGTTATACACATCTGGGAACGCATTCTACATCGTTTGGAGGTCCAAAAGACCAAATTTGACTAAGTTTGACCATGAGTTGACCATAGTTGACCAAGTTGAAATTTTGATAGTTTGATGTAAGATAATCAGTTAAGTTGAATACTATATGTCAAAAATGATTGAAGGTTGATTAAGCAAGCAATTAATAATATAAATGATCTCATATTTCAATTTTGATCTCGAAAAAGGATTCTACTTGCTATTTCGTTGGAGGAACCTTCATGTGAGATTCAGCTCTTGTTAAATGTGAAGAGGTGATTGAAGAATTGTTTAAGCTTTGTAGTTTATTCAGCCATTGTGAGATCATGTAGACATGCAAAATGCAAAGAGACATGCAAAATGAAATGCAACCTAAGACCTAGGACCTAGTCACTGATCATATGTCGACTTGTTATCATCATTAAACTTTTAGGTAACTAGAAAAATCAATACAATGCCCACTAGCTATGAAACCATAGACATATGAATATCGATTTGTATGCGCAAGAATCAATACAACACCCACTGGTCAACAACCATGGATATATGAATATTGATTTTATTTTCAGAATGTCAGAGTAGATATAAGCACCAAGGCACAAATGGCAGGATGAGATGAATATCATGTCCATTTTGATATAGCAATTTGTATAAGCATCAAAACATAAACATCGTGATGACCTGAATATGCCTTGCATGACAAACACATCAAACAGCCAAGAGATTATTCTAAATCCAATGTGAATTACCCGTAGTGACCCTTTATTGTTCACATCCTTAGGCAAGATCACGTTTCACAGTAGGAGAAAGAACTCACTCAAAAAGACAATAGTTAGATTGATACTTCTTTGAATCATCTAGGTATCAATGGTTGAGGTACGCATGGCCATCCAATTTGAGATAGAGGCTCTTACAGTCGGACACCATTTCAATCCAGAATTTCTAAAGATGTTAGATTTTCACATATGAGCAGAAGACAAAGGAAAGATTATGCCCCTAGTCATCACTCTCTAAATCCTATAAAGAACATCATCGAATTTTTCGAAGGGACACAATGTGCAAAAAGCTCAATGCGAATTAGTAAGCATACAAGGAGATAAAAGCATGAAAAGGACAGATTGTTTTTAGTTTGTGTTTGATGTTGATTGCATTGTCGTAGATGCAAAATCCTTTCTGGAGACAAGACTGACTGACTAACTCACATGAAGCTTCAAAGGACTCTTACTGGATATGATACGTCTCAGATACATGGGAGACCATAGGATATGACATTGATTGCCCCCAAGTTTGAACATTGATAGGATACAGACACTTGAGTAGATTGGTGGACAAACTGACTTATTGAAAACTGGAAATGCAAAAACAAACTGGGAGATATATACAAACTAAAGCAAGACTAAAAGCTGGGAAAGACCAAGATTGCACTGATAGATGGAGCATTTTGAAACAAGTGGCACTTGTTTTCCGAGTTTTCACCATCTTGGTAGAGATTCTATTTTTGCTAACAAGGCGCCTATTTCCAGGTTTTCACCAAGGCACTTTTTTTTTTTGAATTTTTCATTTTTGAATTTTTGATATATTTTTATTTTTTTGTGAATCATCAAGGCGCCTATTGCTAGGTTTTCACCAAGATGTTCATTTTTTCAAGACATTTTACCATAGACTGAATGCCTTAGGCATAGAATTTCTTCAGATGGAGAACATTGATTGGTTCTCAGAGCTGTCCTTTAGTCATTGAGAGTTGATAGGCACCAGAGCCAAAAGTAGCATTAATGACAAAGGGACCCAGCCAGTTGGGTTCAAACTTCCCCTTGCATTCTCGATGTGATTGATTTTTAGGATTTTCTCTCAAGACTAGATCGCCAACCTGAAATTCTCTATGTCTGACTTTCTTGTTGTAGCCTCTAGACATTCTCTTCTGATATACTCTAAGATGATCATACACTACTTGTTTGTGCTCATCTAGTAGTTCAAGTTCTTGTAACCTAGACACTCTGTAGTCATCATCAGTTACTAGACCATGCATTCTAATTCTTAGTGATGGGATTTCAACCTCAATAGGTAGTACTACTTCAGACCCATAAACTAAAGCAAAAGCTATAGCCCCTATAGGTATTCTGATACTAGTTCTGATATTGGTTCTTATACTGGTTCTGATACTTGTTCTGATACTGGTTCTGATACTAGTTCTGACACTAGTTCAGACACTTGTTCTGATACTGGTTCTGATACTAGTTCTGATACTTGGTATACTTGATAGCATCTTTTTCCATTGCAAACTCCCAAGCAAGATCATATTATGCAGTCCCAATGTCTAGTAAGGTGGAGAACAAGAGGGATTAGCAAGTTGGTGGATGAGATGGAAGACAAGAGAATGAAGGAGAATGAAGGGAAGAAATCCTCAAGGGCAAACTCCTCAAGAATACTCAAGCTAGGGAAAAATTGTCATGTAAAGCACATTTGGACAAGCAATGAAAGGCCAACATAGGATAAGTCACAAAATCATAATGCCAAATAAGGAAATGATGTAGTCTAAAGGAGTAGACATGTCAAGAGGCTTCATAGCATCATGTTTTACTCTTTCTTTCTTTTTTTTTAGATCAAGACCAAAGGGGAAAAGGATGGAAAAAGACTAGAATGAATGGAGGAAAATAGACATGAAGGCTAAATAGGAAGGGAATGAAAGTAAGATCATCATAAGATAGCTCACAAGATAGCCAAATGTTCATGTATAGATCAACATTGTCAAGATCAAAGAGAGAAGATGGAATGGATGAAATATGTAGAAGAACTATGCATGATGTCTGATTGCCAGGTTTTCATCATGGTACTTATCCAAGGCACCACAAGGGAGTGGTTTTCACCATAGGATGAATTTATTTGTCTTTACTTTTACTACCAAGGTGCCTGTTTCTAGGTTTTCACCAAAGCACATTTTTTATTTTTTGTATTTTTTTTTAATTTCTTTTTGAATTTTTAGAAGAAGGCAAGCTTTTTAGATAGTTCTCCTTGAAAGGATAAACCATGATATACCAAGGATTCAAATAATATGCTCAAAGATGCTGATAGGAAAAAGAAGATGGAAGAGGAAAATGGAGGATAAGGTTTTATGTAAAGCGAGTGAGGTTGGAAGATAGGAGGAATAGGCAAATGAGGAAAAATGATAGAAGGTAGAAGGATAATGAATGGAAAGATTGTGAAAGGGTAGATGGAAAGGAAGGCAAGATCAATGTCAACACACACCTTGAAGGGTGGCAGGAGGATGGAGGAATTGTGAATGAAGGAATATGTGAAGGAATATCGCGAATGGATAGTAGAGGTTGTGGTTTAGGCACATGGAATGGAAGAATATTTTTGGAGGGAAATGAAGTGGAAGTCTTCAGAAGCTTGAATGTCAACTTAACTTTTTGTTCAACACCAGACTCTTTCAAGAGAGACTTTGGAATCCATATAGTCGTAGGCTTTTCATTTCTTTTTGGTAATTTGGAGAGAATATCTTTAATGATGGATTTTGGAACCCATACTTGTCTTGTAGTTTTCTTCTTAGATATCTCTTTTGACTTTATGTTTCCATGTCTATTAGAGGAAACATGGTGATCTTTTTTTGATGGATTCTTGTATTGCTTCTTTTTCTTGTATTGAACATTCAAGTTACTTCCAAAAGACTTGGAACTTGTGGAAGAAGAAGGAGGATATGACTGGTTTAGATGGGTGGGTGGATGAAAAGGATTCAAGGGTATGCATCTATGTTGATCTTGAGGAAAGATAGGAGATGGAGGGACATAGGGACCCAAGATGGATGACGAATTAGGAGAGTTAGGAGGGGAAAGTGAAGGGACATAAGGACCCAAGATGGAAGATAGACGTGAAGCTCGTAGTATTGGTAGAAGAGGTCCGAGGATGGAAGTGGAAGACACAAAAGGATAATCAATAAGCTCATCATCATCTATATGACAACCAAGGACATCAACATCTTTAGAGTGAGCATTAGAATTTTCAATAGAATCATGGACATCTTGAATATGAGCACCTTCTTTGATAGGATTGTTCAAAGCTTGCAAAGACTTAGGAAGAGTAGAAAGTGGAAGCGAACATGGAGTGGTAGAACAAGAAGATGGAAGACTTTGATCTTGACAAGGATCTTTGGATAGCACAAGCACATAATTTTTCTTTTGATTTTCAATAGGCTTAACATTGGAAGTAACAACACCATTTTTAGCAACCTTAATGGAAGTATCATCTTTGGAAAGTGCAAGTGTAGTAAGGTTATTTTGATTGTCAATAAGCTCAATAGTGTAAGTAGTAGGTTCTTGCTTAGGAAAAGACTTAATACATGGTGGAATGCATGAGAAAGGGCGCATAGGATCAAAAGAACCATGAAGTGGATAAGAGACATCGGGAAAAGGAGTGGATGACATGGAGGGTTCTTGATCTTGATCTTTCTTTATGTTCTTTCCTTCATCATTTTTAGAGTCCTCTTGACATGGAGCCACTTCTAAGGACAAGGAAGCATGTTGGGATTGTATGGATGACTTTGGAAGAGATGGTGGAGGACTAGCTGAAGTAGGGATTATAGCATATGAAGGCTTAGGCTCTTTAGGTTTATCATTATTGAAAGTATTTGCAGCCAAGTGAAGGTTAGCTTGTGTTTCTTTAAGAGGTAGCCCTAGAGGATAACTATAGGGAACCGCATGAAAAGTATCAGGGCTTGTGTCGGATGAAGGTTCTATGAAATATTTGAAAGACTCAGAAGCTTTAGGAAATGTACAGGTATTGGAGGAAGTAGGGGATGGAAGGGAACCATCACAAGACAAAGGTCCAACATTAACATGATCTTGCTTGAGAGTGCAATCTTTATTTTTAGCCTGAGAGTTCTTAGAGGAGAGATCCTTATAGTATTGATGTTTCAAATTAGCACAGTACATTTTATAGTCCTCAGTAGTAGTAGATGGATCATAATCAAGGTATTGTCCACAAAAGCCATCAAAGTCTCTTTCAAAATTAGAATCATATGGATCACCATCATGATCTATCCAATGTGATGGACCATTTGTAGTAAGTAGGAACACACGATGAGGAGGACTCTTAGGAACAGAGGTGTCATAGGTATCATTACATTGTCTATCATCATAGTCATTATAGTCTCCAAAGCTGGATGTGTCACCCTCCGTGGAAGAGGTATCATAAGGGTTATTACGTTGCTCAAATTTTGTCCAGGGGCATGGTGACATGTATGAGTCTTTGTCAAATGGAAAAGGGCATAGAAATTCCATGGAGAACTCTTTAGGTTCCTTTTCTTTCTCAAGTTTGTTAATCTTGACTTGCAAAGCTTGCAGCTGCTTCATCATAGCGGTGATTAGAGCTTTTTCCTCTTGTGTACTGATTCTTTGAGACATGTGTACTGATTCTCAATAGCTACTGCTCTGTTCTTGACATAGTGATTCGTTCGACAGATTTTGAAATTAGGCTGAAAAAGCTAAATATATGGCAATTTTGACAATTTTTTGACAACTTTCAAAATTTTTCCAAACGACACTCTGTAGACTCGTATGACAGTGGGTATGCTATGAAATGATAGTTACAAAACTCATATGATAGTTGGGTAGCAAGGAAATGATAGTTGAAAATCTCATACGACAGTTGGGTAGCAATGAAATGACAATTGAAAATCTCATACAACAGTTGCAAGATTTTGACTTTGAGAATTTGTTGGCATGGAAACTCATACAACACTAGGTACTCAATCATACGACAGATGGGTTGTAATGAAATGACACTTGATGGAAACTTGTATGACTTTTTGACCTCCTGAGATGACTTTTGACTCCAGAAAAGGATTTTACTTCATATTTTGCAAATTTTGAGTTTTCAGATTTGAATTGTTTGCAAATTTCAATGTCCAGATTTGAATTGTTTGCAAATTTCAATGTCCAGATTTGAATTGTTTGCAAATTTCAATGTCCAGATTTGAGGATTGTAACAGATTTGTCCATTTTCAATAACCAGATAGATAAAAAAGCACACAAAATAGCAAGCAAGTGATTTCAAGCATGTCTAAAAATAATGAACAAGGGCAAAAGCAACCCTGCGCATGAACAACCAAGTGACTTATTCGTTCTAATCCTCAGAAGTGCTAAATGTGTATGTACCAAAAATGTTTTGCAATAATGCACATATACCCTATAAAATGAAAATTTGGCCTCACTAGGGTTTTTAGTAATGGTTTGACTCTGCAACTTTTATGATCCAAAGGGGTGAACTCCAATCCCGGCGCACCAGGGTTTTGACACAGTCTAAGAACTTAATCATCAGGAGCTACTAGAGAGATCTGACAACCCAATAATGAACCATACCTGTGGAGATTTCTTCCACAAGGACATTTATATAGCGGCTATCACTACCACGGTGAAAATGGCTATTATCGCTTGACGTTCTGTCAATGCAGTTCTCCTTGTCAAGGGATTGTCCGCTACTGTTAACCCTCTCTAAAGATGACTCACAATATGATACCACAAGGGGACTTGGCTCCAGATCCAAAGTTTTGATACCTCTTCACTTTTAACCCAAACAAAGAAAGCAGATTAATCCAACACGCTAAGACAAAGTTTGTCTCACTAAGGTCTATGATATCAACCCCACGTGATCTATCAACCCCTCCAGAGAGAGAATGTATCAATCAATAAGGGAAAATGCACTAACCAATTTTGATTCACCAAAGCTTGTGATGTCTACCCCATGTGATCTATCAACCTCTCCTAGGAGAGAATGTATCGATCAATAAGAGAAGACACACTAACTAAGTTGAATGTGAAATGTACTAAGTATCCTCCCTACCTACAAGGATTCTGTTGTCAAGAAGGATTTCACTGAGAATCCAATCTCTCAGGAATCATGAATAGTGTTCATAGGGCCTAATTACTATGTGAGCACAGATGTATGTTTCCAAAAGAAAATCTACCAAAAGTACCCAAAAAGCAAAAAGAGGAAAACTTAACACTTAAAAAAAATATGAGATGAGTCCACAAGGTGGAACACTTAACACCTCACACAAGCTAAAAATGAGTCCCCAACTTAGAAAGCAAGTGAGTTCCTAAAAGCACAAAAGGGTTGCCTAGTGGAACATTTAAGGCTTCTCTCCTGTAGACCCCTCCCCTTTATAGCGCTGAGATTGCAACCACGGGGTGGAATGAGGGGCTGGTAGATTAGTGATTCCAATAACCCAAGATAGCAATCAAGATCAATCACAAGTAATCTAAGACTGCTAATAAATACTTAAGGTGTCACAACCTAGTATTCAATTATGCAAATTCATAGAAAAAGCATGCAAAGAAACACTCAAGCTAAACACATGAGAGATTTATTTTAAGCCCAAATTGAAATGTTATTAGATGAAGGAGAATACCTGGGATCCTTGCAATGTGCTTAGTAGATTTTACCTGATTTTTAGCAATTCTTGTTGAGCTTTTTCATGCAAGCAAGTGATGAACTCTCCAACAAGCAAACAAGCAAACAAGATATGCAAAAAATATTCAACTTATGAAAACCATAGGGTTAGCTCTAAAAATCAATTTTTATCAGCAATAATAACCAGCAATTAACCCAAATGACAACTCATATCATTCATTGAACCATGTAAAAAAAAAAGTGCATACCCATCACAAAACTTTTTTTTTTTTTGCTGCATTTGACCTAGTCAACAAGATCTAATTTTTTTTATATGATTTTGGCCACAAAAATAGAAATTCAGAATAGAGACCCCTACTAAAAAATAGAGAGCTTTCCAAAAATGTAAAAATTTTAGAAAAAACTCTTCATTTGTGCCCTAGAGACCCATTTTATCAAAATAGACCAGTTTTTGTAAATTGACTATTTGAGCTATTATATTGCATTCAAATTTAAAATAAAAAGAATGGAACCCCTATATAATTTAAAGAGCTTTCTGAAAATATAAAAATTTATGAAAAATATGCTGATTTGCATCAGATATTAATTTTTTCCAGAATTTCAAGAAAAAATTATTAAAACTTCAAAACATCTCAAAAAATTCTAAATGTTTTAGTGTAGCTTCTTTGATATGTTTCAAACCTGCAAAACAAATTTTAGAGAAAAAATCCAAGCCATTTGAGAGATAAAATTAAATCTTTGAAACTTTAGGGTTTTAGCTCCCCAAAAAAATCAAAACTAGAATGTAAAGGTGGGTTACCCCACGGTGGGTGCCAGAAATGTGTGTGTGAAAATTGTACCTGATCTATGGACACAACACTTCAATAAAACATTAGAGGTTAGCTATAATCAAAATCGTGCAAAATTGAAATCTACTCTAACCAAGCGATTTACTGCCTTCTAGTAGGTGCGAGATTAACGTTCTCAGATTGGAATCGATGACCTAGATGACACCTAAATGAAGGATTTGAATGCAAAACTGATATGAAATATGAATGCAATTAATCTATTTTTTTGGATTTTATGATGCAATAAGAATGATAAACTGATATGAATCTATGCTATGAAAACTGATATGCAATGCTAATCTAGAAATAATATGATATGAATGCAAATGAAATTGATCTCACAAAAGCTCAAATTCTCAAATTCATCTTCCAAACTCCAATTGTGCAAATTCACCAAATCTGATATGCTATGATTCTTATAGAGTAAGTTTGCAATTTGCAAGATGAATTATGAAGAGCTGAGCCTTGGTTTTATAGAAATCCAGGGCTTTGGAGGTGCATGAGAAAAAGCCATAAATCACTCAAATAACTCAGGTTGATTTTTGAGTTATTTTTAAATAAAGATAATTAAGTCACAAAAATCATGCAAAAGCATAATTCAACTCGAATTAGAAGTTTAGATCAACTTTAAAACTCAAAAAGATGTTGAGTTTCAAAAAGCTAACAACTTGCATTGATTTTCCAATTTGAGTTTAATTGGTCCTTGAATGTGCACATGGATAATTATGATTTAATAAATAAATAAAGTGATTTATTCTCAACTTAACTAATTTTTGAAATAAAATAATTAATTTAGGGGTTAATTAACTATTTTATCAAAATTTTATTAAAAACTATATTATTAAATAATGACAACTTGCTTTAATTAATTAAATAAGAATTTAATCAATTATTCATAAGATTTTGGATTTATTGTCAAAACTTAAATAATATAATTAATAATAGATAGAATTAAATTTAATTAAACAATTAAGTGGAAAATATTAAATCTAATTAATTAAATATGAAAATATTCAATTAATCAAACTTAGGATAAATGTGATTTATCACCAAATAATCATTAATTTAAAGATAATTAAGATAATTAGGAATATTACTAGGAATATTTCCCCATGCAGAATTTAAGATAATCAATTATGATTCGATGATGTTTAGATGTGCCTTAGGTTAGGACTTTGATGTCGATTTCATTCAAATTGTTGATATAGAAGGTTAATGAACATATAGCCCATTTTTGGGGTATTACAGTGGGTGACGATCAAAATCAACCACCTTAAATTGAGATAATAGAAAGACAAGTCCACGTATATCTTGTTTAGGGGATATATGAGTTGGATACTTAATACCATGTTCAGTAACACCAAGCCCTAAACCCTGATAACCTTGTTTAGCCATCATATTATATCTTGTAGTGTACATATTATGTAAAGCTTCTGCAAGAGGTGATTATTTACTGTGATCATGAGAAAAGGTTGTATAAGGTGGAATACTAGGTTTAGAAGAAGTTTTTTTTCTCTTCCCTTTAATATCATCTTGGATTGGATAAGAAGGGGAAGGTAAATCCAATAATTCTTGCACATCTACATCATTAACCATAGTTTGAGCCTCGTCATAAGTATGGGAAGAACTAGGAATAGTAGATGGAGAATTGGGAATGTTAGGAATGTTATAAATCAGATTAGGAAGGATAGGATTAGGATTAGAAAGATTAGGAGATGGTGTATCATCTACCTAATTCTTCACATAATCCAAAAGAGCAATAAATCTACCACATAAATCTTTAATGAAAGTTTTGAAAGTAGGAAGACTAGTATTGGTCAATCTCACAATAGCATAGGCAAGTGAAACATGAAGAGTGAAAAACATAATGAAATGGATGATACTCTCATAAACATCATAAGTATGATAAATAGATGCTAAGAGGAGAATAATAAGGAAAATAGTCACACACAAAAGCATCTTAAAGATCTTCATAGTAAACGAACTGCAAGAAATATTTTTGTATTTTGTAGAGTATGTAGATTTTTTTGTATTTTTGAATTTTAAAATGCAAGAGCATAAAAGAAAGGTAATCATAAGGAAAGAAATAAAAGCATCTAACACCAAAAATAACGAGTTGTTTATCACGGGTTAACCAAAATGTAAGATATAAAAATATCGGAAGATATATTTTTATATCTATGTATGTGTGTGTAGTAGTGGAGTAATATGTGTGGGTGTGTAATGGAAAATGTTGTGGACATACAAAAATTAATAAAAAATAAGAGCTTATCTTGAAAGGAAGAAGATTTGGAAATCACTATTTTCTAGTGTCTGTACTCAGTTTCAGGAATTTCTGCAACTGCATCTACCCTGGAAACACAGAGATAGAGATAACCCATAAACCTTCTTCTTTTCTAAGATAGGTCGACCTTGACCTAAATACAGGGGCACAATCTTACCCCTTTATGTCGACCTTGACTTGCACTACTCTGATGGAAATTCTATTTGTGGATCCCAAAAGTTCACCAAAAGGGGTATCTAGATCTGCATTGTAATTCATTATTCCATACCTATTCCTGGAAGAAAAATGGTTTTTTTGTTTGTATGAGAGATTTTCCTTGGTCAAACCCCAATTTGGAATCAACATTAAAATTAAATTGAAATAGATAATGCTAGCAAGTAGTAGAAGTAGATCTAACAATGAAGCTATGATATTCAATAGATATGTAATTGTATTTGAAATGTAAAAAAATATGCTGATACAAAAGCTTGGACTCAACACTAATAAATATAAATCAAAACCTCCATGATTGTATTATTGGAATCCACCTTGAAGGGAGAATGAATAGATCTTGAAGATGAACAAAGGATCTTGAAGGAAGATCACACTACCATGATGGATAGATCTAGGGTTTGAATGATGAATTTTGAATTCTTGAACCAAATCCCTCCAAAGGCTTGAATGCTTGAATGCTTGATCTTCAATGGAGAACTTGAATTCTTGAATGTAGATGATTACTTGATTTCCAAAGAGAAATGAAAGATGATAACTTGATACTTGATGGATGATTCAAAAAGAGATGGAGGTGTATCAAAATGAGAGAAGAAGGCTTCCTTTTATACTAGTATAGGGCACAAACTTCTAGAAAGGCCTACATAGGAGAATTAAATTCCCATTTAAACCTTAACCCCTAGAAATGGACCTAAATTAAATATAATTTAAAAGTTTACCTTTTTGAGGCCCGAAATAGCTGACCCAGAAATAGGAATTAAATCTTTCTGAAACCTGACATCTGAAAACTTCTGGATTTTGAATTTTGGACCTTGGGTTAAGGTCAAGGTCGACCTTGACCTAGGTGAGGGTCAAGGTCATCCATGACCTAGGTCAAGGTTGAGGTCGATCATGACCTAGGTTAGGGTCAAGGTTGACCTTGACCTAGAAGGTTGACCTTGACCCTAAGGTCAAGGTCAAGATGCTAGAATAATGTAGAAAGGAAGTGTAAAATGGGGGAGAATAGGGGAAAAAGGCCAGAAATAAGTTAGAGACCTATTCAAGGCATTTGACATGACCCCAAACCACTTACTTGAAGGGCTAAACTAGTCCTAAATGGAAGTGCTTCCATTTTCCAATGATACAAGAGATAGACAAGATTGTATAAGGATTTGATCAGTTATTATCTTTTCATTGATGTCAAGAAATTGATTTCTAGTTTATATTGATTTTTCATATCATTTGAAGTATGATATAAGTTGAGTGAGTTAAGGAAGAAGAGAAAGTGAAATTTTGTGAAGTTGAAAAACTTAATTGGAAAGATAATACAAATTAGATAATGATATGTTAGAAATAGGAAATACTAAGAGGGGGGGGTGAATCAGTATTTCACAAACTTTTTCTTTTGCCCACTTATGGATATAACAGATTACTTTAGTGCATACAAAGATTATCAAGCTGATTAACAAATATAGCAGTAAATAGAAAGAACTCATAACACATGATATGTTCTCGAGGAAACCCTGGCCAAGGGAAAACCCTGGTGGGGATGGTACCCGCAAAGATCACTAATCAAAAGTATCTTGTTAGGGATATTGGACCCTATTAGGAGTCAATTTACAATATATAGTAGATCTATCCTGGTTAAAGGACTTTAGGCCTTGTTAGAAGCCTTAACCCTATTAGGAGTTAGATTACAAAACCTGATCACCAGCTGAGCTCACTGCCCAAACAGGTAATACAAAATGTTTCTAACTATAATATGGTATTTCTTACAACTTTTTATCAATAGCCTTTGCTTCTATCACAATATACAACTATCTCAATTTATCTTTTCTTTCTTTTTACACATCACATATATCTTTCATTACATTTCAAGTATGCCTAATATATGAGTTATTAGAGATAATAAATTTACATGGTCGGCTTCCAAAATATTTATCCAAGAGTAAACATGTAGGATTTCATCCCTTCATAATTTTAAGTCATTATTTTGACAAGCAAAAATAATCCCTAACTCTTTCGCTAATACTGTCTCCAAAACTGTTCTGTCTGCAAAAACTATCTTCAGTAAACTTTGAATAACTTTGTCCGTACTACTCCAAACTTTATGTGCACTGAGATGGGGTATCCTCATACTTTGTAGAAGCTTCATTTAACTGTGAAAACAAAAATGTTTCTCCAGTGAACGTCACCAACTAAATCTTCATCGGGTGCTTTGTCAGGATCACTGTATCCATACTTAGACAATTTCTTCCTTCAACTTGCCATACTTGCATTTCAAATTCTACGCTCTTAATAGAGATCATATGTTGCCATAGTGACAACAACTATGCATCCACATTAGCCAAATTGCCAACAATCTCCCCCTTTGTCATTGGTGGCAACATATGGGAAAATTGGCTAAGTGTACAAACAAAACTTCAAAGTATTTACACAAAATTGTGGCCAAAAGTTATACAGCACATATACAATATTGTACTCCATAGAATATCTCCCCCTATGAGTATCCTTCCTCATAATATATTCAATTTTCTGTTATCTCTCCCCCTTTGACAACAATGACAAAGATACGGTGTACAAAAAATTTCAAAAAAAACTTTATACTTTGTTATCAGCTATTGCAAAGTCGGTAGGCTTGCAACACAGTCACCAAACTCTGACTTCCATGATTCAAAATCTTTCTCCCATACCTTCTTGATGGATTCAGCAACATTGAGTAGAGTACTCAATCCGTATGCTATTGTTTGACAAGCTTGCAGGGAATTGAAGCTAAACTTCTAAAAAGATGTCTTTGCTAAAAGACACTACTCAATTTGGTCTTCAACAATTGAGGTCTTGATTGAGATGTGCTCTCTCAAGATGTTAATCCTGAGCATCTTTCTGTTCTTCTCCTCTGCTAACATTCTGATTTCATCATTTAACTTCCTTATATTCTTCTCTATAGAACTTATCTTTACATTTGAGCTTTACAAGGTGTTTGTTTCAGCTGTAATTGCATCTATCTTCTCTCTGATCTTCTTATCTTCTTCAGCTGTTAGGATTTCTGATTTTGTGCATTGTATATACAAACTCTTTCCAGTCTCAAAATGTTTCCTCAAATTCTGTATGCATACATCCAAACTACCAATATCATTTTGAATATTTACACTCAAATTTTGTTGTATTTCTGCTTCAAAGTCTTCCTGAACTTTTATTCTAGCCATATCCTTTAAGTTAGAAAATTTAGAGTCAAAAGAGTTTATTACTGTTTTAGCTTTCTCAAGTGGATTTGATTCAGATACCTTAGTGTTGATCACACTCTCAAGTTTCTCTGTCAAAACTCTAACTCTGCCTTCAAGGTCCTTCACCTTCTTATTATTTCCAATAATTTTGTTAAGAGATGTGATGAACTCAAGGTGATCATCATCTTCAACTTCTTTTCCAAGGTCTTCAAAAATTGAACCAATTTTTCTCTTCTTACTATCAGGTGGACTAGGGGTAGTGACCTCTGTCAAAATTTGTTTACCTTTAGCTATCTGTACTGCTAGATCTAATTTTGATACTGTTGATGCTTCCACTGCCTCTGTATCCTTTTCTAATTTAGTAATCTTCTCTTGCTCTTCTAAAGTCAAATTGTCAACAATGTTTCCTAGATCATGAAATACAACATCATCTAACTCTAGTGTCACTTTGGTTCCTTCAATGTCCATTGATTCTTTGCCAATATTGATATGTGAAGAAGATGGAACTTCTTCAATACCAACTTCCTCTGCATGTGGTTCCTCTGATTGCTTCTACTGAGGGTCTGATTCAACATGCTTTTCTACAACTATATCTGCAAGAACTTGCATTACTACTTGCTCTGTCTCTTTCTGTACTTCCTCCTTTTTGCATCCCATTATAAGGATTGTCCTTCTCTTAGTTCTCAATAAAGTTCCAAGAGACTTCAAGAATCTATTCAAATGATCTTCATCCTCAACTTCATAGAACTATCTGATTACATGTTCTCTCATCTTTATGTCCTCTTCTTGTGCTCTCTATTTTCTATTCACAAATCTGTTATACAAATCTTCTGGGATCTTACCATGAATAGTGCTAAGTTTCTTATCTGTCACAATCATATGTGTAATCATTGCATTTTCAAAATTCAATTTGTCAAATGATCCATATAGATCATAGAATTTATTTAGCTTAGTGAAGTCTCCATGCTTCAATATATCTTCATTAACTCTTTCAATTCTTGGTTTCCAAATTTTCTTCTCGATTGAAACTACATCATCATCTTTAATTACTACTACATTTCTAGGTATAGGTGGTATAATTACTTTCTATCTCTTGTCGGGTCCTGTTGCACTCACTTTTACTCTTTTGCTAGGAATAGGAGAAAAATATTTATCTCCTTCATCTTTTTCAGGTACTTCAACTTTTACCTTTACTGCAATAGGATCAACAGGATCTGTACTAGATGTCTCAGGTGAAATTACAAGATTTTCACTTTGCTTCAAGGCTTCTGCAGTCTTCTTAGCTATGTCAAACTCATGACTTGACATACCTGATTCTTTCTGTATTTTCTTCATAGTAGATTTAACTCTGTTACTAGATTGCTTCTTTTCTCTCAAACTTATTATAGAGTTGAAATTCTCTTCATAGGTTCCAAACCTACTTGCATGACCATCCAACTCACACTTTAACAATCTATTCACATATCCTACTATTTCTGCTTTAGATATTTCATAGCCAAGAGGGTCTATGAATTCCATTCTAGGCTCAACTACTTCAATGTAGGTGAAATCAGTGTCTACCATAAAACAAATGTCATCTTTATGCTTTTCAACTAAGGATTGAGGAATCCTTGATTTGTTCTTAACAATATACTGAAAAGTCTTCAATACAAGCTTCAAACTATCATTAACTTTATCAAAAAGGTGCTTCATGTAGACTGAGTTTATTCTTTCCATTGTGTTCACATTGTCACTCCAATCAACTGTGTAAGGAAATCTTCTCAAAATATGGAAAAACATATAGGTTATCAGAGATGAAAACCTAAATTGTGTGTACTTAGCCTTCTTAATCTTTTCTAAGTTCTCAAATAACTGCATTTTCAAAATTTCACATAGGTCTACTTGTTTCTTCTCAATACACATAAGATAAGCTACATGAACCATTCTTGTAGCCATGTCATCTTCCCTTGAACTACTAGAGAATTTAGTTGTTAGGATCTTGCAAAGGTACCTAACATCATCTTGCTTAATCTTACTTATCACAATTCCTCTACCATTATAACTAGATCCAGTGTTGTCTAAAACAATCTTTCTCATGTTCTTTTCATTCAGTGGAATCTCTCCAACTTTAGATAATCAAGTAACATCATGAATTAGGCTGGAAGTTATATTAATAACTCTATCCTCCATCTAGAATTTCCCATTGTGGATTCTACTTAAAATGATCTTGGTACATTCCTCATCACTAAATTCATACTTCATGGAATATTTGATAATTTCATTGTTCTCTAGGTGCCCATAAGCTAGTTTAACTAACATGTCTTGATTGTACAATTTCCTATAATCATCACTAAAATTTGCATCTTCCAAAGTTTCAAACTTGCAACCTAAATATCCTTTAACATTCTCAATGTGCAATACTCCATCTGGTACGGATGATAGTGCTAGACTAATATCAATTTCAGTTGGTTCTACTAGTTCTTTCTTCATCTTAGGTCTATTCTTATCCTTAACATTATGAACCATAGAAATATCCATCTTATGGACTGATTAAAGATCAAAAAATACCTCAACTTTGCAAATCTAGGGTTTCGGTATGGTCGTCGCTGTAAACTGCTTCCAAACGTCTTCAAATCATCCTCAACTCACTTTTTCTTCTTTCAAATCTCTTTTCAATCACTTTTTAATCATGATAACTTTGATTTCAACCTGATAACACTTCACATTAACTCGATCTGACATCGCATTCATTCAGTTTGCCGCTAAAACCTCAAAAAGCTGATTCTGCAAACCTACAACCATAAAACTTTCTGCGACCTCACAAAACACAATATTTTCTTTTGTGCACTTAACCATAGCATTAGTACAACATAATAAACCTATATCTAACTGTGCAAAACTTAACTCATTCAAATTCCTAATCTACACTAATCCTAAGTCCTAAACTACAGAAACTTACATAATTTAAGTACTTAAAGAAGGGTCAGGTAAAGATTCATCCTTACCATTAGTTACATTACCTTCCTGACTACTTTTAGTGCTGACTATACCTCCTTGATCTGTGCCTTTATCAAATTTTACTTCATCTTTATTGCTACAACAACCTTTCTCTTTGTTTCCTGCATTTTCATTCCTTCTTGCATTGTTCCTAGGGTTAGGGTTATGATGATAACCTCCATTGTTCATTCTACAAAATCTTGCTGAGTGTCCAAACTTCTTGCATATCTGACAAATGATTCCATTGTTTCCAAATCTTTTTCCTTGCTGGTTAATCTGTGACCTGCAATTTCTAGCAATATGTCCTACTTTGTTGCATCTAAAACATACTACCACTTTTCTTTGATTCATTTCTTCAATAGATTTCTTAACTGCATTGCTAGTATTCCCAATCATTCTATCATAATTATTCAAAATTACTTTAGGTCTTCTACATTCGTTAGCTCTGTGTCCAAAACTATGACAATTATAACAATGTCCATTAAGAGGTTTAAATTTCTTACCTGTGCAATCTCTCTTCATGTGCCCAATAGTATTACAAGCAAAACATCTACCTTTGAATTCTCTTTGCATTCCTTTAGATGATTCTTCCTATTTTGATTCTTCTTGCTTTGATTCTTCTTTCTCTCTAGGTGGTTCTTCTTTAGGTGGATCTTCCAATGTATTCTCATCTAGCTTTATTTCCTCCACACTTTCAGATATCTTCAGATCTGGCTTCTTACTTTCATGGATTGATCTAAACATACTAAATCCAAATCCAGTCCTATCAAAGAGTGGTTCTTCAAAAGAAATTTGTTTTCTAGTCTTATCACTATTTGAATATAGCCTTTCAAGTTGTTATTTAGATTGAGTTAATTCACCTTTCACAATTTTATTATACTTCTCAAGTTCCACATACTGCACTTTTACTTTTTCAGATTCGGATGTTTCCTTTTCAAGTCTTGACCTCAGATCTTCATTCTCAATTTTCAATTTTTCATTATCAGATCTCAAATTTCCATCTTTCATACTAAGCTTCAGATTTACTATCTTCAACTCATGCTTAAGGATCTCATTTTCTTTTTCTAATTCATCAAAATCCTCAACAAGCATATCAGATTTCTTTTCAGATTTCAGATCTTCAATCTTACCTTTTAATTTGTCTATAGCATTCTTTGCATCTTCATATTTTCTTCTTAAGGAGTTTCTTTCATCAGTAAGCATATCAATCTATTCAAGAGCTTCTTCAAGATTCTTCTGAAGTTGATCCATATCCATAGAGATCTTACTCAAGCTACTAAGCTTTCCTTGAATGTTCCTTCTCTGAGTAACTGTGCTCTGATACCAATTGTTAGAAATAGGAAATACTGAGAGGGCGGGGTGAATCAGTATTTCACAAACTTTTTGTTTTGCCCACTTATGTTTATAAAAGATTACTTTAGTGCATACAAAGATTATCAAGCTGATTAACAAACATAGCAGTAAATAGAAAGAACTCATCACACATGATATGTTCTCGAGGAAACCCTGGCCAAGGGAAAACCCCAGTGGGGATGGTACCCACAAAGATCAGTAATCAAAAGTATCTTGTTAGGGATATTGGACCCTGTTAGGAGTCAATTTACAATATATAGTAGATCTATCCTAGTTAAAGGACTTTAGGCCTTGTTAGAAGCCTTAACCCTATTAGGAGTTAGATTACAAAACCTGATCACCAGCTGAGCTCACTGCCCAAATAGGTAATACAAAATGTTTCTGACTGTAATATGGTACTGCTTACAACTTTGCATCAATAGCCTTTGCTGCTATCACAATATACAACTATCGCAAGTTATCTTTTCTTTCTTTTTACACATCACATATATCTTTCATTACATTTCAAGTGTGCCTAATATATGAGTTATTAGAGCTAATAACTTTACATGGTCAGCTTCCAAAATCTTTATCCAAGAGTAAACATCTAGGATGTCATCCCTTCATAATTTTAAGTCATTATTTTGACAAGCAAAAATAATCCCTTAACTCTTTCAGTAATACTGTCTCCAAAACTGTTCTGTCTGCAAAAACTGTCTTTGGTAAACTTTGAATAACTTTGTCCGCACTACTCCAAACTTTATGCACACTAAGATGGGGTATCCTCATACTTTGTAGAAGATTCAATTAACTATGCAAACAAGAATATTTCTCCAGTGAACGTCGCCAACTAAATCTTCATCAGGTGCTCTGTCAGGATCACTATATCCATACTTAGACAATTTCTTCCCTCAACTTGCCATACTTGCATTTTAGATTCTGTGCTCTTAATAGAGATCATATGTTGCCATAATGACAACATCTATGCATCCACATTAGCCAAATTGCCAACATGATAAGGTTATGTTGATATAATTTTTTTCTACTAAACATTTTATTATATCAAGTTGGTAAAGAAGTTTGGTCAAGTTGGTAAAGAAGATTGGTCAAGTAGGTAAAAAAAATTGTCTTGTTACTAAGCAAGAAAAAGTCATCCAATAAAAGGAAAGTAAGCTTTGGTAAAGAGAAAAAAAGTCAAGACAACGAGTAGAACGTTTCAGTTGCTAAGAGAAGTAAATAGAATTTTGGTTGAAGAAAAGGAGTTAGCCACTGAGAAAGTAACATAAATTAAATACAAGGATCAAAATGACATTTAATGATGAGCTATGATGATCTAGAATATTCTAAAGATGAGAAAGAGTTAGTTGATGATATCTACGATCAGAAAAATTCAAGGTGATGATCTATGGTATAGATCTAAGCGGCAAAAAATGAAGGTACAAGTTCCAAGAAATTTCAAGTTCTAAGGTGATGATAAATTTTTTTACCAAGCTCTAAATTCATCGAATTCCTTTCTAAGGATAATTGGATGGCTGATATTAATGAAAGGAATGTTAGGAATAATAGTTCACAATAAAACTAAGAGGGGGGGTTGAATCAATTATATGATAGAATATTAAACTTTAAACTTTGAATAGAAAAAATATCAAATACAATGAATGCCAACATAATAACACAATGTTTTGGTGTCGGGGAAACCCTGTTAAAGGTAAAAACCTCAGTGGAAATTAGCACCCACAAATGATGTACTGAGAGTATAGTATCCTTGTTAGAAGATCTAGTCCTGTTAGGATCTTATTGAAACATTACAATACATAGTCCTTATTAGAGGATAGACCCTGTTAAGAGTTAAGAAAGAAGGGTGGGCTCAATGCCTAGGCTCACTGCCCAAAGAGGTTATATCCACCTTCAAAACTTACTTTTCACAACACAAGTGTATATGAAGAAATACACAATCTTTTGAATTTTCTAACAACAACTATCTCTGCTTGATTAGTTCCAATGAAGTGCACCAGTAATTCTCTACTATACATCCAGCAGACACAAGCTTGTAGCTTTCACAATCGCCTTTTCATCACATACATTCTCACCATGTCTTTTCCAAATAAAATATCTTATATATATACCCTATTACATTTTAAATGATTAGGTTGGGTGATTAGGCTTTCCTCATATACAAACAATTACATAATCCCTTGCTAAGATACACATGGTATCTAAATCAAGTATAAAATGACTACATTACAACAATTAAGGACCGACATCCTTAATTCACATTTCCCAACCAAAATGCATGCTACATCTCTAAAGTTGGCTCCCAAATAAGTCTTCTCCAGAACAAATGCCACAGCTGATGTCATCCAACATTCCATACCTTACACTAACCAACGAACATTCTTTAGTACCTTGTCTATCATCCCTTAAGATTTCATACACTGAATCTATACCTTCTGTAAGATATACCAAAAACATAGAGACCCACTCTCTCAACTTCCACTATCATAGTCCAGTAAGTAGTCTTCACCAAAACATCTGTAACTCATCTAATATGCAACATTACATGATGCAATCTTGGATATAAGATCACAAAATCTTCTTGTACTATCATCTGACTTCGCACGACCTGAAACCTCTATACAGTGTCCATACACTGTAGTAACTAGCTTGTTCTCTTCACAAAAACATATGTTGACATTAGTGACAAAAAACTAATGTCAACAACAACAGCTCCAACATCACTCAACATAGTGATTAAACATATTAAATGTATCAACCATTCATCAATGCATTAGAAATATCCAAAAATATGCCCCTTTGGCATTGATGTTAACATATGGAAAAATTGAGTATCCCAAAGTTTTGTAACCAAACAATACTCTCATTGTATACCTCCATACAATCTCCCCATACAGTAGGGATTTTCTCATAGAAAAAATCCCCCTTTGACAACAATGGAAAAGGGTACCATGAGTCATCAACTGTTCTTCACAACTTTCTTCCACGATCACTCCCTTTGAGGAGTAGATCCCTACATAAAGTCCAGAATATGATAAGGCTCTAAAAACCTCTAGACTGATGCATCCCTGGATCATTTAATTCTGACTAGGATGGGCCTAAACCCCAAGCATACCTCTGAGATATTCAAAGGTATCTTTTGGCAATGGATTTGTAAAGATTTCTACAATCTATTCCTTTGTGCTAGTATACTCCAACTTTATTTCCTTCTATACCACCTTGTCTCTCAAGAAGTGATACTTGATAGAAATATGTTTAGTTTTAGAATGCATCACCAGATTCTTTGACATATTCACTATACTGGTGTTATCACAATAGATAACCATAGGCTCATCAAAAGTAATTCCAATATCTTTCAAAATTTATTTCATCCAAACAATTTGAGTGCACTTAATAGCAACCACAACATACTTTGATTTTGTAGTAGATTGAGCTATACAATCTTTCTTCTTACTTAGCCATGAAACCAAATTTTTCCCAAAGATAAATGAACTAGTACTAGCACTCTTCCTATCATCAATATTTCTTGCCCAATCAGCATTAGTATAAGCATGAAGTTCAAAGTTATCATTTCTATCATACTATAAGCCATAGTTTATTACTCCTTTCAAATATCTCAATATCCTTTTGACAAAAACTAGGTGTGTCTCTTTAGGTTTTGCTTGATATCTAGCCATAATCCCAACATCATTAGCTTGATATCTGGTCTGGTGTGAGTCAGATATTGTAACCCTCCAATCATTGATATGTACTTGGTCTAAAAAACACACTTTGATTCATCATCAGTTGTTAGCTTATTACCAGTCACCATGGGTGTACCAACTAGTTTACAGTCTTCCATTCCAAACTTTTTCAATATTTCTTTAAGATATTTAGTCTGAGAAATAAAAATACCATTTTTACTCTGATTTATTTGCAGTCCAAGAAAGAACTTTATTTTTCCTATCATGAACATCTCAAATTCATTTTCCATCTGTTTAGAAAATTTCTCACATAGATCATTATTTCCTCCAAAGATAATATCATCAAGAAAGACTTTTATTCTCAAAACTCCATCTTCACTAGTTCTTAAATATAAATTACTGTCAGCATTACCTTTCTTGAATCCAAGACAAAGTAAGCATTTGTCTAATCTTGGATACCAAGCCCTTAGGGCTTGCTTCAATCCATATAGAGCTTTCTTCAACTTTCATACCTTGTCTCCATCTTCAGATAGAGGAAATCCATCGGGTTGTTCTATATACACTTCTTCTTCAAGATCCCCATTCAAGAATGTAGATTTCACATCCATCTGATATAATTTGAAGTTCTTATGTGCAACATAAGCCAAGAATAATCTCACAACTTCTATTCTAGAAATAGGAGCAAATGTCTCTTCAAAATCTATTCCTTCTTATTGTGAATATCCTTTACATACCAATCTTTCTTTGTTTCTTACAACAACTCCTTCTTCACTCATTTTGTTTCTAAAAACTGATTTAGTTCCTATTACATTTTATTCTTAGCTCTAGGAACCAATTCCTAAGTGTTATTCTTCTTAATTTGATCTAACTCTCCTTTCATAGCATTTAGCCAAGATTCATCTCTACAAGCTTCATCTGTAGTATTTGGTTCAACTTGAGAAATCAAATGAATTTCTTCTCTAGCCTTTGATCTAGTCATTACTCCTTGATTAGAGTTTCCAATAATTTTATTATCAGGATGATTTTTCTTTACATACCTCGGAGTCTTAGGAATCTTAGTAGCCTCATTTGTGTCATCATCACAAGTCTCATTTTCACATTCAACCTCAACAAGTTCTTCTTCTTCTGCAACATCAACCTTTTTGATCTCTATATTCTGATTACAATCATACAATATTTCTTGTATCTAAAACCTTTCATCTATCTTCAAATTGTTACTTTCAGTCATATTCCTTAATCTCAGATTGAAACATTTATAAGCATTTCTCTTAGTAGAATAACCAAGAAAAATTTCTTCACCACTTCTAGCATCAAACTTTCCTATCTCATCATCTCTCTTGATATAATAGTTACTACCAAATATTCTAAAATATTTTACAATAGGAGTAAGATCAAACCATAATTCATAAGTAGCCTTACTTGTACCTTCTCTAATTTTAACTTTGTTCAATATGTACACCGTTGTCCCAACAACCTCTCTCCAATGCATATGAGATACATTTCCTTCAAGTAACATTGTCCTAGTAGCATCAAGTATAGTCTTGTTTCTTCGCTCTGCTATCCCATTCCATTGTGGAGTCCTAGGAGAAGATGTTTATCTTTGTATTCCATGCTCTTCACAATATGAATTGAATAAGTCTAAATTAAACTCTCCACCTCTTTTTGACCTCAAAAATTTTATCTTTAAACCCATTTTGTTCTCTACTTTTTCCTTGAATATCTTGAATTTATCAAATCCTTCTGATTTATCTTTCAAGTAAGTAACCCACATCATTCTAGAAAATTCATCAACAAAAAGTATAAAAAACATTTCACCATAGTATGATCTTGTCCTTGTAGGTCCACATAGGTCTGTATGTACCAGATCCAACTTTCCTTTTGATGTATATGCTTTTCTTTTGTAATTGCTTCTAGTCTATTTTCCCATAACACATTCTCTACATATAGTGTTAGATGGTTTCACAATCTTTGGTATATCTCTTACTGCATTAGTCAAACTTACCTTCACAATGTTATCAAAATTAACATGACAAAATATTTTATACCATAACCAACTTTCATCTACCTTTGCAACAAAACAAGAGGCTCTAGATATATTTAATTCAAATACATTACCTCTAGATTTAGTACCAGTTGTAAACATCTTTCCTACCTTAATTCTAATAAAACATTTACCATCATTGAATTGTAACTGAGACTCTTTGTCCATCAATTTTCCAACTCTCAACAAGTTATGCTTAATTCCATGAACAAGTAGTACATTATCAGTATTATTTTTTCCATTTAGAGTAATAGATCCTACTCCTATGATAAGTTTAGGAAGATTGTCCCCAAATCTCACAACACCACCATCATACTTCACTAATTTAACAAACTTGTTTTTGTCTCTAGTCATATGATGTGAACAACCACTATCTATAATCCATTCAGATTTCTTATCAACATGCTATACTAAACCCTTTTCCTCATGTACTGGTTTATCTTTAATAGCAACAAATCCAATCTCCTCATAATCTAAATCATCATCATCAGAAATACCTTCACTAGCATAATAACATTCCTTATCCTTTGAATACTTAGACTTGAAAAACTTAGGCTTGTACTTAGGAACTCTTGTAGGACATCTAGATGCAAAATGACCTACCTTATTGCATGAAAAATATTTCAAAGGTAATTTTCCTTCAAATTTACCCTTACCTCTCTTTTCTCTTCTAGCAATCAGTGCAACAAGTTCATCCATCTTTCTTTCCTCTACTTGTATCTATTCCCATTCCTCAGTATATTCACCAAGCTCTTCTTTTAGGTTCTCACTATTGGTACTTGCAAGTGCAAACATTATCCTCTTGTTTGCACATGCTTTAAATGTAGATTCAACTTTAGGTACCAAATCTCCCATTTCAGCACCCTCAAACATAGTTAGCTTTGCAATCAACATCTCTATGCTAAAGTTCAGAGTCAAAGGTATAGTTTCTTATATAGATATGGACTTAATCTTGTAATCAAGTGTCAATGATCTAAGGATCTTCACAATAACTTCTTCATCATAAGTGCCTCCACAATTTTTGATTCCAACCACAACTTCTGTAACCCTTTGAACATAAGCCCTTATGCTTTCATCGTCAGTCATTTGTAGCTTATCCATCTTTATTTTCCAATTCTGTAACTTTTCTTTCTTGGTGTACTTGTCTCCTTCATATAGTGTGTCTAATCTTTTCCAAATCTAGTGTGTCAAATCCATCTGTTTAACTTTAGTAAATTATCCTTTAGAGAGTGTGATGATCAGTTCTTCCCTTGTGACCATGTTGTATGAGAATATCTTCTTTTCATCATTAGTAGCTGATGGCAAGTCATTATCAGTCTTCATAGTTAAGTTATTATTTGTAATCAACCAATTTTCAATGCCTAAACATAGCAAATGATTTTGCATCTTTTTCTTCCAACTGTCAAAGTTTTTAGGATCAAATTTTGAACTATCCTTCCTATAGAATGCCATCTCCAAGATCACCTCAAGATGTTAAGCTTTCTCTCTAAGGACCACAAGATCTAATACCAATTGTTAGGAATAATAGTCCACAATACAACTGAGAGGGGGGTTGAATCACTTGTATGATAGAATATTAAAATTTAAACTTTGAATAGAAGCAATATCAAATGCAATGAACATAATGAATTCTAACATAATAATACAATATTTTGGTGTCGGGGAAACCCTTTTAAAGGTAAAAACCCCAATGGGTATTATCACCCACAAATGATGTACTAAGAATATAGTATCCTTGTTAGAAGATCTAGCCCTATTAGAAACTTATTAAAACATTACAGTACATAGTCCTTGTTAGAGGACAAACCCTATTAGAGTCAAGAAAGAAGGGTGGGCTCACTTATAAGGCTCACTACCCAAAGAAGGTTATATCCACATTTAGAACATACTGTTTGCAACACAAGTGTATATTAAGAAATACACAATCTTTTGAACTGTTTGAAAACAACTATCTTTGCCTAATCAATTCCAATGAAGTGTACCATTAATTCTCTATTCTACATTCAGCAAACACAAGCTCGTAGCTTTCACAATCTCCTTTTCATCACATACATTCTCACCATGTCTTTTCCAAAGAAAAGATCTTACATATATACCCTATTACATTAAATTACATAATCAAGTTAGTCGATTAGGCTTTCCTAATATACAAATAATTACATAAACCCTTGCTAAGATACACACTATATCTAAAACAAGTATACAATGATTACATTACAACAATTAAGGACCGACACCCTTAATTCACATTCCCCAACCAAAATGCACGCTACATCTTTGAACTCATCTCCTACATAAATCTTCTTGAGAACACACACCAGATCTTTTGTCATCCAACATTTGGTACCTTGCGCTAACCAATGGACATTCTTCAGTACCTTGTCTATCATTCCTTAATCTCGCATACACCGAATCCATACCTTCTGTAAGATATACCAGAATCATAGAGACTTACTCTGTCAACTTCTACTGTCAAAGTTTAGTAACCAGTCTTCACCAAAACATCTGTAACTCATCCAATATGCAATATTACATGATGTGATATTGGATATAAGATCACAACATCTTCCTATACTCTCATCTGACTTTACACAACCTGAAACATTTGTATAGTGTCTATACACTATAGTAACCAGCTTGTTCTCTTCACAAAAACATATGTTGACATCAGTGACAAAATACTAATGACAATAGAAGAAACTCCAACATCACTCAACATAGTGATTAAACATATTAAATGTATCAACCATTCCTTAATGCATTAGTAATATCCAACAAGGAAAACATAATAAAGGAGATTAAGAGGTAAAAAAAGTCTATATAAAGGATGAAATTTTATGAAGAGATGGTTGGAAAGTTGAAGGGTTGATGAGTCACTAACCGATGTAGTGAAGAAGAGAAAGGTTGAAATTTGAGTTAGCAAGATGAGATTGATGAAGTATTGAAGCCAGTGGAAAGTCATGGAATGAAGTAAAGACAAAGAGTGCACAAGGGATCTGATTAAGAAAGAGGTAGTTAAATATTTATAAATCAATTTACATTATGTTTAGATTATTAATATTTTTAACATAAAAATATGTTAATCGAGTGGACTTAACACTAGTCTTATTATAAATCCTTGAAAGAGGTGACATTCTAGAAGTGTGTTTGAAGACATTTTACCAAGTTGACATCAAGTTGAATAAGAGAAATTTTTTAAGGTACAAAGAATCAAATATTACTGATTCACACCCCCCCCCACTCTCTATAATTCAACAATTGGTATCAAAGCTAAGTACTCTAAAGAGATAATTTTGTAAGACTTGATTAAAATATCTAAAGATGTATAGGAGAGAAGTACCAAAGTTAAACAAGGGAGTTTCTCTATTGGAAAAGTAGGATGAGGTTATACCTATCTGGAATTGGAGATTATGCACTCAACCATTTAGATAATGACTACACTCCACCACCTCCTATACCTATGACACTTGATCAAATAAGAGAAAAGAAGCAACATAACTCGGTAATGATTGAAATTACTTCCTCCATGACCGATGTTGAGTTCAATGACATAAAGGACTGTATTACAACAAAAGAAATGTGGGATAAACTTGCACTTGTTTATGGAGGTGATCTACATGTATAGAAAGAAAAGGTTAATGGTCTAAGAGGAAAGTTTGATAAGGAGAGAATGAAAGAAGAAGAGAAAATTGCACAATATAGTTTCAAAATTAAGGAAGTGGTAAGTGTTATCAAAGGTGTTGGTGGAACATTAACTAGACAAGAAGTGGTAAGAAAATATTTTAGAAGTCTTTCACCTAAGTATGCTATTTGAGTCTTTGTTATTCAAGAACTGAGATCCATGCCTAATAATACTATTACTCTTGATGCTTTGATTAGTAAGCTGACTACATTTGAGCTTAGTAATTTTGATAATAGTTTAACGATGATTAAAATATCTTTTAAATCATCTTTGAGCATTAGTAGTTCAAGATGAGAAAGATATAATAACTGTAGTTTAGGTGGAAGTGACTATGACCGTATACTAACCAAAGAAAAAGAAAAATAATAATTGGAAGCACTGCTGGAAAAGAGGCTACCGAGAGGAAAAGGGAAGTATAAAGGTAAACTGCCTCTAAAATATTTTAATTGCAACAAGATTGGTCACATTGCATATAGGTGTTTTGATAATAACAAGAATGATAAAGGGGACAAGAAGGAGAACTAATACTGAAGGTTTAGAGACTAAAAGGATAAAGGAAAGAAATCATGCTACCTAGCTGAGGAAGGAATAACCAATGAATAATTTGATGACATAGAAGAAAGTGAGGAAGTGGTCTATGTTTCTACGAAGGATGATTCAGAAGAAGAAATGTATGAAGATGAAAAATCCCTTATTTCTCAAGTTAGAAATATTCATCCATGGATAATTGATAGTGGTTGTTCATATCATATGACTGGTGACATTGATAAGTTTGAAAACTTAGAAGAATATGATGGAGGATTTGTTAGATTTAGAAATTATGCTCCATATTTTTAAGAGGAAAAGGATCCATTATACTAAATGAAAAGATCAAATATGATAATGTCTATTGGGTTTAAAGACTAAAGTGCAACTTGTTGAGTGTTCTATAATTGAATAACATTGGTCACTGACTAAACTTTTAGAATAGAAAAGTGAAGATCTATGATGCTACTGGAGATTTGATTAGAACTAGTGAACAATCAAAAGGTACCTTATTCTACCTTGATACCGCTACAAAAATTTTCTTGTTTATCAAAGTTGAAGAGGTTTGGTTATGACATAAAATAATCTATCATGTAAATTCTGATAACATGATCAAATTTATAATAAAAATACAGTTAGAGGTTTACCAAAATTGAGAAAGCTTGATAAAGTTATGTGTAAGGAATGTTAGGTCAGTAATATAACTAAATAAAGTTTCTCAAGAAAGTCTTACTCATCTAATGGTATATTGTAATTAGTTCATATTGATCTTTATGTCCCTATGAGAATAAAAATCTATTATGGTGATAGGTATTTCATTTTGTTTATTGATGACTACTCAAGAATGATGTTGGTAATGTTTCTAAAAGAAAATTATGATGCATTCCAAATGTTTAAATGGTAGAAGGAAATATTTAAGAAACAAATAGGTAAGCAACTAAAATGTTTAAGATCAGATAGAGGAGGTGAATTTATCTCTGATAAATTCGTGGTCTTCTACAATGAGAATGGAATCAAAAGACAAGTATCTACACTAAGAAATCCACAACAAAATGGCATAGCTAAAAGAAGGAATAGATCAATAGTAGATTGTGCTAGAACATTGTTGATTTTGAAAGAGGTTTCACAAACATTATGGAGAGAAGCTATTAGTATTGTTATTTACACCATCAACTGAGTACAATTAAAGAAAGGTACACATAAAACTCCTTATGAACTCTGGTATGGCCATACACCTAATGTTAGCTACTTTAATATTTTTGGAACTAGGTGTTACATTATGAAAGATACTAGGAATGGAAAGTTTGATTCTAAAGGAGATCAAGGTATATTCCTAGGATACTCCACAAAGAGAAAATCTTATAAATATCTAAATAAGGCTATTAAAAAAATTGTAAAAACTACAAATGTGAGAATTGATGAGTTTGCAGAAAGAAATGAAGAAGATAGTAAAAAAGAACTAGAAGATTATCAAAGATTTGTATAAGTACAGGAATGATTTTCTAGTACTTTACCCAAGCTGCAAAAAGAAACCAAGGAACCAGTTGAGCCCCCATTGAGAGATGAAAATGTTGAAGAATAATCTACCGAGCCTATTTTAGCAAAGTATGTCAGAAGACACCACTCACTGAGAAAAATAATTGAGACAAGAATATAGGAATAATCACAAGAAGTAAGTTGACAAACAATACATGTTTGATTTATAAATTTGAACCAAGACTAGTCAAGGATGCACTTGAAAATGAAGATTGGGTTAATTCAATGAAAGAAGAGATTGATCAGATTGAAAAGAAAAATACATGGTCACTGGTATCAAGACCTAAGGACAAGAATTTACTTGGTACAAAGTGGATTTTCAGAAATAAACTAAATGAAAATTGAGATGAGATAAGGAATAAAGTTAGACTTATATGCAAAGGATATGCTCAAGAAGAAGGTATTGATTATGGTAAGACATTTTCCTATGTTTCTAGATTAGAAGGTGTGAGAGTTTTACTTGCATATACTTCTTATAAAGGTTTCAAGGTTTATCAAATGGATGTTAAGTCTTCATTTTTTAATGGAATTCTTGAAGAAGAGGTTTACAATGAACAACCTGAAGGATTTGTTGAGAATACTAACAAGGACATGGTATGCAAACTATATAAGGAACTATATGATTTGAAGCAAGCACCCTGAGCATGGTATGAAAGATTACATTCATATTTGATCAAGATTGGATTTTAAAGAACAAGTGAAAACATCAATTTGTATCTTAAATATGATAGTAATCATAAGATTTTGATTTTTGAAATATTTTTTGATGAAATCATATTTGGAGGAAATGAGTCAATCAGTAAATCATTTGCTAAGGAGATGAGAAATGAATTTGAGATGTCCATGATGGGAGAGATTAAATTATTTATTGTACTATAGATTCAATAATTCAGAGATGGGATCTAAATCATACAGTTAAAATATATCAAGAAGATCCTAAAGATATTTGGCATGGAAGAGTCAAAACCAGTTGGTACACCCATGGCTACTGGTTGTAAATTGTCAAAGAAAGATGTGACAAAAACATAAATTAAATACTCTACCAAACAATGATTGGTAACCTATAATATGTTGTACATAGTAGACCTAATATTTCCCATGCAGTAGGTATTATTGCTAGATTTCCAACCAATCCAAAGGATACACACATGTCTGTAGTTAAAAGAATATTTAGATATCTAAAAGGGACTAAAGATTTTTGTTTACTATACAAGAAAGGAGGAGATTTTGATCTAAAGGTGTACACTAATGTTGATTGGGCTGGAAACATTGAGGATAGGAAAAGTATAAGTGGAGGAACTTTCTGTTTAGGAGAAAGATTAGTGACATGGATAATTAATAAACATAGTTATATTTCATAGTCTATTGTCAAGGCTGAGTATGTAGCAGAAGCTATGAATTGATCAAACATTGTATAGATTAAATAGATACTTGAAGGTATGCAAGAGGAGATTACTGATCTAGTTACTATTTACTGTGATAATACAAGTGCTATCAATATATCAAATAATCTAGTGATGCATTTAAAGACAAAGCACATTTCTATCAAGTATTATTACTTAAAAGAATAATTTAAAGACAAGCATGTGGTATTGGAGTATGTAAATCCAAAAGAGAAGATAGAAGATATATTTACCAAGCTACTATGAAAGGATGCTTTTGAGTATCTCAGAGGTAAATTAGGGATTCTTCCCATATCCAATATTCACTAAGAAATTATGCATGTTTCATCAATTCAATTAGTCATTAGAATATCTATTTTGTGAGTTGATGCTAGTGTTCACTCTTTGGGTGATTCTTGAAGTTGTGAAAAATGTTCATGTATGTAATTGGAATCAGTACATATAATGTATGATTCACTTCCTGTACAAATTCTTTAGGAGTATGTGTCTTTGGCATTGTTGTCAAAGAGGGAGATGAATATTATATTGAAGGAGAAGATTTCTATTAATGATTAAAGAGATAGAGAGAGAATATGAAATTGATTACATAGGGAGAACAAGAAAAGAAGAAAGAAGATAAATCTTAGAGGGAGTAAAGGACAAAGACAAGTCAGTAAGTATTTCCATCATGAATTGACAGTGAGTGTTTCCATCAATGCCAAAGAGGGACATTGTTACTATAACTGATGGTGATGATGATGAAGACCAAAAGTGATCAGAGGTACATACAAGATTGTAGAAGGATTAGATCAATTATTATCTTGTCATTAATTTTAAGAAATTGATTTTTAGTTTATATTGAGTTGCATATCATTCAAAGTATGATATAAGTTGAGTCAGTTAAGGAAGAAGAGAAAGTAAAACATTGTGAAGTTGAAGAAATTAATTGGGAAGATAATACAGATCAGATAATGATAATGTTATGTTGATATAATAGTTTTTTTGCTAAACATTTGATTATATCATGTCGGTAAAGAAGATTGGTCAAGTTAGTAAACAAAATAGTTTGGTTACCGAGCAGGAAAAAGTCATTTTGTAATACGAAAGTAAGTTTTGATAAACATAAAGGAAGTCAAGGAACCAAGTAGAAGGTTTCAGTTATTGAGAAAATTAAATAGAATTTTGGTTGAAGAAAAGGATTTAGCCACTGAGAAAGGAACATAAATTAAATACAAGGATCAGAATGACATTAAATGATGAACTATGATGATCTGGAAGATTCTAAAGATGAGAAAGAGTTAGTTGATGAGATTTGCAATCAAGAAAATTCAAGGTGATGATATATGATATAGATCTGAGCAAAAAAAGGTGAAGGTAAAAGTTTTGAGGTGATGATAAAACATTTTACAGAGCTCTAAATTTATTGAATTAGTTTATGAGGATAATTGGATGGCTGAGATTAATCAAATGAAAATTTAATAAAGGAGATTAAGAGGAAAAACAAAGTCTATATAAAGGATGGAATTTTATGAAGAGATGGTTGGAAAGTTGAATGGTTGATGAGTCACCAACTGATGGATTGAAGAATAAAAAGGTTGAAATCTAAGTTAGCAAGCTAAGATTGATGAAGCATTGAAGCCAGTGGAAAGTGATAGAATGAAGTGAATACAAAGAATGCACAAGGGATCTGATTAAGAAAGAGGTAGTTTTATATTTACAGATCAATTTATATTATATTTCTTATTAACATTTGTAACAGAAAAATATCTTAACCGAGTGGACTTAACAGTCTTATTATAAATCCTTGAAAGAGGTGACATTCTAGAAGAGTGTTTGAAGACCTTTAACTAGGCCACTCCTAACAGGGTGAAGATCCTAACAGATCTAAGGAAAATCACCTAACAGGGTCACATTTAACAATGTACATTTTAATCTTTAACTAGATTGGCTTTTAACGGAGCATACTTCAGAAGAGTATTTCTTTAGTGGGTGACAATTCCCACAGTGGTTTTTCCCAGATTGACTTTCCACATTAAATACTAGTGTTATATGTGTTGAATATTTATTGTTAATGTATTGTTGATTAATAAAGTTAATTTATTGTTATCGATTAATGTTTAAGTTTGTCTAACTGAATTGACACCGAGTTGAATAAGAGAAAGTTTTTAAGGCACAAAGAATCAAGGATTACTGATTCACCCCCCCCTCTCTGTAATCCAATAATATATTGATATGAGATTAGTTGATGATGAGGACACACAAAGAAAATCATGGAAAGTGACATCATCTACATCAACAGACCCTCTCCCACACACCTCAATAGGAGTTCGATCACCCATCAAAATTAAAGGCATAGAACATGGCTCCAAGTTTGCAAGTTAATCCTTTGGTGAAACCATGTGGTTAGGGGCACCCAAATCAAGAAGTCGATGATGGTGAAGAAAATTCTATAGGGGGATTTATCTTTCCTTTCCTCTTGAAATATTTTCTTTAACCTTGTTAGACCCCTTATTTGAACTTTGTTTTATTAATTTAGAAACATTGATATTATTCTTTTCAAGAATATGTGTCAAATTTATTTCTTCAAATATTTATGGTGATCATGATCATGTGTTTTACAATAGGCACATGTGATCTTATATTTCTTAGGTTTGAGAGCATTAGAAGACTGGGTTTCATTAGCTACTTTTAAAGTAGCTTGTTCCTGGTCTTTCTTCTTAATGTCGTTCTTTTGTTTTGTATCCTTATTGTTACCACTTTTTCCTTTCTATTAGTTTGTGCACTGGCTAGTAACCAGGTCATGTAACTTAGAGGATTTTAGAGTACCCATTTGGATGATCTTATCTTTCTTTTGTGTGAGAGAAATAGAAAAATTATCCAAGGATGGCATGATGAATTGAGTCCCAAGTGCACCCTTAGAAGCATAAAAGGTAGAGACAAATATCAAATATTTAGAACATTGCTTAGAGAGAATGCTAAGAATTAGTTATTTATTTTTCTTTTCAATTCCACATGTCTTCAATTGTATCCTTATTATGTTTAATTTTGTGAAGAAATCTTGATTGGGTTAAAATTTTATGAAAATAGAGTTATGAGTTCATTTTCCAACATACGAATGTTGGAAAATGAACTCATAATTCTAAGTACAGAGATTTAGTATGAGAGAGTATATCAGCAGAAATATACAAACACAAAGTTCCATATGCTTCATCACATCTACTAAAACACTTAGGCTTTTCTATATGTACAATAGGTTTAGTTTCTAATCCCATTAATATCCAATGCAAACCATATTTTCTTAAATTCATGGCTTCCACTCAAAATAGTTGTAAGGAGTTAGAATAGGAACTGTTGTTTGATCCATGATGTAGATTAAATTTAGAAAGATGTGTTAAAAGAAAGAGAATAGTAGTACACCAATGCACTCCCAACCTTTTCAATGGTATAAAAAACCACCACCCTCCCCCCTAAAATATTGTAATGTTGGAATTTTATACAATAGTGTGAATACAAATATGTTCACAAATTAAAATAGTGTTATGGCCCACAATGCCAAAAATGAAACACAAAATGTAGAAAAGAATAGTTGTGTATCTCTCCTCAAGAGCAATCTTATCAAGATATAAACCTCAACATGGATGGAAAGTACTCTTATTTATATTTCCAATGATATCTTGTTAACTAAAATCCTATTTTATTAAGTTTTGGCTTTCTATTATAATAAATATTATCCAAACTATTCATATTGAATTCCAATGGGTTGTGGTGACCCTTAAAATCTCATGGGAATTGTATAAACTATATTTTGAAGTGAAACTATAATAATTTTCCAATAGCAATAAACCAAGATGTAGAGCCCAATAAATAGCACAAACATGAGAACAAATACGGACAAGAATAAACTATATTCTTATCAATATACAAATAAATAAATTACAATACATATAATATTGGATATGAGTACAATGTAGACATGCCTACTTATATAGGTAAGATAATAGGAGACCATGAGAACTTAGGAGATACATTATCACACACATAAGGTGGGATCACATGTCCACCAAATATGGATCATCCTCCATTATGGAATAAAGTATGTACAACATGTGGATGATCATAAGTAATAAGTGCACTAAAGGTGGAGACAACACATAAATTGGAATGTGATAACAACTATCACCACCTAAAGTGGAATTTCTCCTACACCATTTGAAACTAAAGGTGTAAAATCCTAAGTGTCTCAAAGGAAAGCTACTATGTTATGCATTATCATAACTAAGCTTAGTTAAGTTGTAATTAGGTGAATAATTAATTACACCAACACCTCCCTTAAGGGAAACTTAGGGGAATGTGCTTAAACTCATAACTAAATATGGGTCCTAGCTACTAGGCCATATTTTGTATCCATGTACAATATGTAAATAAAATCTCTCATAAAGTGAAGAAAGAGAGAAAACCCAATGGGACAAAAATCCACCCTAAAAGAGAGATAAATACATGCAATCCTCTCAAGCCTAAATGTAAGAGAATAAGACTCCTACAAAGATTTTCCAAGATGTTGATCAATGTTCCTCCATATGAATAAAATAGATATAATGTTACATAATAAATGTTGAAGTGTGAAAAAACCAGATACCAATGTTTATGTAGATTAACCAATGAATCACCCACTATAATATGATGAAGATCAGACATGGAGACATTTGTGTGAGTATCAACTAGATATTCAAAAATGAAAAACTATTATAATTGAATGTCTCAAATCGATCGATGTACAACCAATAGAAAATGTGTGCAATCAAAGTCTCCTCTAGATCCATGCACCAAGTCTCACAAGTCACAAGATAATTCCTAATCTAAGTACAAGAGGATTGCATCAAATATGTCATCAATGACAAAGTACAAAGAGGAGTGACACTTTATGATAGTTCATGTACAATATATCTCATGCAAGATCATACAACATGACATGACAATGCGAACATAAAAACATGAAGATGATTCCACCAATAACGATCTTGTCAAATACTACAGAAAATGTGCCCTCTAGTTGGATGATGTCACCAAAACATTGTAGAGGAAAACAATCCCCCTTGGCTATAGATTGAAGAACATTGCAAATAGGTATAAGGTTGAAAAAAAAATGTATTTCCAGTTTTGCATAGTTATTTTAAATTTTGTTTTAAAAAAACTCATAAAGTTTAATAAAAACATTTATTAAAATCCCAAAAAAAATTTATTAAAAAGACCAGAAAGACTGTAGAGCGTCTAACTGCAAGGTCAACTTGCAATACCTACATGGTCCCTGTAGGCTATAGGATGACCTATGGTATCCATAGGTACACCTACGGGATGCATGTTGTGTGTAGTACATGTAGACACCTAGAGACTATAGGTTGCCTACAACAACCGTAAACAAAAAATTAATTTTTTAAAAAATGTCCACCCTCCTTTCTTTCTTTATGAGTTTTTAAAAATGGAAAGTACATTTTTTTATTAAAAAATTGTACTAGCATTGTAGACACATCCATATGGTAGGCCAGGGAGGGCTTTTCTTCAAGTTTAGGTGCCGAACTTCAATTTGGGTGAATGAACAATCAATTTTGGGGTTTGTGGGTGTTTTTAGCATGATGGAAATGACCATTCAAGCCCAAAGTGCTCCAAAAATGTAGATCATTCATGGGACCGGTAACCACCCTCCACCTTCAAAAGACTCTAGATTTGGCCTTTGATGTTGTATTTCAACGAAACAAAAGGTGATTTTGACTGAAAACAACCTTCTGAATCTAATGGTGACCTTAGATTTTATCCAAAAAGCTCCAATATTAACTTGTAATTTAGAAAGCCACAAAATTCAAAACCCCAAAATGCATCAAATATCTCCAAGAAGGATATGAAATGGCTCTCCAAAATCTTTGATAAAATTTAATAATTTTCCAATAGCAACAACCCAGAATCTAGAGGCCAATGAATAGTACAAAAGAGAGAAAAAATATGGACGAACAAATTGTATTCTGATCAATATGCAAATAATTGAACTACAGTACATATAATATTGGATATAAGTATAGTGTAGATTTTCTTTCTCATATAGGAAAGGCTATACAAAGCCATGAGAACTTAGGAGATAAATTATCACATACACAAGGTGGAATCACAAATCTACAAAAGGTGGATCATCCTCTATTGTGCAATGAAGTATGTGCAACATGTGGAGGATGGTAAGTGATAAGTGTATAAAAAGTGGAGACATCACATAAAGTGGTTCAATGTGATAACAAATATCACCACCTAAAGTGGAGTTTTGCCTACACATGTGCAATTAAAGGTGCAAATTCCTAAGTGTCTCAAATACAAACTACTATGTTATGCATTATTCTAAGTAAGTTTACATAAGGTGTAACTAGGTGAATAATTAATTACACCAATAGAAAAAAACCAATTTTGGATTGCATACATATCTTTTTGAGATTGTTTTTCTTGAAATAGGCCAATAATACTATAGGTTATTTAGCAGGTATTGTATTTTGAATCCTTAATTTGGATCATTGCTGCATGCTCCAAATATATAGGCACATAGAGGCTTTTCAATATATGGGATATATTATTATGGATAAGTGAAGTGATGAGTGAAGAAGTAATTTGTTGTGAAATATATCATTATGAAAAATTTCTATAAATAATCACTTTTAAATATTTATAATTATCATATTAGTATCTTAAAATACACAAGCAGAATTATTCATTATTATTTAAAAATGATTAATTTTTTTAAGCTTATATGTAGATGATATTTGAATTTCTTGTATCAATCCATGAGTTGGGTGTCATCTTGTTAACTTCTGAAAAATCTATTGAGATTGGTGTTAATTGATTATACCTCTTTGTAATAGTAAAACCCTAATTTTTTATTTAAATGTGTTTCTATATTAATGTGATGTTGGAGCATCCTTGGGTTCTTGGCAATCTTGCATCAACCAAAAATATTTTCCTTTCAATTTTTTCGTAGTATGTTCCTATTTGCTAGTTTTAGTATTTTTAGTTGTGGTTCTTAGTGTTGGAGCATTTATTGTTGTGAACCTACGGGAATCTTCTAGATATCTTGTGGAATCTATGTATGGGTTTGTATCACATTTCGTTATATCTTGGTGGAGATTTCTTGGACTCTTGGTTTGGACCTATTGTTCTTTAGGTTATCAACTAGTCTTCAGTTGTTGGATCTCGTGATGAATCTTCATGATTTGTAAACCTATCTAGAACATTATTCAATGATCTTTGAATTGTGGCTAACTTATCTTATGGATCACACATTATGGATTATTAATATAAAGGAGATCCTTATGATTTTGGTCTAGACTTATATTTTTAATACGTTTTCCTATTCTTGGAGAATGTGAATCTCTTCCAAGCCAACTTATGGCTTGTGATTTGTATATATTATGTCTTATGTTTCATATTTTATGGTTCTAAATGGGAGTAATGTCTTGGAGGTCTGTATTGTTAGAATAACTAAGAGGGGGGTGAATCAGTTAGATCAATTATCCTACAGTCCCAAATACAAAGATGTACCTTATAAAATAATTCCAATAGATTATGCAGATCCGTAACATAAAATATCAATCTGTCTGTCCACTTTACCGATTACCAGTAATTATCCAAATGTGATTACTGACTAAATAAACTATGTAGTATGTAAAGTATGATAGAAAAATAATCATCACAAATAACACAACATAATGATTTAACATGGAAACATTATTAAGGGAAAAACCACTTGGGATCGATAACCCAAAATAATTCACTATTCTGAAGTGAGCTCAGTGAAGAGCCAACCCTGTCAAAGGTAACAATATACACTATTAGGTGTGATCTGGTTAGAAGATTTATCACTAATAGTTAACTTTTGACTAGCATTCACTATGGGGTCAACAAGATAACCATGTATATTCTCTAAATGACATAGGGCAGAATATAAGATGGTTAAGTCCACTCGGTTAAGATATTTTTTGAATCAATGGTTAAACTGATATAGTAATGATCTAATTCAAATACAACCCAATTGCAGATATTAAGATCTATGATAACCCTATAAAAATTCTCTGATCATTAATCAATTCACTTCCTCAATATTCTTCAACTTACTTTTACTCAGTAAATGGTTCTCTAATGCTCGGTAAACTCTACAGTCTCAGTTCTTTCAATAACTAGTCTGATTAGGCATGTATGAATAATATTCACACAAATGTTCTACAGTTTCCTTCTTCTGACATGTTTCAATAATGAAACTCATATCTCTTATATAGACAAGTAAACTATTTTCATATCAGCCATTGAATTTTTCCTCTTAATTTCCTTCCTTCATTTTGCCTCTTAAACCTTCCTTGATAGATGTGTCCATATCATGTTTCAATCTCATCCTTTAGATCTTCTCTGAATTTCGTTAGCCGTGGATCTCATAACAAACTTCATCCTTAATCTTGAAATCATACCAACATCCATCTCATAAATTTCAGTTGGTTGTTCTTAAAATTTAATGTTTTCATCCATACTCGATTGATATAGAAATGCATCGGTGATAACTAGTAGAACTAGCTTGATTAATACTGTCAGTCAGTATACACTGCACTGGCTCGGTGTATACAAAAATCTTCAATTACTGACCACATTAACATGTTCTAATTCAAATCTCTTCTTCATAATAGATTAATGTAACATGCTCAAGTAAAAAATATAAAACCATAGACTCATCAATAAGTTACCCAATGTTTTCCTTATCCTTATCTGTCATATCCATCTTTTCCTCATGTTGATATCTCAGTTCCTCATCTTTTCTTCCTTCAATAGATGTTTAGATGTTTTTAACTAACATGATAAGTAGTGTCAAGAATAGTTGACATCAATGACAACATATTGACTGATTTAATCATCTTACATATCATTTCAATATTCAGTGATCTCTAATCATTGTTTCTTTAGTTTATTTAGATATTCAATCAGTTGTAGTTCATCACATATCTAGTATGGATCTAGATATTTGGGTGTAAGTAGGAATGTATATAGAATCTATGTAAGTTGCATGTGGTAGTCAAACTTGATGTAAATCTTGATTTTATGATAATGCGAATGAATGAAGGTGCATGTTGGATGTTCAATTATGTGTTCTTATCGATCTAAGATGGTTTATTTCCTTTGTGTTGACTCTTGTTGCAAGGATTTCATAGATCATTCTTGGTCCCTCCTCCCTTGACTGCATCTTAATGTTTTCAATTTGTTTTCATCATTGAGGGAGGAGGTTGTAAAATCCTAATTTTAGTTCCTATTTCATATATTTGATGATAAAAATTGAATTAAACCACCAAAAAGGTATTTTACATATATTCTTAAAATATAAGAACACTACATATTTACAAACAATACCATCAAAAAATATACATAACTCTTAAAAGAGTATAAACAACATAGAATAATAAAAATGGAGAGCGAGAGAATATTATAAGAGAAAACATAAAATCAAAGTATTTAGTTTTGCATTGGATTCACATTGGACACAATTCAATGATAATTAAATTGAATAGCAATGGCTTTATATAAGCCATTATTCTTGTGAATAATTTCTTACAAGAATATAACTTCCCATACCTAAATATCTTACTTTATTTTATTTAATCTAAACCTAAATACTAACTTAATTAATGTATAACTCCAATATACCCCTCATATTACATTAATCCAAACAAGATTGGAAGTTGCAAGGGTTTTAAACACAACCCTCTAGAGACTTTGATGAAGCGCCTTCACCAATCTTCCAATCTTCCTCACTCCTTGAAGGGGAAATCACAATGCAAAGCCCCCTCTTCTCTTTAGGAACACAAATATATCGAGTCCCCTTTTTTCTTCAGGGAGAAATCTGCCAAGCCCCAACTTTTTAGGGACACAAATAGGATTATTCTCATGTAGTGAATCATCCTTGAGATAGAAGCTATCTCAAGACTATAGAATACCTCCTATCTCCATTGTCTCTAGCCCTCTGTAAAATTGTTTATAGACCTTATCTATCATTGATAACATCCAAACATTTGAAATTTTTCTAAAGTGTAGCATGAATGGCCCCAAAAGAACAAATAAAATTTGATATAGGCATAGCCATGATGAAAATATAATAATGATGACTTCAATAAATGATGGAACCATACTATAGTCAATCTTATGCCTCAAAACACACCCTTTTATGGCATTTCCCCAATTTTATCAGCATAACCTCTACAAATAACATCATGTAATAAAGATATTCTCAAATATAATTTTAAATCTTAATTGATTTAATGAATCACATACTCATATATTTTTTAAAAACTAAGAATCTCTTCATTATTTAAAGATCGTTGGAAAAAAATAGCTTTTAAACTAAAATCTACTTGTAGCACTTAGAACTAAGATCCTTCACTATGTTGTCAATGATTTCTTCTCCAGGAACTTGTTCGCATGTTGAAAACATTTTATGACTTCATTGTCTTTCCCCTGGTCTCTGTATCAATTTTCATGTCCCTGGCTTTGAAACCCTTAGCAGAATATTCAAAAAACTAGCCGTTATATTCAAAACCCTTTGTTTTAACCCTGGCCTTGTTATAATTTCATGTTACTTTATCGGGTCACTTAAGGTTCTAATTTACATGTGCACTTTTCTTTCTCTGCTTGTCACCTATTCACGTGTTGCTTTCCGGTCACCTTTAAACTTTCTGTGAATTGGCAATTACTAGTTTGTCGCATATTCACGTGGTTTCCTGGGCCTAGTTTTCTGACAACATCTAGATCTAACGGTGGGCGCTTATTCTCATGTGATGTGTCAGAGTTATGCACTTTTATGCTAGCCGTTGATCTTTCCTGATGGTGTTGCCTTTCTTTTCAAGCGGGTCCACATGCCAGGTGTGCTTAGTCAGCATTTTCTTAGTGGTCCAGGTGTGCTGAGATGGATGTTGTTAGTGGGGCTAGATTTTCTGAGGTTCAGAAGTTTTGACAATGATAGAGCATCAACGGATGGCATATGATCTTATGGGTTTTGTCAGAGGCTTAAGATCTTGCACTGGACATTGATCTTCTTGGTGAGGGACCAGTAGATTTCTCTATCTTTTTGGCGGTTCTGACAAATGTTTGCTTGGTTCACTGGTTCGCGTGATGATTTGGCGGAGGCTCTTAAGACTTAGCAATTTGGCGTATAGTTTTCGTGGAATCGCTAACGTTTCTAGCGATGCCCTCAAATTTCTCATGAATGGGTGAGGGTTTCTTCAGTCACGTATTTGCCAAATGGAAAGAAGGTTAAAGGTTAGCCAAGGAAGTGGGGCCATGTGATGATTCATTGCTGAGGTGTAGTGTTCTTATTCACTGAGCTGGAGGATGATAAGGATCTTGTTAGTGGGGCCTATAGAGAAGGTTTTTCAATCAACAATCAGTGCATGATCTCAAGGAATATTCCTACCCCATGAAATCATCCGCCATCCATTGATCTTGCATCTTGCTTGGATGTTTCAGTGGGTCCTATGTCACTGGTGACTGGGTGAAGATAGCAAATGATATAATGACATGTGGCAATTTGCAGGTGGGCCTAGTGGGGTCTAGCAGTCTTGATAAGTTTTTAGTGGCTGAAAAATTTTAAAAGGGCCTCACTCATTCACATAATAAAATAGTGGTATTCTAAATTGGCTGGTGACTTAGTGAGTGTGTATTCACACAATCGCTAAAGTATCTGGTGGTAGCATAATTTTTTTCATGAATAGGTGAAAAGACCTTCAGTCACCTATTCGCTAGAAAAGATCAGAGTTAGTTGTTTTCCTTTGTTCGCTGATTCGTTGGAGTTAGACATGAGCTAAGATTTCATTCTACAAATAGGGAAATGCATTGTCGTGTAATCGCTAAATGTAAACCAGGATTCCTATAATGGTAAATCTTTAAAGACCGCAAAAGGGAATGATCAAACGGTTGTGATATAAAGTTGGCTCAGATTCAAACATGGACCGCTGATTCATTGCAGGCTACATAATGGTGACCGTTCTTATTCAAATTCAAAATTTGTAGAGGGTCTCCCAGTGATAGAAAGGACCAAAATTGAATGTTTTCACGGCCATATTTGATTTGTTTGGTGGCACTTTCTGTTGCAGTATGGTCTAGGGTGCTCTTTGATCATCTGCAGGGTTTGTACTGTGTGGTTTTGTGCTCGAGGCATGTTGCAGGGCTGACATTTTGGGGTGTTTCTATGATTCTCAGTACCTTTTCAGTGAGATTATCATGATTGAGTATCAATCTAGGGCTTGTCTTCTCCTAGTTTCTTGGGTTTCTTCCCCTGTAATAAATTTGTGACCATTTCTAGTGGGTTTGATGGTTGAAACCCTAACCCTAAGTCATCCGTGGCTTGTTGCATCCTCTTTGAGGATCCCAAGGTGACTAGGGGGTATAAGTTGCAGCATTTTTTATTTTGTAAGGGTTCCAAAACATTTTTCTTTTGGTCCTTGGTTGTTGATGGTTTTATACTAATAGAGGAGTTGGATTTTGGGTCTTTTTCCTATCTTTGTATTGCTTTGATTGTATACTGATCTTGAATATGTTAATGAAAATACTATTGAGTTTCAATCTTGCATCTATGTATGTCTTCTTGTTTCATTTTTGAGCTCATAGATGTTAGTGTCACAAAGTGTATTAACATATGGTAAACAAAGAGTATTGTGAAGTCATCTCTGAGTTCCTAACAAAGTTAGGATTAAAGTCTTTTAGGTGGGTTCAGTGAGTTTACAACTAAGTAAGAATATGATGTCCTTGTGTTTGAGGGAGAGGGGTAATAGGAAAACCACTTATCTTGGATTCAATTGTGTTTGAGTTAAGGTCTTCAGCCAATGTATGTAATTGGGTGACTCTTTGCCCTAGGTTAAGGCACTAGTCCATCCTCTGGAGGCATTTCATTGTCATCAACCACATACACACATTCAAATGATAAAATCTTAAAGCAGTTAGTAAAGAGTATATAGTTGTATATCATTTAGTGATTCCTTTCAAGAAGTGAATCAAGGGTACACCCACCTGAGCATTGAGGCTCAAAGTGTAGGAGGATCTCTTTTGATCCTTGTTAATTGGCCCTCTTTCTTGTAGACTTTGGAGTGGTGATAGAGTCAAAGTGTTATTTAAGTTATCCATCAAAGTATAAATCTACAAGTGAAGATCAAAGGGAACTCCCAACAAAATGGAAACTCTTCTGGGGAGAAAAAAAAATGAAGAAGTATATCTGTTAGGATCTCTGGTTGGGCTACATTGTAAAGTCAAAATATTTTGTTGACTAGATTGATATAAAAGATTTTCAAAGTGCACTCTTGTTTTCCTATTGTATTTCAAGTAAAAGATTTCCCATCTAGGTGGGTGGTGACTCAAAAGGTAAGAACCAGTGCTATAAACTATAAAATATGGACAAGAGGAGGAATACTAGGTCCTTTGTCAGAAAGAATCCAGAGGTTACTCTAGAGCAATTGCCTAGATAGGAGAAGAAGAGTTGGATTAGAAGGAATGGTGAGTCTACTAGTGCTCCCATGAGAGAACAAAGAAGTACTAGAGATAGAGCACCTCATGTTTCCTCAAGTGAGGAAGGTTCATAGGATAGAGTTTCTAGATTAGATGGTGGTCACTCTGAAGATAAATTCTATGATACCCCAGAGGCTGCATTTCAAGATAAGGGTCCATTGCCTACAGGTTAGGATGAACAAGCTAGAGAGATGGATTTGGAGATTGATCTAGATCTTGATGAAGATAATTTTAGAAGAGAGCCCATGAGACCAAGAAAAGTCCACTTCCCATATCAAAATCTTTCTGATATGGATGTGTCATTAGGTTCTGATGACATTATGGTAGACCCAGATGATTTGAATCCACTAAGGTTATAGTTGGTAGAGCAGGATGCCATACATAAGAGGTTAAAAAAGGAGAGAGAGGCTAAGAAGGTGAATGCTCTAATAGAAAGACAGTCTCTCCTTAGAAAGATTAATGAAATGAATGAGAGAAACAAGATGCTTGCTTCTGCTCCTAAGACTTTGCAGCATGATGTCTTTGGTGATCTTGATGCTTTAAGGAGTGAGTAGGAGTGCTTACTACAAGATCAATAATTTGATAAGGAGGGCCCTATGGTTAGATAGGTTCAAAGCTATGTTCCTTTTCCTAAAGATACAGAAGGGCGTGAGATCACTAGGCCTACTATTGTCACTGGTGAGAAAGGAAAGAAAAAGATGGTGGGACATCAAACAAGCAGATCATTGACAATACCCAGGGTCCCACCACCCAATTCAAATAAGGACAAAAAAATAGAAAGAAGAAGAAAAGAGGATGAGGACCTTGCAAGAGAACTAGAGAGGGCTGAAATTGAAGCCTCCATTGCAAAAAAGAGAAGAAAGATCCAGTTCTTGAAGGCTTCATCAGCTAATGCTCTTGGTCCATCTGCTACTGAACTAGGTATGCCATCTATGACTACTAATATTCCACTTAGTAATGATACTAGTTCAATTCCTTCTTCATCTGCTAGGATAGGTGCTGATCCTAGGCAGCAGTCAAATGCACAAGTAAATGTTAATACTAATGTTGATCCTAGGGTTAACACTAGTTCAAGCTTTCAAAGAAGACCTATGCAACTAGAAGGCTATAGGAAAATTAGTTTTGATGGAATTCCTAGTTACCTGAATGCTTTTCCAAATGATATTAGAGATAAGGTACCTAATTTTGCTGGTAATAATGCTATTAGTTGTGAGCAGCATCTTAGGTTATTTTTTGATATGCTTAATGATTATGAGGTAGAGCATGAGGATGTAGTCATGAAATTGTTTGTTCAATCTCTAATGGAGGATGCTAGAGATTGGTCTAAGAGACTTCCTAATAAATGTATTGATACTTGGGATCCTTTTGAGAGATGTTTTAAAGAGCAGTATGGTGATAGGCCTAATGCTAGTTTCATGTTGAATGAATTCAATACCATAAAGAAAAATTAGAATGAGTCTGTAGTTGAATTCAACATGAGATTTTAGAAGGGTATGCATAAGTTGTTCCAAATTATGTGGTTAGATGACAATGTTTGTCTAACTACATATTTCAATGCATTTGATGGAAAGATGGGATATTTGTTGAGGGAGAAAGAACCGAGAACTCTTAGGGATGTTTTTAGGATTACTGTCAATATTGAGAACAATATGAAGATTTCAGGAAAGTTGGGTGGGAAGAGAGATGACCCTAAGTTGTTTGGGGACAAGAAGTACAAAAAAGAAACTGATAAGAGTGTTGGAACTAGGAGGCAAGAAGAAGATAAATTGGATAAGGTGCTCAATGCATTGAAGGATTTGAAAGCACTTGCAAATAGGAACATTAGTGCTCATACCAATGAAAGGCCTCAGTTCATAAACAATTTCAATAAGCAAAATAGATTGTAGAACTACCCCTACAACACCCAATGGAAGGATGGCAAGCCTATTGTCCCTACTGCAAGAGGAAACAATGATAGAAGTGTCCCTGACCCTCTACAAAAAGCTTCAATAAATTTCATGGAGGACATACCTTGGTGTGTTGCATGCAAGTCCCCTCATTCTACAGAGCATTGTGTGGTTGCATATTCTATGGCTACAAATCAAGATTGTGGCAATGAGGAGATAGATCAAGAAGAAGATCAAGATGATGTTGGATGCAACATGGCTACTTCATATCTAGGATATGAAGATGATTCTGATTTTGATCAAGAGGTAGATGTAAATATGAAGAGACACAATCAAGCCCTTTTTCATCAAGAGTTTTTTTTTTCTGATGGTGAAGATATTGACAAGAAGACATGTAACATGAACTCTTCTTCTAAGTCAGTAAATTTGAGAAGACTATTGGCAATTTGGCTAATGTGGATGCATAGATGTTGTCATTATGGCAACATATGATCTCTATTAAGAGCACAGAATCTGGAATGCAAGTATGGCAAGTTGAAGGAAGAAATTGTCTAAGTATGGATACAGTGATCCTGACAGAGCACCCGATGAAGATTTAGTTGGCGACGTCCACTAGAGAAATATTTTTGTTTGTGCAATTAACTAAAGCTTCTACAGAGTATGAGGATACCCCATCTTAGTGTGCATAAAGTTTGGAGTAGTACGGACAAAGTTATTCAAAGTTTACCGAAGATAGTTTTTGCAGACAGAACAGTTTTGGAGACAGTATTACTGAAAGAGTTAAGGGATTATTTTTTCTTGTCAAAATAATGACTTAACATTATGAAGGGATGACATCCTAGATGTTAACTATTGGATAAAGATTTTGGAAGCAGACCATGTAAATTTATTAGCTATAATAACTCATATATTAGGCATACTTGAAATGCAATGAAAGATATATATGTGATGTGTGAAAAGAAAGAAAAGATAACTTGCGATAGTTGTATATTGTGATAGCAGAAAAGGCTATTGATGTGAAGTTGTAAGTAGTACCATATTATAGTTAGAAACATTTTGTATTACCTATTTGGGTAGTGAGCTCAGCTAGTGATCAGGTTTTGTAATCTAAACTCCTAACAGGGTTAAGGCTTCTAGCAAGGCCTAAAGTCCTTTAACCAGGACAGATCTACTATATATTGTAAATTGACTCCTAACAGGGTCCAATATCCCTAACAGGATACTTTTGATTAGTGATCTTTGTGGTTACCATCCCCACTGGGGTTTTCCCTTGGCCAGGGTTTCCTCGAGAACATATCATGTGTTATGAATTCTTTCTATTTATTGCTATGTTTGTTAATCAACTTGATAATCTTTGTATGCACTAAAGTAATATGTTATATCCATAAGTGGGAAAAAGAAAAAGTTTGTGAAATATTGATTCACCCCCCCTCTCAGTATTTCCTATTTCTAACAATCGATATCAGAGCACAGTTACTCAAAGAAGGAACATTGAAGGAAAGCTTAGCAGCTTGAGTAAGATCTCTATGGATATGGATCAACTTCAGAAGAATCTTGAAGAAGCTCTTGAACAGATTGATATGCTTACTGATGAAAGAAACTCCTTAAGAAGAAAATATGAAGATGTAAAGAATGCTATTGACAAATTAAAGGGTAAGATTGAAGATCTGAAATCTAAAAAGAAATCTGATATGCTTGTTGAAGATTATGATGAATTAGAAAAACAAAATGAGATCCTTAAGCATGAGTTGAAGACAGTAAATCTGAAGCTTAGTATGAAAGATGGAAATTTGAGATCTGATAATGAAAAATTGAAAATTGAGAATGAAGATCTGAGGTCAAGACTTGAAAAGGAAACATCTGAATCTAAAAAAGTAAAAGTTCAGTATGTGGAACTTGAGAAGTATAATAAAATTGTGAAAGGTGAATTAACTCAATCTAAACAACAACTTGAAAGGCTATATTCAAATAGTGATAAGACTGGAAAACAAATTTCTTTTGAAGAACCATTCTTTGATAGGACTGGATTTGGATTTAGTATGTTTAGAACAATCCATGAAAGTAAGAAGCCAGATCTGAAGACATCTGAAACTGTGGAGGAAATAAAGCTAGATGAGAACACATTGGAAGATCCACCTAAAGAAGAACCACCTAGAGAGAAAGAAGAATCAAAGCAAGAAGAATCAATATAGGAAGAATCATCTAAAGGAATGCAAAGATAATTCAAAGGTAGATGTTTTGCTTGTAATACTATTGGGCACATGAAGAGAGATTGCACAGGTAAGCAATTTAAACCTCTTAATGGACATTGTTATAATTGTCATAGTTTTGGACACAGAGCTAACGAATGTAGAAGACCTAAAGTAATTTTGAATAATTATGATAGAATGATTGGGAATACTAACAATACAGATAAGAAATCTATTGAAGAAATGAATCAAAGAAAAGTGGTATTATGTTTTAGATGCAACAAAGTAGGACACATTGCTAGAAATTGCAGGTCACAGATTAACCAGCAATGACAAAGATTTGGAAACAATGGAATCATTTGTCAGATATGCAACAAGTTTGGACACTCAGCAAGATTTTGCAGAATGAACAATGGAGGTTATCATCATAACCCTAACCCTAGGAACAACGCAAGAAGGAATGAAAATGTAGGAAACAAAGAGAAAGGTTGCTATAGCAATAAAGATGAAGTAAAATTTGATAAAGGCATAGATCAAGGAGGTATAGTAAGCACTAAAAGTAGTCAGGAAGGTAATGTAACTAATGGTAAGGATGAATCTTTACCTGACCCTTCTTGAAGTACTTAAATTATGTAAGTTTTTGTAGTTTAGGACTTAGGATTAGTGTAGATTAGGAATTTAAATGAGTTAAGTTTTGTGTAGTTAGATATAGGTTTATTATGTTGTACTAATGCTATGGTTAAGTGTGCAAAAGAAAATATTGTGTTTTGCAAGGTCACAGAAAGTTTTGTGGTTGCAGGTTTGCAGAATCAACTTTTTTGAGGTTTTAGTGGCAAAATGAATGAATGCGATGTCAGATCGAGTTAATGTGAAGTGTTATAAGGTCAAAATCAAAGTTATCATGATTAAAAAGAGATTGAAAAGAGATTTGAAAGAAGAAAAAGAGAGTTGAGGATGATTTGAAGAAGTTTGGAAGTAGTTTGCAGCGACGATCATACCGAAACCCTAGATTTGCAAAGTTGAGGTATTTCTTGATCTTTAATTAGTTGATAAGATGGATATTTCTATGGTTCATAATGTTAAGGATAAGAATAGACCTAAGATTAAGAAAGAACTAGTAGAACCAACTGAAATTGATAACAGTCTAGCACTATCATCCGTACCAGATGGAGTATTGCACATTGAGAATGTTAAAGGATATTTAGGTTGCAAGTTTGAAACTTTGGAAGATGCAAATTTTAGTGATGATTATAGGAAATTGTACAATCAAGACATGTCAGTTAAACTAGCTTATGGGCACCTAGAGAACAATGAAATTATCAAATATTCCATGAAGTATGAATTTAATGATGAGGAATGTACCAAGATCATTTTAAGTAGAATCCATAATGGGAAATTTTGGATGGAGGATAGAGTTATTGATATAACTGTTGACCTAATTCATGATGTTACTGGATTATCTAAAGTTGGAGAGATTCCACTGAATGAAAAGAACATGAGAAAGATTTTTTTACACAACACTAGATCTAGTTATAATGGTAGAGGAATTGTGATAAGTAAGATCAAGCAAGATGATGTTAGGTACCTTTGCAAGATCCTAACAACTAAATTCTATGGTAGTTCAAGGGAAGATGACATGGCTGTAGGAATGGTTCATGTAGATTATCTTATGTGTATTGAGAAGAAACAAGTAGACCTATGTGAAATTTTGAAAATTCAGTTATTTGAGAACTTAGAAAAGATTAAGAAGGCTAAGTACACATAGTTTAGGTTTTCATCTCTGATAACCTATATGTTTTTCCATATTTTGAGAAGATTTCCTTACAAAGTTGATTGGAGTGACAATGTGAACACAATGGAAAGAATAAACTTAGTCTACATGAAGCACCTTTTCGATAAAGTTAATGACAGTGTGCAGCTTGTATTGAAGACTTTTCAGAATATTGTTAAGAACAAATCAAGGATTCCTCATTCCTTAGTTGAAAAGCATAAAGATGACACTTGTTTTATGGTAGACACTAATTTCACCTACATTGAAGCAGTTGAGCCTAGAATGGAATTCATAGACCCTCTTGGCTATGAAATATCTGAAGCAAAAATAGTAGGATATGTGAATAGATTGTTAAAGTGTGAGTTAGATGGTCATTCAAATAGGTTTGGAACCTATGAAGAGAATTTCAACTCTGTAATAAGTTTGAGAGAAAAGAAGTAATCTAGTAAGAGAGTTGAATCTACTATGAAGAAAATACAGAAAGAATCAGGTATGTCAAGTCATGAGTTTGACATAGCTAAGAAGATTGCAGAAGCCTTGAAGCAAAGTGAAAATCTTGTAATTTCACCTAAGACATCTAGTGCAGATCCTGTTGATTCTATTGCAGTAAAGGTAAAAGTTGAAGTACCTAAAAAAGATGAAGGAGATAAATATTTTTCTCCTATTCCTAGCAAAAGAGTAAAAGTGAGTGCAATAGGACCCGGCAAGAGATAGAAAGTAATTGTACCACCTGTACCTAGAAATGTAGCAGTAATTAAAGATGATGATGTAGTTTCAATCAAGAAGAAAACTTGGAAACCAAGAATTGAAAGAGTCAATGAAGATATATTGAAGCATGGAGACTTCACTAAGTTGAATAAATTCTATGATCTATATGGATCATTTGACAGATTAAATTTTGAAAATGTAATGATTACACATATGATTGTGACAAATAAGAAACTTAGCACTATTCATGGTAAGATCCCAGAAGATTTGTATAACAGACTTGTGAATAGAAAACAAAGAGCACAAGAAGAGGACATAAAGATGAGAGAACATGTAATCAGACAGTTCTATGAAGTTGAGGATGAAGATCATTTGAAGAGATTCTTGAAGTCTCTTGGAACTTTATTGAGAACTAAGAGAAGAACAATCCTTATAATTGGAGGCAAAAAGGAGGAAGTACAGAAAGAGATAGAGAAAATAGTAATGCAAGTTCTTGCAGATATAGTTGTAGAAAAGCATGTTGAATCAGACCCTGAGCAGAAGCAATCAGAGGAACGACATGCAGAGGAAGTTGGTATTGAAGAAGTTCCATCTTCTTCACATATCAATATTGGCAAAGAATCAATGGACATTAAAGGAACCAAAGTGACACTAGAGTTAGATGATGCTATATTTCATGATCTACGAAACATTGTTGACAATTTGGCTTTAGAAGAGAAAGAGAAGATTACTGAACCAGAAAAGGATACACAGGCAGTGGAAGCATCAGTAGTATTAGAATTAGTTCCAGTAGTATAGACAGCTAAAGGTAAACAAATTTTGACAGAGGTCACTACCCCTAGTGCACCTGACAGTAAGAAGAGACAAATTGGTTCAATTTTTGAAGACCTTGGAAAAGAAGTTGAAGATGATGATCAACTTGAGTTCATCACATCTCTTAACAAAATTATTGGAAAGAATAAGAAGGTGAAGGACCTTGAAGGCAGAGTTAGAGTTTTGATAGAGAAACTTGAGAGTCTGATCAGCACTAAGGTATCTGAATCAGATCCACTTGAGAAAGCTAAAATAGTAATAAAATCTTTTGACTCTAAATTTTCTAACTTAAAGGATATGGCTAAAATAAAATTTCAAGAAGACTTTGAAGCAGAAATGCAACAAAATTTGAGTATAAATATTCAAAATGATATTGGTAGTTTGGATGTATGCATAAAGAATTTGAGGAAACATTTTGAGACTATAAAGATTTTGTATATACAATGTACAAAATCAAAAATCCTAACAGATGAAGAAGATAAGAAGATTAGAGAGAAGATAGATGCAATTACAGCTGAATCAAACACCTTGTCAAGCCCAAATGTAAAGATAAGTTCTGTAGAGAAGAACATAAGGAAGTTAAATGATGAAATCAGAATGTTAGCAGAGGAGAAGAACAAAAAGATGCTCAAGATTAACATCTTGAGAGAGCACATCTCAATCAAGACCTTAATTGTTGAAGACCAAATTGAGCAGTGTCTTTCAGCAAAGACATCTTTTTAGAAGTTTAGCTTCAATTCCCTGCAAGCTTGTCAGACAGCAGCATACGGATTGAGTACTCTACTCAATGTTTCTGAATCCATTAGGAAGGTATGGGAGAAATATTTTAAATCATGGAAGTCAGAGTTTGGTGACTGTGTTGCAAGCCTACCAGCTTTGCAATAGCTGATAACAAGGTATAAATATTTTTTTTGAAATTTTGTGTACACCCTATCTTTGTCATTGTTGTCAAAGGGGGAGAGATAGAAGAAAATTGAATATATTATGAGGAATGATACTCATAGGGGGAGCTATTCTATGGAGCACAATATTTTATATGTGTTGTATAACTTTTGGCCACAATTTTGTGTAAATACTTTGAAGTTTTGTTTGCACACTTAGCCCATTTTCCCATATGTTGCCACCAATGACAAAGGAGGAGATTGTTGGCAATTTGGCTAATGTGGGTGCATAGATGTTGTCATTATGGAAATATATGATCTCTATTAAGAGCATAGAATCTGGAATGCAAGTATGGCAAGTTGAAGGAAGAAATTGTCTAAGTATGGATACAGTGATCCTGACAGAGCACCTGATGAAGATTTAGTTGGCAACGTCCACTGGAGCAATATTTTTATTTGCACAATTAATTGAACCTTCTACAAAGTATGAGGATATCCCATCTTAGTGCACATAAAGTTTGGAGCAGTACGGACAAAGTTATTCAAAGTTTACCGAAGATAGTTTTTGCAGATAGAACAGTTTTGGAGATAGTATTAGCGAAAGAGTTAAGGGATTATTTTTGCTTGTCAAAATAATGACTTAACATTATGAAGGGATGAAATCCTAGATTTTTACTCTTGGATAAATATTTTGGAAGCCGACCATGTAAATTTATTAGCTCTAATAACTCATATATTAGGCATACTTGAAATGTAATGAAAGATATATATGTGATGTGTGAAAAGAAAGAAAAGATAACTTGCGATAGTTGTATATTGTGATAGCAGAAAAGGCTATTGATGCGAAGTTGTAAGCAGTACCATATTATAGTTAGAAACATTTTCTACTACCTGTTTGGGCAGTGAGCTCAGCTGGTGATCAGGTTTTGTAATCTAAACTCCTAACATGGTTAAGGCTTCTAACAAGGCCTAAATTCCTTTAACCAGGACATATCTACTATATATTATAAATTGACTCCTAACAAGGTCCAATATCCCTAACATGATACTTTTGATTAGTGATCTTTGTGGGTACCATCCCCACCAGGGTTTTCCCTTGGCCAGGGCTTCCTCGAGAACATATCATGTGTTATGAGTTCTTTCTATTTACTGCTATGTTTGTTAATCAGCTTGATAATCTTTGTATGCACTAAAGTAATCTATTATATCCATAAGTGGGAAAAAGAAAAAGTCTGTGAAATACTGATTCACCCCCCCCCTCTCAGTATTTCCTATTTCTAAAAAATACCTTCTAGAGAAGAGATGGAGAGGATTACTCCAGAAATGATTGCCCAAGTGCAAACCAGAGGCATGGTAATAAGGGATACAAATGGAAAAGCTACAGGAATGTTTGTAAAGAGTACCAACTCTAGAGAGCCTAATGAGAACAAATCAAAAGGTGATCACATGGTGAAATTCAAGAATGTAAAAGGTAAGAATTGTGAGCCTAAGGGAGTTCAAGTTGAGAAATTTTCCAATGAGATTGAGAAGACAGTTCATACAATGGCTAAGGTTGAAAAAATGAGGGTGGCCAATACACCTAATGTATTAGATAAGAAAAAGGACATTAAGGTGGTGCAAATTGAGATTCCTTCTTCTGCTCTTGTTGATATGTTATCTATATTGTCCCAAATTACAGTTAAGGTTCCATTGTCAGAATTGTTGAGGATACTTGAACACAAAGACAGAGCTATTACATGGGTAGATAATGTTCATAACAATGATGTTGCAGGCAATGGATCTTAGGATAAAGCTTTGAAAGGTGTTTTTTCTCAGGGAATTATATCTCAAATTCCTCCTATATATTTGGATAGTTCTATCAATGCCAGCCTTGAAAACATTGATCTATTCTTTTTAAGTGTTCTTGTGAATGGAATGAAACTAAGGAATTGTATGATTGATAGTGTTTCCTCTAATACTATCATGCCTTTCAAAATCATGGAGAGGTTGGGCCTAAAAGTTGATATATTTCAAGGTAGATGTTGTGCAATGGATCAAAGGGAGGTACCAGTTATTAGGACTATCAATGCAATGCCATATAGGCTGGCAACATATCTAGAGAAAGACTTAAGAATGAGTGTTTTGGTGGTGAATATCCCTCCTCATTATGGGATGTTGCTAGCTAGAAGATGGAGTGCTACCATGGGTGGAAGTTTACAATGTGATCTGTCCTATGCCACTTTCAAGATTGATGATCAGTTTGTCAAGATTGAACAAGAGCTAAGAGTATGCCACATGATTGAGAGAAATATTGATAATGAAACTACATGTTTTGTGGATACTGACATTAATTCTTTTAGGGAAGAGATCCCTATATTTGAAAAGGAACCTATTTTGTAACCTATCTCTGTTGAGGTAAGTGTTAATTCTGTGAAGGGTGATTTGTGGGTAATGTACTTTGATGGTGCAGATTGCAAAGATGGAGCAAGAGCAGGTATTTTACTTATTTCTCCTAATGGAAAAACCTACAAATTTTCTTTCACATTGAATTTCTTTTGTACCAACTATATAGCAGAATATGAGGCTTTGTTGTTAGGACCAAGGTTGGCACAAAAGCATGGTAGTAAATGTTTAATTTTTGTTGGTGATTTCAAGTTGGTGGTGTCCCAAGTCAGGTCAGTATATGCTTCCAAGAACAAGAAGCTAAAACAATATAGGAATGCAGTTTGGGATTTGATTGAACATTTTGATGCCTTCAATATTGAGTGGAAGGATAGGAGTAACAATAAGATGGCTGACTTGTTAGCCAATATTGCAATCAATCCCAATGATATTACATTTTCTAGTATCTCTAAAGTTGAAATTGGGGCTAGTCCTAGCATACCAGATAATATTGAGAATTGGCAAGTTTTTGATGATGATAATGATATCTTGAAGTTTATGAATTGTCAAGATTAGTATCATGGTCAAGAATTTGATTGTTTAGCCTTGGTTGAGTCAATAGAGGGAAGGGAGGTTGTCTTTGGTAGTGAGGTCATTCAACTTAGAACTAACAAGGTACCCAAGGGGCTTGTTGTTTTGGAGACTATCTTTGACAACCAGGATAGAGTTCAAAAGAATATCAAAAGAGAAGATCATGCTGATCTAGAGGAGATAAATCTTGGAACACATGAGGCACCTAAGAAAGTATACATTGGCAGAGATATATCTCAAAAGGTAAAGAAATATTTGATTGAATTATTGAGAAAATTCAGGCATTTTTTTGCATGGTCATATGATGACCTAAAGGTTTATAGAGAAGATTTATTTTAGCATATTATTCCATTGAAGGATGATGCCAAACCTTTCTGGCAAAAACAAAGGCCTATTAATCCCACTTTGGCACCTAAGATCCAAGAAGAGTCAATGAAGCTGAGAGATGCTAATATTATCAAGCCTATAAGTCACTCTTCTTGGGTGTCAAACCTTGTTCCTATGAGAAAGAAGAATGGTGACATCAGGCTTTGTGTGGACTTCAGGAATTTGAACATCAGCTCATTAAAGGATAACTATTGTCTACCCAATATGGAAGCTATGTTGTAGAGAGTGACTAGATCAGAATTGATGTCTATGATGGATGGTTTCTCTAGTTACAATCAGGTCATTGTCAAAGAATTAGAACAATTCAAGATAACTTTCACTACACCTTGGGGGACATATGTTTATGTGAGAATGCCTTTTGGTCTCACAAATGCTGGTGCTACTTTTCAGAGGGCAATGGATGTTGCCTTTTCAGATTTTATAAATGATTTCCTTGTTTTATATCAAGATGATCTAATTGCCTATTCCAAGAAGGAAGAAGACCATTGTACTCATTTAGAGAAAATATTTGTGAGGGCTTTGGAATTTGGCATTTCTTTAAACCCAAGGAAATGTGCATTTGGTGTCATTGAAGGTAAGTTGCTTGGCCACTTAGTTGGGAAGCAAGGAGTGAGAATTGACCCTGAGAGGGTAGCAACCATTGATAAAATTCAGAGGCCAAATAATGTTAAAGGGATTCAGTCCTTCTTTGGTCAGGTCAATTTCTTGAGGAGGTTTGTGACAAATTTTGCAGAGGTTACGAGACCTATTTCTAAGATGTTGAAGAAGGGATCTGCAATTAATTGGGAGGGTGAGCCTAATGAGGCTTTCAAAAATATCAAGCAGGCTATCAAAGATGCACTAGTGCTTAAGGAACCTGATTATAATGTCCCAATGCACATCTTTTCCTTTGCATCTTTTCACACTATTGCTGTAGTTTTGTTACAAAAGAATAAGGATGGTTTTGAGCAGCCTATTGCATTTTTCAGTAAATCTTTGAAGGCTGCTAAATTGAAATATGACATAAATGAGAAACAGGCATATGCACTTGTAAAGGTAGTCAAGGCTTTTAGGTGTTACTTGATGGGGGCAGTTGTGATTGCTTTTGTGCCAAGTGCAGCTATGAAGGATATTTTCTCACATCAGGAGGTGTCTGGAAGAAGATGCAGATGGATCAATAGGATCCAAGAATTCAATGTTGATATCCAAATTACTAAATTGGTTAGAGGACAAGGATTGGCAAAACTGATGGCCCAATCCAATCTTGATGCAAATCAAGTAAATCATTCTGAAATTGATTATACATGTGACATGGATGATTGTATCTGGTATCAAGATATCATCTATTACTTGAGAAATATGAGATGTCCAGCAAGAATGAATGATAATCAGAAGAGGACATTGAAATTACAGGCCATCAAGTATGTAATTGTGAAATGTAAATTGTATAGAAAGAATTTAGATTGCATACTTTTAAAATGTGTTGATGAAAATTAGGCTGAAGTATTGTTGAAAGAAATGCATGAGGGAGTTTGTGGGGGACATTATATGGGTAAAACAACTACTCATAAAGTCTTGAGAGTAGGATTCTGGTGGCCCACAATCTTCAGGGATGTAGAACAATTGGTAAGGAGGTGTGATGCTTGTCAAAGGTTCTTTGGTAAGCTTCAATTTTTAGGAAATGTGCCATTAAAACTAGTAGAAGTGCAGGCTCCTTTCCAATAATGGGGAATTGATTTCATAGGGGAGATACCAAACAAGTCTAGTGGAGGACACTCATGGATTTTAGTTGCCACTGATTACTTTACAAAGTGGGTAGAAGCTATACCTACAAGAAATGCAACTAGTAGGGTGGTAATTGATTTTCTATTGAACAACATTGTTACAAGGTTTGGCTGCCTTGAGATAATAGTAAGTGATAATGCCATGTGCTTCAGGTCTGCTGAATATAAGGACTTTTGCAAAGGTTTGGGAATTCAGATTTCTAATTCCTCACCTTATCACCCACAAGGAAATGGATAGGCATAATCTACTAATAAGAGTTTTATTAAGATCTTAAAGAGGATTCTTGAAAAGAATAAGAGAGCATGGAATTCAAAGCTGCCATTAGCTCTATGGGCTGATAGGGTAACTGTGAAGAGAGCAATTGGTTGTGCACCATTTGACCTAGTATATGGAATACATGCAAGAATGCCTCAAAATAATTTATTGGAAATGTATAAATTTGTGCAACTATATGATGATGACATAGATGATGAGATGCAGTTGAGAATTGAGGACCTCATTAGGTTAGATGAGACTAGAAGAGAGGCAGTTGCAAGGAATGCCAGATTGCAGTTGTAGGTTAAGAATTTGTATGATAAGAAGACTATTGAAAGGAAGTTTGAACCTGGTGATTTGGTGTTAATTTTGAATGCCAGATTAGAGGATAAGGGAAAACATGGTAAATTTGATCCCATCTAGCTAGGGCCATATTTAATTCATGAGAAATGGGGCCAAGATTCATATATTGTGAAAGAATTAAATGGTGATGTTCAGGAATTGCCAGTTCATGGACAATTCTTGAAGAAATACTTCAATTGAAGTATTCTATTTTCCATGAATAGTAGTTAGGTTTGTACATTTTGTAAATTCTCTAAATAGCTACTTGCCCCTGCCATGTTTTTTCCTAGTTTGTTAGTTTTTGGTCCTGTTGCCTATTCTACCTTGCTTGTTCCCTGTTGTCTACAAATTTTGTCCAGTGAAATGGTCTACTTTAACCAGTGATTCTATATTCTTGCTATGCCCATGAGAGCCACGCATCCCTGAACAAAGCCACTGATAGCATGTCAAAAAAATTTTATGGCTTCACTGTCTTTCCCCTGGTCTCTGTATCAATTTTCATGTCCCTAGCTTTGAAACCCTTAGCAGAATATTCAAAAAACTAGCTGTTATATTCAAAACCCTTTGTTTTAACCCTAGCCTTGTTATAATTTCATGTTACTTTATCGGGTCACTTAAGGTTCTAATTTCCATGTGCACTTTTCTTTCTCAGCTTGTCACCTATTCACATGTGCTTGGCGGTCACCTTTAAACTTTTTTTGAATTGGCAATTACTAGTTTGTCATGTATTCACGTGGTTTCCTGGGCCTGGTTTTTTGACAACATCTAGATCTAATGGTGGGTGCTTATTCTCATGTGATTTTTTAGAGCTATGCACTTTTACACTGGCCATTGATCTTTCCTCATGGCATTTCCTTTCTTTTCAAGCAGGTCCACATGCCAGGTGTGCTTAGTCAGCATTTTCTTATTGGTCTAGGTGTGCTGAGATGGATGTTGTCAGTGGGGCTAGATTTTCTAAGGTTAAGAGGTTCTAACAATGACAGAGCATCAATGGATGGCGTATGATCTTATGGGTTTTGGCAGAGGCTTAAGATCTTGCACTGGCCATTGATCTTCTTGGTGACAGCCCAGTAGATTTCTCTATCTTTTTGGTGGTTCTGACAAATATTTTCTTGGTTTGCTAGTTTGTGTGATGATTTGGTGGAGGCTCTTAAGACTTAGTGATTTGGCATATAGTGTTCGCAGAATTGCTAAATTTTCTAGCGATACCCTCAAATTTCTCATGAATGGGTGAGGGTTTCTTCGGTTGCATGTTTGCCAAATGTAAAGAAGGTTAAAGGTTAGCCAAGGAAATGGGGCCACGTGATGATTCATTGCTGAGGTGTAGTCTTCTTATTCACTAAGCTGGAGGATGATAAGGATATTGTTAGTGGGGCTTGTAGAGAAGGTTTTTCAATCAACGGTCGATGCATGATCTCAAGGAATATTCCTACCCCATGAGATCATGCGCCATACATTGATCTTGCATCTTTCTTGGACATGTCAGTGGGTCTTGTGCCAGTGGTGACTGGGTGAAGATAACAAATGATATAATGACATGTGGTAGTTTATAGGCGGGCCCATTGGGGTCTGGCGGTCTTCATAAGATTTTAGCACCCAAAATTTTTTAAAAGGGCCTCACTCATTCACATAATAAAATGGTGGTATTCTAAATTGGCTAGCAATTCAGTGATTGTGTATTCATGCAATCGCTAAAGCATCTGGTGGTAGCATAAAGTTTTTCATGAATAGGTGAAAAGGCCTTCAGTCACCTATTCACTAGAAAATACTGGAGTTAGTTATTTTCCTTTGTTTGGTGATTCACTGGAGTTAGACATGAGTTAAGATTTCATTCTACGAATAGGGAAGTGCATTGTCACATAATCGCTAAATGTAAACCAGGATTCCTATAATGGTAAATCTTTAAAGACCATGAAAGGGAATGATCAGATGGTTGTGATATAAAGTTGGCTTAGATTCAAACGTGGACCATTGATTCGCTGCAGGCTCCATATTGGTGACCAGTGTTATTCAAATTCAAAATTTTCAAAGTGTCTCCCAGTGATAGAAAGGACCAAAATTGAATGTTTTCACGGCCATATTTGATTTGTTTGGTGGTGCTTGCTATTGCAGTGTGGTCCAAGGTGTTCTTTGATTGTCTACAGGGTTTTTTCTATGTGGTTTTGTGCTCGAGGTGTGTTGCAAGGTTGACATTTTGGGGTGTTTCTATGATTCTCAGTACCTTCTCAGTGAGATTATCATGATTGAGGATCAGTTTGGGGCTTGTCTTCTCCTGGTTACCTGGGTTTTTTTCCCCTGTAATAAATTTGTGACCATTTCTAGTGGGTTTGGTGGTTGAAACCCTAACCCTAAGTCATCTATATCTTGTTGCATCCTCTTTGAGGATCCCAAGGTGACTAGGGGTATAAGTTGCAGATTTTGTAAGGGTTCCAAAACATTTTTCTTTTGGTCCCTAGTTTTTGATGGTTTTATACTAATAGAGGAGTTGGATTTTGGGTCTTTTTCCTATCTTTGTATTTCTTTGATTGTATATTGATCCTGAATATGTTAATGAAAATACTATTGAGTTCTAATCTTGCATCTGTGTGTCTTCTTGTTTCAGTTTTGAGCTCATATATGTTAGTGTCACAAAATGTATTAACATATGGTGAACAAAGAGTATTGTGAAGTCATCTCTGAGTTCCTAACAAAGTTAGGATTAAAGTCTTTTAGGTGAGTTCAGTGAGTTTACAACCAAGTAAGAATCTGATGTCCTTGTTTTTGAGGGAGAGGGTTAATAGGCAAAGCACTTATCCTAGATTCAATTGTGTTTGAGTTAAGGTCTTTAAATAATGTATGTAATTGGGTGACTCTTTTCCCTAGGTTAAGGCACTGGTCCATCCTCTAGAGGCATTCCATTGTCATCAACCACATACACACATTCAAATGATAAAATCTTAAAGTAGTTAGTAAAGAGTATATATTTGTATATCATTTAGTGATTCCTTTCAAGAAGTGAATCAAGGGTACACACGCCTGAGCATTAAGGCTCAAAGTGTAGGAGGATCTCTTTTGATCCTTGTTAATTAGCCCTCTTTCTTGTAGACTTTGGAGTGGTGATAGAGTCAAAGTGTTATTTAAGTTATCCATCAAAGTATAAATCTAGAAGTGAAGATCAAAGGGAACTCCCAACAGAACTGTTGGCATGGTGATGGATTTTGGTGAGTGGTCATAGGTGATTTTGTTTTTGTTTGTCATTGATAGAAACATAGTCACAACATATGACTAGGAAAATTGGTAAGGTTAGTCTTCGATTGGTAAGAGGAAAACAACTAATTATACAAAGTAGTGTACAAGAGATTTTGGTAACGGTAAACTATGAGATGGAATTGAGTGGAGAGGTCTTAGACATAGTATGTATATGATCATAAGACATGATTATTACAACCAAAACTTATTTGGATGATTAGTGTGCAAGCATCACAATGGAAGAAGAGGCTACAGATTAAATAGAGTAAGTTCTTGACCTACGAGTGATAAATCTTAGATCGATGACCGGTATGGATATTGTGGTGAGTATAGTTATTATGGTGATGTGTCTTAGATTATAGTTATTTGATGAGGTATCATTTATATTCTCAAGACAAGCATTTAGGGAAGATTCCATAATCAATTTCAGATGGTCAACTCAATAATTTTAAGAATAATTTTTTTTCTTAAGAAATTACATAATAGAAATATTTAATAATGTGGAAGCAATACAATATAATTACAACTCATATATACAAGTATAAATCAAACATAGATTATAAATCTCAATGGTTCCTTGATTTAGATTGTGTAAATATTAATTAATCTACTTAATACAACAAGTATACAAAGTCTCCACATAATGTGAATAAGTACACTAGCATATACATGAAATCCATATACAATTGATACCACAAGGTATTCATAATGAAAGACATCCTTTGCACATATTGCAGGGTATGTAACAAAATCAATGCAAGTAAAATATAATATCTTCAAATATAATTGATACAATGATACATGAACATAATGTAAGGAAGATAAGAGTACATATCCAATAATGATGAACAAGAAGATACAATCGCTACTAGGATCATCCAGCACTGGTACACGAATGTTAGAATCTCAAATCATAAAAGAATCACTACCACCTGACCTCATGGAACCTAAAATGGTCCACTCCCACCATGGTGAAAAGATAACAATAGACCTCACTTTCATATCAAACACAAAAATAAACCATAGTACAAATTAAGAAATGGATCCTAAAATCTCTCGATGTTAGAAGGTATAATAGAATTTTAAAAACATAAAACATACTCAACCAAAAGCAACCAACACATGTAGGAAGCCTAAGATGCATATGGAAAAGTGCCATCATATGTGCCAACTCTGGAGTTATCCTAGTAGTCTCTCAAGACTCCAACACCCTAGTGACTATGCAATATCAATAATCCTCTCATGCAGACTGATGGGCTCCTAAATAGCCATCGTTTTCACTACTTTTTATCCTCTTTCTAGAACAAGTTGATTGCACATAGACATGAATTTATGGTTTTAAGTATTTGAACTTATGGTTTCTATGTATATGTTATATATGTGTGTGTGAACATAAGATGGAAATATGGATACTTCTAAAGACATAATATCTGCTTAAATTCATGTTCAGGAATGGTGAATATAATAGTTATACATGTTAAAGGATGTTTTCTCTCCTAAGCTATGTTTTGGGTAGTTACCTCCTATAGCCATAGGATTTGCAAGAGTGATAATTAAGACTTACACCTTTTCCTAATATTGATGATGTGGATATATATGTATATGGTTGGATATGTGCGCATTAATTGTGTTGCAGGAGTTGGCCGTGAATATTCAAGGACTAGCATACTGGCACAGGAGTCATCAAAGCCAATCGTAGATTGCAAAATCTTCACAAGAAAGTCAATACTTTCTATTGCATGCAAAGCATAGATTTAGTGTGTGTTATATTCTGGGATTGTTTATGGTCAATAATGTTTTTGTTATGAAACTTTATGAGTTGTAACCGATCCTCAATTATGAAGTGATCATAGATTTAGGAGATAGTTGTACCTTCCTTTTAAATAATCAATTGTTGTGACTCTTTTGGAGTTAGTCAAACAAATTGGTTTTTAATAGAACTTTTGCATACTATTTCAATCAAGTGTAATCATTTTATGGATGAATAGAATGTTCAGTTCAAGTTTGCAACTTTCATCTTCATTGTACTTCCCATTCACTCATCCAAGGGGACCCACTTGATGAGTGAATTGGTTTGTTAGTGTAGAGTTCATTTTCCTGTTCATTTATATGTTTTAGAACTCTGATGTTCCTACAACTACTACTATCAGAATTAGTAGCCTGTTCCTGCAGCACAGTCAGTTGGAGTAGTTCCTAACTGTGATTTCTTGCTTTGATTAGAATCCATTTGCTTATCTGTTTTAGTATAGTTTTCCTAAAGCATAAGCATTTGAATTCCTTAGATAGACTTAGGAAGAGGAGGTTTGAAGCATATACTTTGCAACTACCATTCCAAGTTTACATCCCTGGTCAAGAATTAAATGAGACCAAATAATGCATTTAGGAATCATTTGGGGTGTCCAATCCTAAAATAGGTAGTCCATTGCTCTAGGTTTTTGATACTATTGTTTGGCCAATCATTTTTGGCACCACTGCTAGGGATGGTTTTAATTCAAACTAAAACTTGTAGTTGTAGTCTTGGTTTTAATCTGGTACTTAAGTAAGCATTTTTATGCATAGAAGGAGAGATCACCTTGGGAGATTTCTTCCCTATAACTACCAAGGAGAACCATTTGATTTATTTAATCCTCAAGTTGAAGAACCTCAAAGTGAGAATGAAGAAGAAGAACCCTTTGAAAATCCATTTGCTGATGCTCAAGAACACATAACCTCTTCATCATCTAAGGAATCATTGCATTTGAATGACCTATTTACTGAACCTGAATATCAAGATAGTCTGCTTGCTCTTGTTATATATTAGCCAGCACCACCAGGTCCTCCTCCCAGAATGGCTACTTAGGATCCCTTTCCTTTTCTTATACCTCAACAACAAGGCAACCAAAATTTGAAAAATATAGCTACTGCTAGACTTCCCAAATTTTATGGCCTCCTTACAGAGGACCTTGAGACCTTCCTCTTTGAATTTGATAGTCTTTGCCGAAGTTATGAATATACCACTGATGCCCACAAGCTGAAGTTGTTTCCATCAACTCTAAAAGAAGCTTCTTTGAGATGGTTCATGGGGTTAGGTGCCAATGCTACAATAGATTGGAATGTCATGCGCACAATGTTTCTTACGAAGTACAAAGAGTACTATAGAGGTCAAGATTTGAAAGGTGATGACATTTTTAAAATGTCTTAGAAGGAGGATGAAACATTGGAGGATTATGTATCTAGATTTATGTTCAACATGCAGTGTAATACATAGCACCAGCTAAATGAGGCATCTTAGAAACACCTCTTCCTAAAAGGTGTGAATGATGGAAGTATTGAGGCTCTAGACCTAATTGTAGGAGGTGATATCACACAAAAAGGTTGGGTTGACATAAAGAATATATGTCAAAATTATTCAAGGGCCACTTTGAAGAAGGGTAGGGGACTTAGAGACCTACCATATGAGTCCAATGGCGGTTCAGGAGTATCCAAAGTGCAGTTGTCTAACCTGCTATCTGAATTCAAGCAAGACATCATTAATGATGTCACCACTCAGCTGGATAGTATGCAAGCAAGGAGGAAGAAGGAAGAGGTAGATGTTGTGCTTGTTGAGTTCTATTCTCATTGTAGAGAAAAGAAGAGAAATTGCAAATGTAAGATGGTTTCATCTTTGGATGTTAGCCCAATGCCCACCAAGTTCAAAGCCATAGATGAGGAGAATGGAGAATTTTTCTACGTTTCTCAAAGGCATCCATGGGCTCAGAGACAAGGTATGCCTCCAGACCCACTGAATAATTTTGGTTATAATAATAATAGCTATTGGCCAAACCAAAACCCCCAAAATTCTGCTCCTCAGGGTCAGAATTGGAATCACAACTGGTCCAATCAACAACCATACTATAACCAATCCTATCCGCAACAACCACCATTTAACCCATACCAACAACAGTATAACTCCTATCAACAGCTACATTAGAACAACCAATGGCGACCTCATGGTAGCTGGCAACCACAACCTTAGTGGGGACCCAATCAGCCTAATCAACAATAAGTAATAATGCCTCCACCTCAGTATCAAGCTATTATACCACCTCCTCCTATAGCAAATAGCAATCCTCAAAAGCCAACTCAACTTCCTACTCAGCCCACTCCAAATCCTAATAATAAGAAACAAGCTTATTCTTTGCACATAAATGATATCCATCTTAGATCAGAAACTACACTGCCTACACCCAAGGAGACAATAATCATCGAAGTTATTGATGCTAAGAAATACCTGTGAACTAGCCTGTTGATGTTCTAGATGTTGCTCAAACTACACTAGTGCCTAAGAATCCTCCTTATCCATAAAGATTGTCTCAGGTTGTTCCTCCAAAAGAAAATCCTACAGCCACTGATTTGATTGATCAGCTCAAGCAAATGACATTATAGATTCCCTTGTTGGATGCACTTAAAGAAATTCTAGTTTATACCAAAGCAATTAAAGAAGCTTGTATCAAACAACCTGGAAGGAAAAAGAAAGACCCTAATAATGTTCATGTCTTAGGATAGCTCTCTGATCTCATGCTAAGCAAAGTTGTCATGCCTAAGTATTCAGATCCAGGAAGTCCAGTGGTAACCATCTTCATTAATGGTACCCAAATTCAGAATGTTCTCATTGACTTGGGAGCATCAATTAATGTTATGACTGAAAGTTTTGTTGAAACTTAGTATCATTGGTTTGCAGGACACGCCAATAATATTGCAATTAGCTAACAATTCCACAATTAAGCCCGATGGTATGGTTGAGGATATTGTTGTTATTTTGGATTCCTTAGATTACCCTTCTTATTTTATATTCCTGTCACTCAAAGCCACTCTAGAAGGATATCCATTAATCCTAGGATGACCTTGGTTAGCCACAATTGATGCTTGCATTGCATGCCATTCAAGAAAGATGACCATATTAGATGGAATAAATACCAAGTTAACTCTATATTCTCCTGTAAAGCACCAAAGTGAACTTGATCAAATTATCTCGCCAGACTTAGGAGATGTTGCCCTTGAAGTAAACTCTATGCAAAAACTCATGGTCATTGATAGAAATCCATTCATGGTATCACAAGAAGAAGATGATATACTAGCAGCAATCCTTACCAATCAATATGGCTCTGAGGAGTCATCTTGTTATGCTCCAAATTGTTCCCTTCAAACAATACTACCCAAGCAACCCACATCTCAGTTTCTTGCAGCACCTGATTATCTCCACACATTGCTACCCCATGAGATAAAGTCTCCATCCATAGGAGAAATTCAAATGTTAGAAATAGTTAAGAGAGTTGAAATTGCTTCAGGAAAGGAGCTGAATGTTAATAAAAACTTCACTGCATCCTAGATGTCTAGTCTTCTCAAGCTTTTACAGGATATTCAGCAAGCCTTTGCATGGGATTACACTAACATGAAAGGGCTAGATCCCAAACTCTTTACTCATAGAATATATATAAGCCTAGAATACAAGCCAGTGAGGCAAGCTCAAAGAAGAACTAACTCTGCTTTAAGAGATATAGTTAAGATTGAGTTGTAGAAGCTTCTTAGTGCAAGTTTCATTTATCCTATTTTTGATAGTTAGTGGGTTTCCCCTCTTGTAATTGTTCCAAAGAAAGGAGGAAAGTGGAGAGTTTGTGTTGACTACAGAGAACTTAATAAAGCCACTAAGAAGGATCACTTTCCACTACCTTTCATTGACCAAGTACTTGATAATCTTGCGGGTAAAAAGTACTTTTGATTTCTAGATGGCTTCAGTGGGTATAATCAGATACAAATATCACCAGAAGTCTAGGACAAGACAATGTTTACCTGTCCTTGGGGAACATTTGCTTATTCAGTCTTGCCATTTGGATTATGTAATGCTCCTGCTACTTTCCACAGAGCAGTGCTAGGTATTTTCTCCGACATAGCTACTGAGTGTGCTGAAATCTATATGGACAACTTTACAACTCATGGCACAACATTTGAAGAAGCACAAGAAAATTTGGAAAAGGTTCTTAAGAGATGTCAAGATTACAATCTCTCTCTTAATAGTGAGAAGTGATACATGATGATGGAGGAAGGAGTAGTCCTAGGACACTACCTTTCATCTTTTGGAATTCGGGTAGACCCTACAAAAAATGAAGTTATCAACACACTCCCCACACCAGTTAAGCAGAAGGATGTCAGAATTTTCCTTGGCCATGCTAGTTACTACAGAAGATTCATAAAAGACTTTAGCCAACTTGTAGCACCATTAGATAATTTGTTGAAGAAAGAAGCTGAATTTGCATGGACAGAGGAATGTGAAGCATCATTCTAGAAGTTGAAAGATGTTCTAACAACAATACCTATTCTCAGAGGATCTGATTGGAAGCTTCCATTCCATATCCACACAGATGCATCTGACTATGCTATTGGAGTAGTTTTGGGACAAAAGGAAGGTATTATTGAACATGCAATTTACTAGATTACTAAAAATTTGCAAGGAGCATAATTGAATTATACTGTTATAGAAAAAGAGTTTTTAGCAGTTGTTTATACACTCAATAAATTTAGGCACTACATTACAAGATATGAAGTATTTGTTTATATTGATCATTCAACTATCAAGTACTTAATGAATAAACCTACCATTAGTGGTAGACTAGCACACTAGTTACTCCTCATGCAAGAGTTTGATGTAAAGATCATAGACAAACTAGGAAAGGCCAATGTAGTGGCCAATTTATTGTCACGACTGCAAGTGCCAGATGATCGCAATAATTGATGATAGTTTCCCTGATGAGTACTTTTTTTCTATTGATTCTTTTAATCCATGGTATGCAAACTTAGCCAACTACCTTGTTACAGGGAGAATGCCACCTCACTTTTCTCCTAAACAGTGTCATTTGTTAGTTGAAAAGAGCTTTAACTTCTCTTGGATTTCAGGCTTCATGTTTTATACAAGACCAGACCAGGTCACAAGGTGATGTATTCAAGAGGATGAAACTTATGACATCCTTTGGGCATGCCATGATGAGCCATGCAAAGGACACTTTTCCGCAAAGAGGATAGCCTACAAGACCTTGACAACTAGGTATTACTAGCCTACATTGCATAAGGATGAAACAAAACATACTCAGTACTGTGGTAGGTGCTAATGTATGGGATGACCTACAAAGACTGATGAAATGCCCCTACAGCCACAGGTAGTTGTCACACCCTTTGACAAATGGGGTATTGACTTCATTGGACCTATTTAGCCCTCTTCTCATGGAAAGTCTTACATCTTAGTATGTACTGATTATGCAACAAAATGGGTTGAAGCCAAAGCTATGAGACATGCCAGAGATCACAAAGTTGTTGAGTTTCTTTATGAATGCATATTCACTAGATTTGGAGTACCAAGGGAAATTGTCATAGATCAAGGGGCACAATTCACCTATAACCTTATCATAGAGTTGATGTAGGAGTACATGGTGCATCATGGAAAATCTTCACCCTACCATCCTTAGGGCAATGGCCAGGCAGAAATCACAAACCGGGAGATCTAATCCATTCTCAGAAAAATAGTAGCTATGCATAAAAAGGATTGGGCTACCCACATTCCTGAAGCCATAGGGGCTTACCACACCACATGGAAAACCACCATAGGGTTTACTCCTTTTGAGTTGGTATATGGAAAATCCACCTTTATGCCGATTGAATTCCAGCATAAAACACTTCGCACTGCTTTAGATCTGGATATAGATATCACTAAAGCACAACAAGACAGGTTAATGCAATTAAATGGACTTGATGAATATAGGAAGTCTTCTTTCCACAATACAAAGTTGATACAACAGAAAAGGAAAAAATGGCATGATAAGTTCATTTGAGATAAGAAATTTTCTATCAGAGATTGGGCACTGTTATATGATTCCAGATACCAGCACACACCCAGGAAATTTCATACCAGATGGCTTGGGCCTTATGAGATCATATCAGTATTTGACAATGGAGCAGTACAAATTTCAACCATTGATCCTATTCAATTTAAATTACTTGTCAATGGGCATTGTCTGAAACTTTACCACAAACCTATTAGCCATGATGAGTTCTTGAAGTAGTTCCGGAGCACAACTAAAGTAAGTGATCCTATAGCCAAAGAATCTGGGTCTTCCACCCAAGATTCTGCCAATTCTTCATTCCATTCAAGAGCACCATAATAAATATTCCACATTTTGTGAAATACTTTCTCCATAATAGGTTTTCATCTCACCTTCTCCCTTTTTCCACCCATCCACCCCAACCCATCACTTCATATGCAAGTGCATTTTTTTGAACAACTCTTCCTGTAGCACTTCCAGCTTTGTGCCACATATACTAGTACATATATTATTTTTATTGATTAATTTTTAGGATTTTGTGTCATTTTAATTTTTCACTCTTGCTTAACCTGGCTTGGTGGGACCCATGCCATTACTTAGTTGGGGAGGGGGAATTATTCTATTTTTGAAATCTCAAATTAGCATGTAAAATTAAAGATCGTGTCTTTGAATTATGTCGGTGACATGACTTGATGATCTATCCTTTTGTGATTGCATCATCACATTTAAAGTGAATTAAAGATATTAAAATATGATCTTGATTTCTAATGATACGTTGCGATGTGTTTAGGGTGACAGCCTTGGCATGCGCAAGCTTTTATGAGATGTTATGCAAAACTCATATCATTAGATTTCATGCAAAAAAAATTTTAATTTTATGAATCAAGTTGCAATTTGTACGTCATCTTTTCTTCTACAAAATTTTGTTCCATAATGCATTGAGGTCTGTGACTTACCATTGTTGAACTCTGTGAGAATTGTAGTTCTCCATATTCAAAATTTGTTTGAGAGTAGTAATGGAAGGTGACCTTTAAAGGAATGAACCAGTGGACCATAGGGTTTTGTTAAACGATGCATCCACCTATGAAATGTTTAGAAGGAGAGGATGGTTGGATTATTATTTAAGCCTTAAAGGGTTTAATGAGGAAGTTACTCTGCAATTTATGTCCACCTTGAAGGATGGGTTTGTAGAAGTCAAAGGCTTGAAAATTGAGTTCACAGAAGATGTAGTAGCTGAAGTGACTGGTTTACCTCAGGAAGGTGAACAATGGGTGAAAGATTTTGACCTACGTTCAGTGAGAGCATAGTACACTTTGCACAGTGATCCTCAGTTAGATGTTGATAGGAAGTAAGGAACTTGGTGATTATCTTTTCCTCTAGAGTTCATCCAGCCAGCTGCATTTGTTATTCAGTACTTCACCTATGAGGGATGCTACAAATACCTGCATGCTTTGCATTTCAAAATTCTTAGTCATCTTTGACATGATAACAAACTAGTAAATCTTCCCAGCTTCTTATTTAACATTGTGAAAAAAAAATCTTTATTAGTCCAGTCAGGAAGCAACCAGTCTATTTCACATCATTGCTTAATAAAATTAATTATAGAAAGGGAGTTGAATAGACAAAAGGTTGGGACATGGGAGGAATTTTTGCAAATGAACAAGGTTGAACCTAATGTAGTCAGCTCTAGAGGTCATGGTGTTAATCGAAGAGAGAAAACATCTTTTGGGGTTCGTAAAATTGTTCAAAGAATTGAGAATGATCCTGAAGCCTCTCCTTCCATTTCTAGGTCACCTAGAAAAAGAATTTTCAATGCTGGAGCCTCTACTTCTTAGAGGAAGAAAAAAAAAAGTAAAGAAGCTCCCAATATTCTTGAATCTTCACCGTTTGTAAGGACCAAGTCTACATCTAGGAAGGGTAAGGGTAAAATAACAGAACCAAAAGAGGAAATATTAGAACCTTTGCCTAGTGATAATACTAATAATATGGAAGAAACCCTACATTCCCCTAGGGAAGAGAATCTTGAATTCCCTCATAAAGAGAATTCCGAGAACCCTCCTAAAGAGAATCTTGAATTCCCTCCTGAAGAGAATTCTGAGAACCATCCTCAAGAGAATTCTAAAAACCCTCTTGAAGTAGTGGCAGAGGAGGTAGTCACTAAGAAAAAGAAATGGAAGAGTCCTCTGAGCTCATCCATACCCCCTATGAGAAGAAGTAGAAGGCTTTCTGAGAAAGATGTTGAAGCTTATGTTCCTATTATTAACATTGAGTCTTCTGAATCTATAGAAAATGAGTCTTTGGAAAAATCCTCTTCTGAGGAATTGTTTCATCAACCTGTAGCCAGTGACACTATATTAAGAGAGTGGAGTCTAGAAATAGAGGTTAATCCTAGAGTTGGAGTTAACTACATACTAATTGATAGTGACAAGGACTCTAAGGGAATAGAGGAATTTGAAGATAATACTATTGAGCAGGAAACTAGTATGAATTCAAAAGAAATTCCTAACTTTGGAACTAAAATTATTGAAGAAGTACCCCAGCAGAGAAGTCAGGATAAGTTAGAAACATTGGCTAAAATGGCATTGATGTTAGTGAGGAAACTAATGTAGTAAAGGCAATTGTTTTTTGGAAAGGGAAGTCCTCTGCACCAAAGAAGACAATTAAAACTCCTCACTTTCTAGATGGATGGGTGGACATACCCAATCAAGAACCTTTACCTCCACCAGATTTGTCTACACCTCTTACTGCAGTGATCAATTTATACCAGCAGTTGTTATGGGAAAAGACACAATGGAATTTAGAAAAGGAAAAATTGAAATGAGTCATATTCTCAGTTGGAGCAGAAATCAGATGAGATTGAGATATTGAAACGAAGGATTGATCAGATTATAGGGTTAATTCTAGAGCTGATGGAATGTAGATCACCCTCACTGGTGTATGCAATATTCCTTCAAGAGCAACTTGTTAATTTCAAATTAACAAGGATTGTAGAAGGCCTCAATCCTTCCATATCAACTCCCCATGAATTTTACTATGCCTTTTAGTCTGCCCCAATAACTTTGAAAAACCTATTATGTGAATTGTACTTGCATAACCTAGTAGTACCTGATGACATAGAGTGGAATTCACTCCTCTATGTAGGGGATGTATAGTTAAGAGCAATTATGTCATGGATGCAGAACAAGATGATTAGAGAACACCAGGCTGCATCATACAGAGATAAAGAATTGTTAGCTCCTTTGATGATGAGGCTTGAAGTTCAGCACTCCAGGTGAACATATTTTGACTGGCTTTCTATCACAAAAAACACTAGTGGAGCCAATAAGATCTATCTAGTGTGAGAACAAGCTTTTGTAGACTAGGACCAGCATTCCTCACGAGATGTTGCTACACCAATTAATGCCTCTAGGAAGAGGTGGAAAAGGATGTCACAGGATCTAAAGAAAATGGAACCTCACTCACCATAGAATCTAACCCTTGCCACAAGAAGAGCTCCATGGTACATTATGTTGGGAAGGATACTCCTTAACCATTGGTTTCCATTAAGGTTTCAACCTCCACTCTTCCTACAACCATTGTTGGCAATGAATGATAGTGCAACAGATTATGACATGGCCTCTGAAGTTCCGTGTTGGGAAAAATTCAAAGAGACTCGTGGATACTTTGATTATGTTCATGATGAGTCTAGGCAGAGAACAACTAGTGATTTGAGGGTCCGTGCCAGGATTCAGAACTTCATGATTGCTGGGGACTAGAAATTGTTCAGTTGGGGGGAATGATGGGCTCCTAAATAGCCATTTTTTCACTACTTTTTATCCTCTTTCTAGAACAAGTTGATTGCACATAGACATGAATTTATGGTTTTAAGGATATGAACTTATGGTTTCTATGTAGATGTTAAATTCATGTACAAGAATGGTGAATATAATAGTTATACATGTTAATGGATGTTTTCTCTCCTAAGCTATGTTTTGGGTAGTTACCTCATGTAGCCATAGGATTTGCAAGAGTGATAATTAAGACTTACACCTTTTCCTAATATTGATGATGTGGATATATATGTATATGGTTGGATATGTGTGCATTGATTTTTTTGTAGGAGTTGGCCGTGAGTATTCAAGGACTAGCATACTAGCATGGGAGTCATCAAAGCCAACCATAGATTGCAGAATCTTTGCAAGCAAGTCAATACTTTATGTTGCATGCAAAGCATAGATTTAGTGTGCACTATATTCTAGGATTGTTTATGGTCAATAATGTTTCTATTATGAAACTTTATGAGTTGTAACCGATCCTCAATTATGAAGTGATCATAGATTTAGGAGATAGTTGTAGCTTCCTCTTAAATAATCGACTGTTGTGACTCTTTGGGAGTTAGTCAAACAAATTGGTTTTTAATAGAACTTTTGGATACTATTTCAATCAAGTGTAATCATTTTATGGATGAATAGAATTTTCAATTCAAGTTTGCAACTTTCATCTTGATTGTACTTCTCATTCACTCATTCAAGGGGGCCCACTTGATGAGTGAATTGGTTTGTTAGTGTTGAGGTCATTTTCCTATTCAATTATATGTTTTAGAACTTTGTTGTTCCTGCAGCTACTGATATCAGAATCAGTAGCCTGTTCCTGCATCACAGTCAGTTGGAGTAGTTCCTAACTGTGATTTCTTGCTTTGATTAGAATACATTTGCTTATCATTTTTAGTATAGTTTTCCTAAAGCATAAGCATTTGAATTCCTTAGATAGACTTAGGAAGAGGAGGTTTGAAGCATATACTTTGCAAATACCATTCCAAGTTTACGTCCCTGGTCAATAATTAAATGAGACCAAATAATGCATTTAGGAATCATTTGGGGTGTCCAATCCTGAAATAGGCAGTCCATTGCTCTAGGTTTCTGATACTATTGTTTGGCGAAGCACAAACAAGGTACCAGCTATGTTATATCTAAGTCCACCTAGGTGGCAAGGATCATCCCACAAACCATCCTAGCATATACTAGCACTCAAGGCATGGGTGAGGAACAAAGACATCTAATTAATATTTATATCCTAATAGATTTCATTATGTTATCACTTTATTAAGTCACTTGCAATAAGTTATCCTGGTTGCCACTTGTGAGCCTCGACACCTATTGCAATCCATTCCCCACCTATACACTTAGTTAACCTACCTAGGCTCACAAACTAGATAACAATAAAATGGTAACAATAATTCTCAAATATGTTCTATAATATAATAGGAACACATTGGTTCTCACATTAAACAACATAACATGACAACATGAGAAAGAATTGACCTTTTAAAATTTTGTTAGAGAATTTATGATGTAAAACAATAATTTCATTTTTTTAAATTCTTTTAATATAAATCTGATAGAGTCAAATACATACCCTTTTTATAAAAAAAATACATACCCTTTTGAAAAAAATAGAAAAACCAATTGGATTCAAACAAAAGGTCTTTTTTGTTAAAATAATTCGAATCAAATGCTAGTTAATCCAATTTGAATTTTCTCATTATTTTTCAGCCAAAATTCACAGGGTTTACAAAAAACATCGATCATGGAATTTTTTTAAAAATCCAAATTAACTAATAATAAAATATAATTTTATAAGACCAAAGTATATAGATTTTTTTGAAGAACAACCTGGAGTTTCATGAGGCATAATTTCTTAAATTTTAAATCATAAAATATTCTAGATCTGGGTTTATCAAGAATTTTTCACATGAAGTTTTTAATAACCAAATCAAACCAAAATAATGGGAGATGAAGCAATATCAAAATCAAAATTCAAAAAACATTCCAAATGCAACACAGACAATCTTTTCAAAAGAAAATTTATATGGATTTTTTAAAACCCACCTAAAAATTCATGAGAAGATCTGAAACAACAATGGCCAAGTTGAAGACTCGAAGATTCCAAATTACTTCTAAGCTTTGAAAATAATTCCTCAAAAAATCCAAGCAATGTTCTCCAAAATTTGGACTCCTTCAAACCTATGTTTTGAATAATAGCTAAAAGAATTCCTAATACTAAAATCCCAGAAGACAGAACTCAACATGCAACTCCCAACTAGAAATTAGAACTCAACTCCCTGAACTTATTTTTATCAAACTCTATTGTATGATTAATTACAATTTTAATAATAAAATATGTAATTTTCAATTATCAACTCTTAACTCAACTTTAAACATAAATTCTTGATTGAATTTTATTGAACTGGATGTGCAACGTTAATTTTGCATATTAATAATTTATTAACAATTATTATTTTTCAACATATTATTTTATTTTGCATATATCAAGTGGCTCTCACACCTTATGAATTTTTTTTATAAAATTCATTATTAAATATCAATACATTAGTTATGCTTTTAATTTTAATTTTAGATTTAATAATTAAATAAATCTGTTATTCACAAAATTGGACTTTTAAATCAAGTCTTTTAAATTAAATAATGTATCTAATTAGTTATCATTAAATAAATACCCTCATATTAATATTTCTATATTTAGTAGGATTTAATTATTTATTGACATAATCAAACCCATAAATCACTTAACCATAATAACATAAAAGCACATTAAACCATGCAACATGACAACATGAGTAATAATTGACTAAACCAAAAACACCAAATTCATAATAAGGGAAAAGGGTTCACAAATTCATGTCACCTTAATGTATTTAGATAGGAAACTCAATCAAAATCTTGTCCCTTCATTCAGGACAATAAATGGCTTGGATTGGGATTGGACCTATATGTTATCTCCCCTCTCTTACCATTTGAGATATTGTGATAGGGCACACTCATCCTGAAAATTTAGGGAAGTCGATGCCCGATACCTAAAATCCTACATAAAAGACGAGCATGTACATATATGCATAAATATATAACATAAAATGGAAAGGATCGGTTGATCACGTGGATCTTGCAAGAAAGTAAATACGAATATATCCATCAACCACATCAGGCACATCAAATAGAAATATAAAACATACACACCAACCATACACATGCAAGGATGGGTTCAATAAAACTATAAATGTAAATAACATCCTAATATATACATTACCATGATGAAATAACCATAACATATACATCATCATAAGTATTTAAATTAACATGAGGATAGCCATATTCATCTAATTGTAAACAAGTGATATAAAACATTATCCAAAATCTCATAATAATCAAGATTAGAGTAAGTAAGATGAAGATCTAGTGAGATGTTTTCTTAACCTAGTGAAACCAAACAATGTAATGTGTAAATAATGTCAGCTTGGGACATTAACTAGTTCTAGTTTCATCATTAAAAAATATTTTTTTGAAATTATTTTAGATCTGGTTCATACGAATATATGTAGTCCAATGAGAATTTTGAGTTACTACGGTGATAGATATTTCATGTTTCTTATTGATGATTATTCTAGAATGATGTGGGTTGTGTTTCTAAAGGATAAATCTAAGGCTTTTCATATGTTTAAGATCTATAAAGATAGAGTGGAAAAGGAGATTGGTAAGATACTGAAATGCCTTGGATCTAATAGAGGAGGTGAGTTTACTTCACATGAGTTTATTTCATATTGTGAGGAAGAAGGAATCAAATTATAGATTTCATCTCCAAGAACACCTCAACAAAATGGTATTGTTGAAATAAGAAATAGGTCTTTCATTGATTGTGCTAGGACATTAATGATTCAGAAGGGTTTTACATAGATATTTTGGAGAGAAGTACTGAGAACTGTGGTTTACACATTGGGCAGAGTTCAATTGAAGAAAGGTACAGACACAACTTCTTATTGTAATACCCCAAAATTGGCACCTATTTAATTTCATCAATTTTGGTGCATTATCTTGATTTTACATCACCAAAGTCCTAGTTCCGTAGGCAATTTTCTCTCTCCTACCTGACTTAATTTGACTTGATGTCAATTTCAAAGACCATAAATTGCAATAATCAAATATTAATATTATTCCTAAAGTCCTTGACTTTAATTAGCTAAATTACCTCTATGATACATTAATTTAATTGTAAAGTCCTATGTGCTTTAAATTAAATTAAATCAAACCACCCCCTTTGGCTAATACACATAAAAAAGGAATTAATTAAATATTTAGTTAATTGAATGGACACCTCTTTATTTGAATTTAATAATTTAAATTACTTGAAAGGTCACTGCCCACATGTGGCAAATTTCATTTTTTTAATTAAATAATTCATTGCTTATTTGTCCCAAAAGGGATATGAAGGGTCAGGAGTTTCAAATCAAGAAACTCTTCCTCCTCCTCTTGGCTCTTTTATTTATTTGGGCTCTTTTTCTTCATTAGAGAGAGCAATTTTTGAGAGCATCTACACTATAGGCATTTTTTAGTCTCATTTGATTCATTATTTTTAAAGCTCTTTTATTGCATTATCTAGTTTAATTTCTCATATTAGTGTAATTGCATTTCACATTTAGATTAAATTTTCTTACTTGTTCTTAGTCTAATATCATCTTTATTTCAAAATCAAATAAAAATCTGCATTTCATATTTCTTTCAAAGTTTTCTAGATTAATTGCATTCATTCTTAGATTAATTTCATCTTGCTCATCTTTATTGGTTCTTGGAAATCCTCCATTGTTGAATTGGTCTCCCGACTGTTGGCTCTTGTTCTAAGAGTATTCAAACACCCCATTCACATAGGAGGCAACAGGTCGCCTCACCATGTAATTTGGATTGAGTTCTTCATACTCTCTCCCGAATTCTATCAAGTGAATAATGACCATGTTGTGTTGTGTCTGATTTAGAGGTCACATTCAGTCACATACATTTTGGCGCCCATTGTCGGGTAGAAAATTTGATTTCTGGCCTCATTATCATTTTTTTTTTATAGGAATTTAAGCTCTTTCGTGCGTCCATACTATCTATGTACGGATTCTCGTGCGAGAATCCAGAGCACCTTGTGCGAGGTTTCGCTCCTTGTAGCACTCTCTCGTGTGAGCTTTTGCATCTTTGCGTGGCACCCTACACTTTCTCGCATGAGCCATTGTGCTTGCTCGCGCGAGCTATTCTATGTTCTCGTGTGAGCTGTCATACGTTCTCACACGGGCTTGTGCTTTCTCGCGCGAGGTTTGGCACCTTCTCGCGCGGCCCTCTTATTGTCTCGCGTGAAATTTTGTGACAGATAGAGACCAAAATTCTAGATTTGTCAGTTTTGTTTGCTATTTTTAGTTTTCTCAAATTTTTGAAAATTTCAGCGTTTTTCAAATCCGTGCCACTCTGGAAAATGGGCACCCATTTTTTTTAAAATTTTCACAAATGGTATCAAAAGTTTAAGTGTGATATATCGTTGGAAAGGTCTTTTCAAGCCTAATCCAACCATGTTGGTTTCATTCTCAAATTTTACCATTTGATGAACTATTTTTCTTGTTGACTATTTGATTTTTTATTTTGCTAACCTTGTGGGTCTAACAAGTTGTTTTGAAGGTGCTCTTGCTTTCATGGAAAATGCTTAAAACAAAGCGTTGGACTCAAGGTACCTTGTTCCATCTCTACAACATTTGGATTTTGAGATTAAAATTGAACCTCTCATGTGTTTGGCTTGAGTGTTTACATGCTTTCATAGAACACATTTTAATTGATGCTCTTAATGGGAAATGAATGAACATAGATTTTCTTTCATACAAGTTTATGTAAGTGAATGCTTGTGTTTAAACCTTAAGTAATTCTTGATTCCAATATCAAATATCTCATTGAGTGATTGAGGGCATGGATTCATTCATTTTTTACATGAAGAGTTAAATGCACCACTTTGTGGACTCACTTCATGTTTACTTGGAAAGTTAAATATTTCATGATTCAAACCCTCTTGCACTTATGAGTAGTATTGATTAGCAGTCTTAGATTACTTGTGATTGATCTAGATTTCTATCTTGGGTTATTGGACTTGCTAATCTATCGACCCCTCATTTTTTCCCCGTGGTTGCAATCTCAGCACCACATTAAAGGGGAGGGGTCTATAGGAAAGAAGAGTTAATTGTTCCACTAGGCAACCCTTTTGTGCTTTTTGGAACTCACTTGTTTTCTAGGGTGTGGACTCACTTTGAGTTTGTGTGAGGAGTTAAATGCACCACTTTGTGGACTCACCTCACATTTACTTGAAGGGTTAAATGCACCACCTTTAGTGCTTCCCAATACTTTTGATAGTGAATTACTTACTTTTTCATTTCTGGAAGGCCTTCTTGGGGATTTCATCACCTCAAGGGATGACCTTAACTCCCATGTTCCGGCGGAGTATAAATATCGGGAGGTGAATCCAAACACACCTCTCTTGGGAATGAATTAGATTTCACTCTTGGCTAAGCCTCAAAGAACTTTATACCTTTGAGAAGTGAAGGAAGAGAGGAGGAGATTTGGGTTACCGTCTCCCCCCAGCTATGTGATTTTGAATTCCTCTCATCTATGGATTTGGGCCTCACGTACCTTGCGTATATCAAGGAATCCCTTTAGAAAAGCCATGTATATCCTTGTAGACAACTTGCTAGGATGTTGTTGTGTTCTAAGTGCCTGCTAAAACATTTTCAAGAACATACACAAGTAGAGTCCTTAAAGAGTAGAAATACTAAGTCACTATTCTTGTTCATGCGCAAGGTTGCTTTGTCCCTTGCCCATTGCTTGAAGACTGTTTTCTTGAACTCCTTGATTGCTCTCTTACGTGCTTGATCAATGACATAAATCTGATTTTCCTTCTATCCATGATCTATTTTTCTATTTTCCTATCGTTCACCATCATAAACTGGTTGTTTTGAGTTAGGAATCGATCGATCTTTGCTTTGACTCGTATTGTCTCTCATTAGTCTACCTTATCTCATTGTGCTCTTGTACCTTGCATTGCAATTGTCTTATCTCAGCTGTTCTAGCCATCTCTTTTTGACAATTTGTACCAAGTTCATCTTGCATCTTGGCTGTTCTAGCCATTTATCTCCTTTCGTTATCTTTGAGATAGAGTCTAGCTTTATCCCAAATCTTTGCTCGTTACATCTTCGTCTATGACTGTCACGACTCAAAGTGGCAAGACTTATCCCATTTAGAATGCTGATCAAGATTAAAGTAAACCTCATAATCAAGACATAGGTCATTTTGAATTTGTTATGAAATCTAAACTTTGTGAGAGATCCTCACATTCCTCCTCATTCCAAGAGCATTACAATCCATTGTTTCAGATATAGTCTGACTTATTATTTCAAGAATGTTATAACCCATTGTTTGAAGACTAGCAAGACTTTGAAGGGTCACTTTTTAAAATCGAACCTATTGATTCTTTTGAACCTATCAACTCTTTCACGATCTCTCAAAATACTACCAACAATATGGGAGATCCATTCCCCTTCCCAAGGGTAGATAAATTTAGTACTATTCATAAGCAATCTCCAAACGACCAAGGTCATGGTCAGTCTCAAAATGACAAGAGTTATGATCAATCCCACAATATTCAATATCGGGACAACATCTGAGACCTTCGCAATTTGAAACAACGACAAGGGGAGCCTCTCCTAACATTTCTCCAGATATGGAGACAACTATGCATGAAGTATCCACATGAATTACCCGAGTCTGAAAAGCTTGATATCTTCTTGGACAATCTTGTCCCAAATTTGGATACCAAGTGCGATTACAAGGTCCCCTCACTTTTGACAATATGATTAGGTGGGCTGTGAGGATAGAAGTGTTTATGGTCAAGAAGGGAGAATTGACTTTGAACAAAGACAACAAGCAAGGACCTTCTCCCTCAAACAAGGATAAGGATAAGATTATCAACAAAAACATAGATGTTATGAATGACAGGGTTGTTGACAATGTGATGCCAAAAACCTCAAAGTCTATCTTTAATCTTAGCTCTAGCATGCAAATAGTCAATGCCACTGAGAAGGCTATGACAGAAGCTCAACCGCCTTCCCGATTTGCTAGAAACAAACCTTGGCTCTCTCACTGTTCCATGATCATTGCTCCAGGGAGCGAGGATACTCCTAAACCCAAAACTCCCTTTGTCTTGCAAGGCCCTACACCTCCCTCTTATAACTACACAAAATCTCCAGCTTGTGCGAACGCTATCCCTCGATCTCATGCAAAGATTGTTCTCAAAGGTCCCAAACCTTTGACATCCAGACCAAAACTATCTATGGATAAAGCCCTCACTAAGGAAAATGTCCCCAAAGATCTTGATCTCGACCAGTTTCAATCTATGGTGGGTCATTTGACCTCGCCTCATTATTTATCATTCTCTAAGGAAGATGATCACTTGCTGAGCCACTCGCATAATGCTCTCCTGCACACTGAAGTTATGATAGGCCCCAAGAGTATCCCCCATGTCCTCATTAACAATAGTGCTAGCCTAAAAACTTTCTCTGCTAAGATGCTTACCCAAGCGACAGATAGTTTTGTTCCCGCCAATAGAGAATCTACTAAGTTCTATGATGCCAAGCTAAAAGAAATAGAAAAGACCCTAAAGATCAAAGATATTGGCATGGGGGAATATCAAATTGAGTCTGTCTTGTCATTGACAACTCTCCCTCCATCTCCACATTCCTATGAGGAACCCTCTGAAGATAGATTTGGTATTAGCTATCAGAGTGATGAGCTTGACCAACCTAGCTACAACTTTCACTCATGCAAGGATTTAGATAATGAAGAAACACAGATTCAGCCTATGACACATGAAAGATCTTTGAATGTTCAAAATTCTGATTCAGACTACTAGAAAGAGTCTTATCTACCTTCTCAAGTGCTTCAGGAACATGATTTTGGTCCTCACCAGGAGGATTTTATACACTCTACTGAACAGATTTCTACTACTGCAGCTACTATTGAATATGTCACTGCCTCTAATGGCACACATACTGATTGGGAGCAACTGTTGGATGCTTCCATTATCTTTGGTATGCCTCAAGGTATGCCTATTCTAGATTGTTCTACCACTTCTACTCTTGAACAAAATCCTACTACTGCCGATTCCAATGATACACATACTGATTGGGAGCAACTGCTGGATGCTTCCCTTATCTTGGGTATGCCCTGGGGTATCCCTACTCTAGCTTGTTCCACCACTTCTACTATTAAATAGACTCCTACTATTGCTAACTCCAATGATACACATATTGACTGGGAGAAACTATTGGATGCTTCTCTTCTCTTGGGTATGCCTCAAGATATGCCTATTCCAGATTACTCTGCTACTTCTACTACTGAACAAGATCCTACTGTTAAATAAACACTTCCTATGTTAGATGACAACAATGAAGAAATTCTACCTCTGACTATGTCTCTAGATGAATGAGACTCCATATCAGATGCTACTATGGAAATACCAGTTGATGCTATGCAGCTATATGCTAGTCTTAACAACTCAGAAAGAGGAGAAAGTTATGATCCTCTAGATCAAGCTATTGATGATGATCCTTTCCACCCTCCTATGGAGATCATTCCTATGGCTCCTAGGCCATCTACTCCAAGCTATACTCCTACTACTCTAGAAAATCATGGGTATGTAAGACCCCATTCTGTTACAGCTTCAGGGAATATTGGAAGATCCAAAATTGAAATGGTTCCTATTTGTGCACTCTTACCACCTGAAAGGGGACCTAACTCTTGGAATAGACCATCTTGGTTAGGCTCACATAATATTCCTCCAAACTTATCTGACTCTTCTAAGATGACTCACAATCAACAACGCTCTATGGAAGATTACTTTCTTGATCTATCTAATGCATTCATGAATGATGAGGATGATATTGATATATTTGCACTTGAGCCTATCCCATTGACTTTTCTTCCCCCTTCATCTCCTAGAAAAGTGGCTCATCCACTTCCATCTCCATCTCTCCACCTAAACCAGTCATATAAGCCTTTTTCATCCATAATTCCCAAGTCTTTTGGAAGTAACTTGGATGTGCAACATAAAAACAAAAATAATGAGAATCCACTTATATCTCAAGGTCACCATGTCCCATCTAATCGACATGTGACTATGAAGAAAGGAAAGCAACATAGGTGTTCAAAAGACCACAAAGGTCCTCAAAAAGAAGAAGACAATCAAAAGCCAGAAAATAAAATAAAAAATGGATCTCGAAATCCATTCTATAGGCATTGTCATCAAAAGCACCTCAAAGTAAAGAAGAAAAAATTCAAAAGCTATGTGGATTCCAAAGAAAGAAAAAATCAAAGTTGTCATTCGAGCTTCCAAAATTCTCATGCTTCCCTCCATTCCATCACCCTTGCCTCTCATACTTTACACTCTTCACTCCATCTTGCCTTTTCCCAAAGTGCGTATCAGTATCTCCTTATTGCTAATGGCATGACTAAGAAAAATCTAGAATGTACTCTTCCTAAGCATTTAGAGCATGGGAAATCTGACAAAGAGTTAAGGTGTGTCCATGAGGATATTTGTGGGTCTCACTTAAGTGATCTTTCCTTGACCATGGATCTCTTGACTATTGGACACTACTAGTTGGCTCTCCTGTTATTGCTACAACATCTAGTTTTGATTCTGCAACTTCTCAGCTCATTATTACTACAAGAGATTTGGTGCTTACAAACTCTCCACCACCGAAGGAGAGCAACTCAAAGAGCCTATCAACGCTCTTCATCTGAAGAAGTTCTACAACTGACATTCTCAATATGCTCATGTACATACTTATTGATCCTGAAAAAATCCTAAAAATTGATATATTGCAAAAAATCCTAAAAATTGCAAAATGTCCTGAAAAAATGATCATCTTAGTGAAAACCTAGCAAACAGGTGCTTTGATGTATCTATTATCCTGGTGAAAACCTGGTAAACAGGTGCCTTGATAATACCAAAAAAAATGAAAATTTCAAAAATACAAAAAAAATAGAAAATGTGAAAAATACAAAAAAAAATCAAAAGATCAAAAATACAAAAAAATGAAATATTCAAAAAAATACAAAAAAAGCAAAAAAGAGAAAAGTACAAAAAAATTGAAAAAGAAAAATATGTGCCATTGATGAAAACCTGGTAAACAGGTATCATGGTATCAAAAATAGAATCTCTACCAAGATGGTGAAAACCTAGTAAATAGGTGCCACTTGTTTCCTAAAGATGCATCTTCTCTCAGCACTTCTTGGCTCTTAGTTTCTTGCTTTAGTTTTCTTTCCAGCTTTAGTTTGCTTCCTTTGTTTCCTGCTTTAGTTTTCTAGCTCATGCCTTGCTTTCAGTGTCTTCAAGATTTTTCTTGACTCTTCATAGATTGGAACTGGTTCACACTTGGGGGCACCTGCCTGGTCTAGGGGGCATTGTCCTATCACTTTTGGAAACTCTTTTTGAGCATCGGTCACCAGTGGTTCTCACTGCGTCTCCCTGCTGATGCCTAGCTACTTTTGAGATTTCTTGCTTTGAGGATCTCTCTCATATCAGTCACCAGTGGTTCTCACTGTGTTTGCCTGCCGATACTTTGTTAGCTTCCTAATATTTTCTTGAGACTTTGTCCCTTGCGATGGTCACTAGTGATTCTCATTGCATCTACCTACTATCGTTATCTCGTTGAGACTTTGAATGTTATCTTTCTGAATCGACTTCAATCCACTTGAACAAAAACGTAAATTGAAACTAAAACTCTTTGTGTGTTCCTGTGTAGTCTACTAAGCTTTTCTCTTGCTTGTTTTTTTTCTTTATCATTTCCCCTCGAGTTAATCTAAGATGTCTTTCTTGACTGAGAAATGCAAAGACTAGGGGCATGATCTTTTCTTTGTTTTCTGCTTGCTGGTTTAGTTCCAATGATCCAAGAAATCTACATAAGAAGGGTGTCCATCTGTAAGAGCCTTCATCTTGTATTGGATGGCCATGCGTACCTTGACTCCTTTTATATGGACATGTTGGTGAGGTTGGTTCTTCTCGTTATTTGTTTTGAGTGACTTCTTTTGCTACATTTGGAATTGCTAATGCTCGTCTTGCTAAGTGAACGTAGGGGTCACTGCGAGCACTCTTTGGTAAAAGAAAGATCTCTCACATGTTTGGTGTGTTTGTTTGCAAGAGACATTCAGGTCATTCTATCAAATGTGCTTTGATGATTATGTTAACTTTCCAAATTAAAAGGAATAGGTGTTCAGGTCATTCTAGCTTCTTGTGCCTTAATGCTTACACCTCATTCCAACAAATTTAAGACTTATGTCATATTCATATTCTCATGTTGGGGAGAATTGTATGGCATCTTGCGATTGTCCCATGCTTAAATGAACTCAATGATGATAAATATGATGAGTCCAATAGTTGAGTCTGGAGGATTGCATTTGTTCATCCTAGGCCTGCATTTAGACTTGCATCTTTCATTCTAGGCTTGCATTTGGAGTGCTTTCTTGTTGCTCTCTTGATTGCTTTCTTCTGGATCTGCTCATCAAAGGTTCTCATCTTTTGTCCCAGTCTCATCTTGGCTGCATCCTTTTTCGGGATCGAAATCAAAATCTGACATCTCTAAGTGGCTCAAAATCACATTTTAAATATTGGACTCCTTCTAGATCAGATGCTTGTGCAGTCAACCTTCTGGTGTCATCTTCCTGCTAGATCCTCATCTTTGCATCATGTTCTCAAATCTTTGCTTCTTTTCATCAAGTCAACCCTAGTCAAAATTTTGGTCAACTATGGTCAAACTTGGTCAACAAGACCTCTGCTTTCCTCTGATTCACTTCTGGAGCTTCATGAATCTAGTCTAATTGCTTTTGCTCTACAATATCTTATTGTTTATCATCCTTCTGACATGTCATCTTTTGATTTCTCTCCCGAGGGGGCAGGATGATTACATCATTTGAATCTTGTCGAATCTATTTGTGAATCAATCTGATTTGAATCATCAGTCCTCATTGCTAGGGGCATCTTCACGCCTCGCATCTTCTCATCTAGAAATCTATCTCTTAGGTATCTAAGCAATCTAACTCAGATCCTCGAGGATCACTCTTCATTCTGGAGATGGTTCTTGAAATCTTTTGGGTATTGGGGCAATCTAACCCTGATTCCTAGGAGTCAATCTTCATTCTGGAGATGACTCTCAAAATCTCTTTTAGACCGTTATCTAGGCAATCTAACCTGGGTCTCAAAGGGTTGAGCTTTGTATTGGGGCAATCTAACCCTGATTCTAGAGACAGTCATAATCTGCATCTAAATCTTGATTCTCGTCTCTCTCAAGAACCGTTGTCTTCGCAATCTAACTTAGACTTCGGAAAATTCATGCTTTGATCTACTTTCATCTGTCACTTCAAGCTATTCTTTGAATCAATGCGTTGCTCACACATCAATTCAAAGAGGGGAAAATGTAATACCCCAAAATTGGCACCTATTTAATTTCATCAATTTTGGTGCATTATCTCGATTTTACATCACCAAAGTCCTAGTTCCGTAGGCAATTTTCTCTCTCCTACCTGACTTAATTTGACTTGATGTCAATTTCAAAGACCATAAATTGCAATAATCAAATATTAATATTAATTCCTAAAGTCCTTGACTTTAATTAGCTAAATTACCTCTATGATACATTAATTTAATTGTAAAGTCCTATGTGCTTTAAATTAAATTAAATCAAACCACCCCCTTTGGCTAATACACATAAAAAAGGAATTAATTAAATATTTAGATAATTGAATGGACACCTCTTTATTTGAATTTAATAATTCAAATTACTCGAAAGGTCACTCCCCATATGTGGCAAATTTCATTCTTTTAATTAAATAATTCATTGCTTATTTGTCCCAAAAGGGATATGAAGGGTCAAGAGTTTTGAATCAAGAAACTCTTCCTCCTCCTCTTGGCTCTTCTATTTATTTGGGCTCTTTTTATTCATTAGAGAGAGCAATTTTTTAGAGCATCTACACTATAGGCATTTTTTAGTCTCATTTGATTCATTGTTTTTAAAGCTCTTTTATTGCATTATCTAGTTTAATTTCTCATATTAGTGTAATTGCATTTCACATTTAGATTAAATTTTATTACTTGTTCTTAGTCTAATATCATCTTTATTTCAAAATCAAATAAAAATCTGCATTTCATATTTATTTCAAAGTTTTCTAGATTAATTGCATTCATTCTTAGATTAATTTCATCTTGCTCATCTTTATTGGTTCTTGGAAATCCTCCATTGTTGAATTAGTCTCCCGGCTGTTGACTCTCATTCTGAGAGTATTCAAACACCCCATTCACATAGGAGGCAACAGGTCACCTCACCATGTAATTTGGATTGAGTTCTTCATACTCTCTCCCGAATTCTATCAAGTGAATAATGACCATGTTGTGTTGTGTCTGATTTAGAGGTCACATTCAGTCACATACACTTATGAGCTATGGCATGGTCTATCTCCATGTGTAGGTTATTTTAAAGTTTTTATGAGTAGATGTTACATAAAGAGAAATGAAAATATAGGTAAGTTTGACCCAAGAAGTGATGAGTGGATATTTTTAGGATATTCCACAAAGAGAAAAGCCTACAAGTGCTTGAACAAAAGGATAAATAAGATAGTGGTAAGTTCTAATGTAAGAGTAGATGAATTTTCTGAGTAGAATGATGAATCTAGCAAGAAGAAACCTAAAGACTATCATGGGTTTCTATATGTACAACTAGTGGAGTAGGACACTATAGTAGAATTGATGGAAAGATAGATTAATGGACATGAATCAATAAAAGTGGTTGAAGATACTCTTAGAATTGAACCAATATTGACAAGGTATGTGAAATTGAATCATTCTCTTGATAAAATTATTGATATAAATGATGGTGTTCTACTAGAATAAAGGCAAGAGAAAGTACATATTTTCTATCTAAATTTGAGCCTAAAATAGTGAAAGATGAAGATTGGGTGAAATATAAGGAAGAATAATTGAAGTAGATTGAGAAGAACAAAACCTGAACATTAGTACCTAGACTGGTGGACAAGGATGTGAGCAGTACTAAGTGGATTTTTAGAAACAAGATGAATGAGAAATATGAATAAGAAAGGTGTAAGGATATTTCTTTCATATTCTTCCTACAAAGGATTCAAGGTAAATCAAATGTATGTTAATTCATCTTTTCTTAATGTTGTGTTGGAAGAAGAGGTATACATTCAACAACCTAAAGGATTTTTTAATTCAAAAGGTAACAACATGGTGTGTAAATTACAAAAAGCTTTCTATGGGTTGAAACAAGCACCTAGGGAATGGTATGAGAGATTGCAATCACATTTGATTTGGATTGGTTTCCTAAGGAAATTTGATAAAAATAATGTGTATTTTAAGGCTAATAAAGATGACAAGTTATTGATTGCAAAGATATGTTTAGATGATATCATTTTTGGTGGAAATATTTAAGGGATGAGTAGATCATTTGCAGATGAGATGAGGAAATAATTTGAGATGTATATGATCACTGAGATTAAATTCTTGATTGGATTGTAGATTCAATAGATGAAAGATGGTATCTACATAAGCCTATCCAAATTTTTGAAAGATATATTGAAGACATTTGGGTTAGAAGACTAAAAACTAGTTGTTACCCCTATGGTAACTAGTTTGAAACTATTAAAGGAATATGGTTATAAATATGTGGATGAGATACTTTATAGGTCCATGATCAGTAAGCTACAATATGTGGTACATAGTAGATTGGACATAGCATAGGAAAATGGATTAGTGGATGGATTTTATGCTAATCCTAAGGAATCTCATTTGATTATGGTGAAGAGAATCTTCAGATATCTTAAGGGGATTGAAGATTATGATCTCTAGTATGGACATAAATATGATTTCTATTTGAATATGTTTATTGATGTTGATTGGGAGGGTAATTTGATGATCAAAAGAGAATAATTGGAGGTGCATTATTTCATGGAGATAGCCTTATACCTTGGATAGGAAAGAAGAAGAACTATAAATCTCAATCAACAGTTGAAGTTGAGTATGTTGAACTACTACAATTAGTTGTACACATGTAGTATGGATAAAGATGATTCTAAAAGGAATTCAAGAGAAGGTAAATGAGCTAGTGGTTATCTATTTTTGACAATGCAAGTGCCATTAACATTTCAAAAAACCCAGTGATGCACTTTAAGACTAAGCATATAGCTATCAAATATCATTTTCTTAGAGAATAGGTACAAGAGAAAGTGAGATTGGAGTATGTACCAACTAAAGAGAAAGATTTTGATATTTTCACTAAACCATTGCCTAAGGATACATTTGAGTATTTAAGAAGTAGGTTGGAGACCATTCCCCTATCTGATTTGAATTAAAAGAAGATGCAGTAGCATCAATCCAAGTGTATCTAGTGAATATCTTTATGTTTGGATTGATGTTGTGGTGTTACTCCTTAGAGGGAGCAGTCTATATAGTAATGTATTATGATTAGTTAGGTACAAAAAAGATGATATAAGGTTTGTTTGGTGTCTTTAGCATTTTTTTCAAAGGGGATAATGTGTGCATCATAAAAAGGAAATTGTATGGTGAAACAAATGGAGAAAATGCTTAGAGTTGTAGAAGAGAAGTGCAAATAAGAGAAGTTTAATGAAAGGGCGAGTAATTGTAGAACAGGTGAAAGATAGAAGTCATGACATCTCTTTGTTTCTACCATTGTTGACATTAATCATGTTTGTGCATAATTTATCATGTTGGAGAGAGGAAGAGAGTGTTTCCATCAATGCCAAAGGGGGAGATTATTGGCATAATTGATCCAGTGATGGTAAGTGATTTTTGATGTTGTCATGATACAGTTTTGATTGCATGATGATCAATTATTGGATTTTCATTGATGTCAAGTATTGACCTAGTGTTCCTATTATGTTTCTAAGTATAAGTATTATGATCAAGGTGTTACGATGAGTTTCAATTGTAGCAATCCTTATGAGAGACTAGGGGATGTCTTTGAATGTTAAATACATGACCACTACTATTGATATAGATGAGTAAGAAAGTTATGATCAAATGAAGGATGATAGTAGAACTACTAGAGTAGTTAGTGACAAGTGATAGGTGATTTGATTGGTTTTTTGAATCGATGGTGAGTTATGTGGTGTGGTCACAATAGAAGGTTGTTGACAATGTGCAAAATCTATGGTTATGACTACAACTAATTTGAATGACTGGTCTACAAGATAGCTGATCAGTGACAAGAGACTAAGTTTTTAACAAGTTGAAGTGTTTTTTTTCTTGAGAAATAGTTGATAAATCTTTAATCACTGATCGGTGTTGAGGTTACGGTAGAATTGATTGAGTCAATTATGATTTGGTGACATGTCTTCATGATTGGAGGTGATGATCTAACATCACATTATTTGATTGTATCATATGGAGGATATTTTAGAGGAAGCATGAGTTTGTTCAAAATGTGTTTGACCTCTTGACACAAAATTATATGTAAATAATTATATTGGCCGACATGGTCTTGGAAAATTATTTTGTACATTTAATTTTTTTTGTTTCATGTTAGATCTAAGCACAATATTTAAAATTCAAATTTAGGGCTTGATTAAGGCAATGGGATTAAAAGTTCAATATATAATGGATGAAGTTAAAAATTTTAGAGTGTTGATCATGTGTTGGGTAAGTGCAGTTGTAAAGTGCAAGTTATGATAAAGCCAGGGAAAAGTGAAGTGTGTTGAGAAGAGATTATGTGATTTAGTCGATCTGATCAAGAAGACATAGTACTATTCTACAGATCATTATTTTTATTATTCCCTAACAATTGCATCAGTTAAAATCCATTAACCGGGTGGATCCTAGCATGTCCTTATTCTAAATCCTTTAATAGAGTGGCACATTAGCTTGCATATAAAGTCATCTAACAAGGCTACTCCTAACAAGGTAAAGGTCCTAATAGGCCTAATGTAAATCCCTTAACCAGGTAGGACCTAACAGTGTTGTTATAAACTCCTAACAAGGTTAAGCTCCTCAAAGGTTGTACTTCAGAAGAGTACATCATTTAGTGGGTACTAATTCCCACTGTGGTTTTATCTTGATTTGGTTTTCCATAAGATAAATCTCTATGTCAATGTTTCATCATTATGTGGATGTGCTTATGGTTATGATTTTGATTTTATGCTATTAATTTAATCTTGTGAATGTTGTTGCAAAGATTAAGAGGTTAAAAAGTTACATAATTCATTGATTAATGATTCACCCACCCCCCCCCCCCCCCAACTCAGTAATCTGATAATAGGAATAACATTTAAACAACATGATCATATTGTGAATATGATTTAAAAGTATACAACAATATACCCAAATTGCATTATACAAAGTAATGCATAAAACCACCCCAAAAGATCATTATCCCTTCACAAATATATCCTAAAAATAGATCTAAACCTTTATCTTTTACACAAGAATAATATCAAAGACCCTTTCAAAACATGCAACATATAATTGACTATTTTTATATAATCTATACTCTATCTTTTTTGTTAACCAAAAACAAATTTTTATATATCCTTATTAATGAATATAAGTTATGCCCTCAAAAAATAGAGAAACCTTCAGAACATACAATGCAATCTATCAAAAACTAAAATAGATTCTCAAATTACCAAGTAAGCACAAAGAAAACCTCATGAAAATTTTATTTTTTATTAATTACAATATGTTTTTCAAATAAAGAAGACTTCATTGTTAATTAACTTATTGTTATGGAACTATTATCAATGATTTATCATAGAGCCCTGCAAGACACCATTTTTATACCAAGAAAAATTTCTTTTTCTTATCCATCTCATGTGCCAAAACAGACCAAGCATGATCATGTAAGCCATGAAGAGTACCGGCACCAACCAATGTGATGGTTGTGTATATCTTTGTCATCAAGAGAAATAACTAAGGGACAACAATTTAAAGATATGGAATTTTTTTAATTCTATAAAGATGTTTACACTAATTTGTCTATGGATATATAGTAAAGGGGGCTTTGGAAAATTAAAAGTGTAGACTAGAATAATGAAAAACAATGTTTGATGAATAGGGCATATGTTCTAGAATGGTTGTGGAATAATCCTATATGTTTTGAAATAGATCTTAAAGATGTAATATAAAATAGTGTGGTGGATAGGTGTGGGGCAATGAAAGATCTACTTCTTAATCCAAATTCCCAAAGGAAAGATCCAAGTTGATTAACCACAAGAAAATGATTAATACACAAATGAATCAATCTATGGACAATATGAAGAAAGGAGAAAAACTTATATTCCATTATAGAAAGTATGTATTTAAATATTGATTTAATTGGAAACATATACTATCCTCAAAATAGGACTAATCTGGAAAATGTTGTTTTCTGGTGTGTGTAGTTTCAAGAGATTTTGCAACCGGATCTGGCCTGGAAATGCAAAAATAAAGAAAACCTAGAAACCTTTTTTTTTTCTGAGAAAGGTCGACCTTGGCCCAAGACATGGGTAAGATCTTACCTCGGGGCACAATCTTACCCCAAAAAGTCAACCTTGACTTGCACTGTTCTGATAGAAATTCTGTTCACGAATCCTGAAAGTTCACCAAAAAGGGTACTCAAATCTGAACTGCAATTCATCATCCTGCACTTGTACCTACAAGAAAAATGGTTTTTTTGGCTGGATGAGGGGTTTACCTTGGTGAAACCCTTGTTTTGGGATTAAACTTGAAATATAATTGAAAATGCAGCAATAAACAAAGTAAATGGAACAATTCACCTTATATTGAAATCCTTGTGGAGGATTTGAATCCTTGAATCCACAAGTATGGACACTCCAAATGAATGTAGAATTTCATGTTGGATGTCTCAAATCAATTGCATTAGATATTCAACACCAATCTTGAATGGATCTTGGAATAGGAATAATCTTGAACGGAAATGGATGGAGAAATCTTCAACAAGAGGGCTCCAAAGAGATTGAATCCTTTAATGACTATCAATGGATCTCCTTGATGAATTAAATCTTAAATTCTTCAATTATTGAGGATGAATGAATGCTTTAATTCTTTCCTTCTCCTTCTTTCTTTCTTGATGATTTCTTGATCACCTAATTTTACTTGCTTGAATTCTATGGATGGTGGATGTGAAAATAAGATAGGAAGGCTTCCTTTTATACTAGTCTAGGGCACAAACTTATAGAGAGGCCGACATAGGAGAATTAAATTATGATTAAGCTTTAACCCCTAGAAATGGACCTAAATTAAATATAATTTAATATCTTACCATTCCAAAATTTGAAACAGCTCACCCAGAAGTGGGAAATAATACTTTTTGAAGCCTGACATCCAGAAACTTCCAAGATTTGAAATTTGGACCTAGGGTCAAGGTTGAGGTCAAATATGACCTAGGTCAAGGTCGAGATCAACCTTGACCCTAAGGTCAAGAATCTTAGATCCTCAGGATAAGGTTCCAGAAAAAGGATGGGAAAAGGTGAGGAGAGAAGCAAAATAGGGGAAAAAGCCAGATCTAGCCAAAGACCCACTCAAGGAACTTGACATGACCTCAAACCACTTAATCAGAGGGCTAAAATCATCCTAAATGGAAGTGATTCTATTTTCTAATGATACATTTAGCCCCCACTTTAGAAAGAGTATGGAATCGATGCAAACTCATGGTAAAGGAGATCACAATGAAAAAGAAAATCTTATTGAAATCAAAGGGACAAAGGAATCCTCAAGCCCCCAGGGGCTCAAGTCTTTATCAACTCCAAGATTACAATAAGAGAGACATCTCTAGAAAAGAGAAAGAAGAGAGTGTGATTACCTCACCCAATGAGAACTTATGTCCCATTGTGAAACACACATGGAAACAATGCAACTGGAAAGATGGAATTGAACTGCCTAGTGAATGTGGCTACTCACTAGTCAACGCATCAAAGATTCAACCTCAACAATATCCTATTCCATAAGAGCAAAGCCAAAAATCAAAAGAGATCAAGTCTTAAGGACACCTATGACCTTAAGGGATCAAAAATTTGAAACTGGAGGGATCAAGAGATCCTATAAGATAGAAATCCATGCTTTAAGGATTAGTCACTAATCCATAAAGGGAGAAAAGTGCCTTGAACAATATATATATTGGAAGTTTGTGTGTACAATAGGTGAGCAGAGCGTATGCCCCCATGTTAAAGTCATTTCTAACACTTTAACAAGAGCAATGGCTTGAACGAAAACATAAACAACTCCACTAATTATGTGTCCACTATGAGATGCTCACAAGCCAAGACAAATCAAGGGAAATACCACATAAACATACAAATAAAACAAAAAGGATCTACCTTCCATGGGGTCAGTATGATTATAAGATAATATATATATGATATTATTGAAAATTAATTGACATCATTCCCAAAAGAAAGTATAACTACAATCACAATGGAGGAAAGAACACATAAGAGTTACAAAGAATAGCCTTTTTGGACCACAACATGGAGACCAAAAGGATTCAATGCTACCAAGTCACAAATCTGAATGGACTAAACAAAGAAAAATTTATGAACAATAGCATAGGTACAACATAACATGAGAACAACATATAGAAGAGTAAAGATACATATAGAGGAATAGCACAACAGGTTTGATTCCTTTATCACCTTGCACCAACAAAGTAACAAAGGTCGTATAAAATAATATAACAAAATTTTGCAAACACATTACGGGAGAAACACAATACAATAGACAAACATAGCAAAAGCTACCATGAAGGACCAACCAATCAAGCGTGCCGCCTACTCTCCCCATCTCACTCTATATAATTTTGGGAAGGTGGGAAAATCACAAGTAGGACTATATCCAACATAGTAGGAATGATAGGCAGTTTTAAACAAGGATCCTCTTTAGAATCATAATGTTCGATACTAGGTGTAATTATCAATTGAGATGAAAGCATATTTGGCAAATCAATGTTAATGTTAATAGTTTTATATTCATCATTAACGTCATTAGTATCATCAAGAGTATCTTCTTCATCCAGATTAATCATAATAGGATCTAAGATAAAAATAGAATCATCATAATCATACATCTTAACATCATTATTAGTATGAAATTATTCTAACACATCATGTATAGATTGGTCAAAAGAAGGTAAAGAAATTTGAATAATAGAGGCATGGTCCTTAGCTTGAGCCCGGTGCTTCTTATGTCCTTCATTAGTAGATCAGTTATGTTTTGTCTTATTTGAGATATGCTGAGAACTAGGAGGGAAAATTGTTGGTACCTTCATAAGTTCTATAGGTAGATCAGTAGAGTTTCTAGTAGGCTGAAAAGAAACACTAGGAGCTTGATTAATAGAACTAGAATCCATGGATAAAGGAGTTATGGAAGGTGTAGGAAAAATACCATGTTTAAGATCCATCTATGGCATACTTAACTCAAGAATCTTATGATGCTTATAGGCTTGATATAAGCAAAACAAGTTATCAAGTTGAGAAGGACATGAATTAGGTAATGAAGGCCAAAAGAATTCAAGTGTAGCACAATCCATGGGCCTAGAAGGTTGATATAAACTATGACTAATCATCTTCACTTCTTCATCATGAATTAATTTAAGACACTTATGGATAGAAGCAACATCATGCATGGCATTCAACAAAGGAAAACCAAGCTTAACTTGAAACCCATCATAAGTAGGAACAACACCAAAGGCAGTGTCCACAATTTTACCACCAAGTTCAACAGACAAGTTAATAGAACCAAATGATGGATAAAGAATCACATTGCAAGTTTTCCATAAAAAAATATTCTTTGGTAATAATATTGACTAAGGATGTAGGATCAACAAGACAATCCCACGTAGGTATCTGAGAAATCCTAGCATAAATGTAAAGGGAACCAACATGAGATTTAATAGTCTTAGAATCATCAAAGGTAATCAACAATTCTTGAGGTCTTTTATTCTTAGGTTGTTTTCAAGGTTTAGGTTGAGATTTCAATTTAGGTTGAGGTTGAGGTTTAGACTGAGGTGGAGCTTGAGGTTGAGTTTGAGGTTGAGGCTGAGGTGGAGACATAGATTATCCATCTTTGAACCATAAAAAATATCCACAGCAGATGGATGAGAAATGGTATTAGTATCATGTGTAGGAAAAGGATTCGTATAAATTTGAATATTTTGATTAGGAGGAGAGACAAATTTGATCCCACCACCATCAAAATTATCTATAGATAAAGCATTAGAATCAATTAAGTCTTGAACCTTATGCTTTAAAGAATAACACTTCTCAGTATCATGGCCATTTTGACGATGGTATTGACAAAAAGCTTTAGGATCAAAGGATTTAGATGCCACCATAGCAGGTATAAGAGGTCAACTAGAAGGTAAAGTAATCATATTAGTAGTTAACAACCTATTCATAATACAATGTAAAGATTTAGAGGGAGGACTAAACGTACGATTTAAATGAAAATAAGTGGATGTAGAAGTAGCATTGTGGGATGCAACATCAACTTGATCAACAACTGCATTTTCTTGTTTATTTATCTTGACATAGTTGTTGAGTTTTTGAAATTTTTTTGGATTAGGAGAAGCATCACTCTTATCAACTGGAACAGGAGCCATTGGAGTGTTTATCTCAAATTGACTCAGTTTTAATTGATAATGATGAAGCACTGCGCAAAAATGTTGAAAAGAGGTAAATTCAGTAGGAAGAATCTTATCTCTAATATCATTTTGCAAATTTGAAATAAACATGTTGAATATCCATATCAAGAATAGGATAAGAAATCTGAGCATGCAAACACTTAAATCTACCAAAGAATTCAGTCAATTTTTCCTTATTATTTTGTTTATAATGCATCAAATCAGTTAAGGACACTTGCAGACCAATTTTATTTTGAAATTATTGAATAAAAGCATTAGAAAGTTTTGGAAATGAATTAATAGAATAAGGAGGAAAGCAACAATACCATTGTAAGGCATTGTCACAAAAATTTCTAGCAAACGACTTGGCTAAAATCCTATGGTCATGAGCATAGTCAGTACAAATGATTTGAAATTTTTTAACATGAGTAATAGGGTCTCCCTTACCATTGTAATTCTCAAGATGAAGCATATCAACTTGCTGAGGAACAGGAGAACTTATGATGTCTAGGGATAAAGGACTTCTCATGTCACATGTAGGAATGCTAAACTTGGATTGACTCAAGGATGCAAGTTGTGGTTGTAAAGAGGACAAGGTTTGAGCTAAAATAATGATTGTGTAATCATTAGAGGAAATAGAAGGCATAAAAACATTAGAAACACTAGGTAAACTGTATGAAGTGGTAGGAATGGAAGACACAACTGGAGGGACTCTTGGAACCATAGTTGGAAGAGGATTGGAATAAGTAAAAGGAACATTATGGTAAGAAGGTTGTTATGTAGGAAGAGACATAGGAGGAACACTCATAGGAAGCAAGGGAACCATCACAGTCACTAAAGGAGAAGTATAAGTAGGAATACTAGGTAAAGGAATGGAAGAAGGTTCCACACTAGTGACAAGAGGAGTGAATTCTAAATCTTGAGCTTCTTGAGCTAAAGGTTTAACATTTTAATGCATGAGGTGAGTGATACCACATAGGATATTAACACCCCGATCACTATTATGAAGGAATTTCTTAAGATCCTCTATAGCTTGAATATAATCTTGATTATGGTTTTCTTGAATAAGACAATTAACATTTTATCAAGTTTGGTTGAAATTTTTTGGACTTTTTCAGGAGGAACTCTTAAAGCATCATCCTCATCATGAGATGAGTGAGAAGAGTTTCACTCCATAGAAGGATTGGAATCATGAATAATCAAATTGTCATCTGGGATCCTAAGAAAAGGAGAGGAAGACTGGGGATCAAAGGCATCCACAAGTCTATGACTTTGTCCAACCAGAATATTATAAGTAGGACTAGAGGTAGTAAAGCTCATATACCAATGCGATGAAAATGAACTAAACTAGGAAAACACAAAGGATGAATAAATGAATGTTTTTGTATTTTTATTTTATATGAGATGAAAAAACATAAAAGAAATCTAATACATGCAAGATCTAACACCATAAAAGAAAGAGTTGTCTATCGCGGGTTCACCAAAAATGTATGTTTTGAAATAGATCTTAAAGATGTAATATAAAATAGTGTGGAGGATACATGTGGGGGACTAAAAGATCTACTTCTTAATCCAAATTCCCAAAGGAAACATCCAAGTTGATTAACCACAAGAAAATGATTAATGCACAAATGAATCAATCTATAGAGAATATGAATAAAGGAGAAAACCTTATATTCCATTATAGAAAGTACGTATTGAAATCTTGATTGAATTGGAAAAAAATACTAACCAAGCAAAATAGGACTAATCTGGAAAATGCTATTTTATGGAGTCTCTATATAGTTTCGGGAAATTCTGCAACCAGATTTGGCCTGGAAATGCAGAAATAGAGAAAACCAAGAAACCTTTGGTTTTTCTAAGCAAGGTCAGCCTTGACCCAAGATAGGGGTAAGATCTTACCCCGGGGCAAAATCTTACCAAAAAAAGTCGACCTTGACTTGCACTATCCCGATAGAAATTTTGTTCACGGATCCCAAAAGTTCATCGAAAAGGGTACGCAGATCTGAACTAGAATTTGTCATCCTGCACTGGTACCTACAAGAAAACTGGTGTTGTTTTTTGGATGAGGGGTTTTCCTTGTTCAAACCCTGATTTTGGAATTAACCTTGAAATATAATTGAAATTACAACAATAATCAAAGTAAATGGAACAATTGACCTTGCTTATATTGAAATCCTTGTAGAGGATTAGAATCCTTGAGTCCACAAGTATGGATGCTCCAAATGAATGTAGAATTGCATGTAGGATGTCTCAAATCAATTTCATTAGATCTTAAACTCCAATCTTGAATGGATCTTGCAATAGGAAGAAGCTTGAATGGAAATGGATGGAGAAATCTTCAACAAGAGGGCTCCAAAGAGATTGAATCCTTCAATGGCTATCAATGGATCTCCTTGATGAATTGAATCTTAAATTCTTGAATGCTTGAAGATGAATGAATCCTTGAATGCTTTCCTTATCCTTCTTTCTTTCTTGATGATTTCTTGATCACTTGATTTCACTTGCTTGAATTTTATGGATGGTGGATGTGACAATGAGAGAGGAAGGCTTCCTTTTATGCTAGTCTAGGGTGGAAACTTCTAGAGAGGATGACATAGGAGAACTAAATTCCAATTAATCCTTAATCCCTAGAAATGGACCTAGATTAAATATAATTTAAGATTTTATCATTCTGAAATCCGAAATAGCTGACCCAGAAGTGGGAAATAAAAATTTTTGAAGCCCGACATCCAGAAACTTCCAAGATTTTAAATTTGGACCCAAGGTCAGGGTCGAGGTCAACTCTGACCTAGGTCAGGGTCGAGGTCAACCTTGACCTAGAAGGTTGATGGGGAGATTGGGATAGACTAGCTTAGTCTATGCTTCCTGATCCTTAGCTTGGATCTCTAGTGTGCTCTACTCACACCCTAGGGTCTATAGGACTCCTCTTCTCAATAGGATCCCCTAACCTAGCCCTATCTAACCACCAATAGTCAAATCTCCTTCTTCCTAGCTTGCTTTCACACTTCCTAGCTTCATACCCTTACATAGACTAATAAGGGTTTCTTGTCTTGCTCATCTCCTTAGGCTCTAACAAGGGTAGCGATGACTTCCAAGGTGTTTTTACACTCAACAAAGTGACTCCAAGGTATTGGTGAAGTTTTCTTCTTACCTGATTCTACACTTTCTTCCCAAAATAGGGTTACTAGAAAAGAGCCCCAATTAGGCCTCCTCTTAGGGTTTTTAGGACTTTTGACCCACTTCCTTCACACAACCATGGCTACTCTTCCATAGAGACCTCTATTAAAATTCCCAATCCTCAAGGATTTTTAAGGTTTTAGTTCTCTAACTATCTGTACAATGTCTCAACCAAAACTGAGGGCTTCTAGGGCTTTTTAGGCTTGACAGGGTCACAGAGTGTGTTTTCTTATAAAAACACCTTTAATGGATTTCTGGAAACCTCATATTCACACCAAGGAATCTTCTTTCATCAATCTTGAACTCTTCTAAAGGATTCTTCCTGAAGTCATTTCCCTTGTCTCTGAGAGCTTCCTCAATGCTGACCACACATAGTCAGGCACTGCTTAGTCTTGCCTAGGGCTTGGTCACATAACTACTTTCACTCACATTCCTAGGCCTTTCTTGCATATATTTATAGTAGAGGGTCTATACTACCATATCCCTAGGTTCAATGGTGTTTCCATGGTGGGGATAGGAGTTACCAGCCCTTATCTACATGCCTCTTCAAACTGGATAGAGGATTGGTGAAATCAAAACTAAAATAAGAATACACACAAATGAATAGAGAAACTACTCTAAATACACACAAATGAAAGGAAATATACTAATTCAAATATAAAATACCAAAGATCTCATATACTATTCATTCACTCATCCAAATCAGGCCATAAGCATTGACTGTCACACCATTTATAGTCAAAGTCTGGTTATACAAACTCAGAGCCGTACACAATGACCTTCAACCCTTGGATTAGGGTTTTTCCAATCATAAATAGTATTATTTTTGGGATTTGAGCTTAGTTAGGGCTTATAGCCACTTGCGTGAGGTTTAGACACACAATGGAAAAAGTTGCCAAGCAACTCTGAAAAGTTGCTAGCAACTTTTTTGAGCAACTTTTTCTTGCTCGAGCAACTTTTACTCTTTCCGCATCCTAAGACTTTTCTTAGGTCTAGTACAAAGCACACATGTGCTAAGACCTCTAAAACCCCTATTTGAAGACTCTGACCAATCCTAAGAAGAAGTGACCTTAGGATGACATCACTCCCTAAGTCACTATATAGTCAAAGAGAAAGACCCAAGTATGACCCTACACACACCAAATGATCTCAAGGCTCTTATTCTAATTACAATACTTCATTAGGCAGCTTAACACAACAAAATTTATGAATGGTGGGAGCCCTTAGAAGGGTGCTCCTGTACCATACTCCCCTTGGGCACAAACTAAGGCACTTTGCGGTTGAGAAAGGCTAGGTGTATGCCTAGTTTCTTGAACTAGCTTTCCTCTACCCAAGTAGCTTCAAACTTAGGTTGACCTACCCATTTAATTAAGTGTTCCATATACACTTGATGCCTGGTAGACTTCTTCACCCTGGATTTCAAGACCTGTTCTGCTATGGGCCGCTTCCTTTTTGGCATGGCGTTGCTATCTATATACTGCAACACCCTTGCTTAGTCTTCACTTCCCTTGGCTATATCTCCTTTGAACAAGACTAGGTCAGCAACATTAAACATTGGTGAGATAGCTAAATCTGATGGCAAGTCCACCTTATATGCATTTTCACCATATTTGGTCAAAATTTTACAAGGCCCTACTCTTCTCATCTACAACTTGGTAGGCATGCCTTTTTGCATCCTTGATTTTCTTAGATGAACCATCACATAGTCCCCTACCTAAAATTGAACTTCCTTTCTTCTTTCATCTACCTTATCCTTTAACTTTTGAGTGAACTCTAGGATAGCCTTCTTGACTTGTTCTTGGACCTCCTTGATAGTTTGAGTGAAATCCTCTTCTTGGCCACTCTTCATCTCCATTGAACCAAGGTCTCTTAGTTCACACACTCCTCTAGGGTTTCTTCCATACGCAACCTCAAAAGGGCTCCTTCCTATGGTCCTATTCACATTGTCATTATAGGCATACTCTACTTGTGGAATGACTAGATCCCAAGTCTGCCCATATTCCTTGGTCAAACACCTTAGCAAATTGCCCAACACCCTATTTATAACTTTTTTTTGACCATCAGTTTGTGGAAGGTAAGTTGAACTGAATGAGAGATTAGTTCCCAACCTTTTCCATAAGGTTTGCCAAAAATGACCCATGAACTTACTATCCCCATCTGACACAATCCTTAAAGGGAGTCCATGAATCCTCACAATCTCTTTAAAGAAGACATGTGCTACATAGCTTGCATCATGAGTGGTTCTACATGGGATGAAATGACTCATCTTTGAAAACCTATCTACTACAACATAGATCCTATCCATACCTATTTTTGTTTTAGGGAGTCCAACCACAAAGTCCATGCTCACACACTCCCAAGGCCTATTTGGAATTGGTAATGGTTGATAAAGCCCTGCATTTCTTGAACCTCCTTTAGCTCTTTGGCACACACCACATTGCTCCACATACCTTCTCACATCTCTTGCCAACTTAGGCCAAAAATAGTACCTTTGTACCAAATCCATGGTTTTGTAAATGCCAAAATGCCCACTTAGGCTCCCATTATGCTTCTCTTGGATCATAATTTCCCTCATGGATCCCCCAGGCACACATAGTTGATTTCCCTTGAATAAGAGTCCATTTTGAAGGGTGTAGTCTACATACTTACCATGGAAGTGATTCTCAAACTTTTGGCACACCTTATAGGCTTTGGAGAAGTCTTCATCCTCCTCATAAAGATCCTTGAAACTTTCTATTCCTATGCTCTGCAATTGAACTTCTTGGATAGTCAATAGCTTCCTACTTTAAGCATCTGCTACCTTGTTGATTTGCCCCTTCTTATGCTTGATAGTGAAGGTAAAGGATTGGAGATACTCCATCCACTTCAAGTGTTTATTGCTAAGCTTCTCTTGAGTATTAATATAGCTCAAGGCTTGATTATCTGTGAACACCACAAATTCTTTGGGTAGGAGGTAATGCCTCCACTTCTTGATCTTCTATGTTTTTGGCTAGCTCTACGTTAGTCACCATCTTCTTCTTTTGAGATGATCCTACTGATTCCTATGGAGGTTGAAATATCCACTCTCCAACTATCCACTTCCCAATCCTTATTAGGCTTTGATACCAATTTGATGGGGAGATTGGGATAGACTAGCTTAGTCTATGCTTCCTGATCCTTGGCTTGGATCTCTAGTGTACTCTACTCACATCCTATGGTCTATAGGACTCCTATTCTCAATAGGATCCCCTGACCTAGCCCAATCAAACCACCAATAGTGAACTCTCCTTCTTCCTAGCTTGCTTGCACACTTTCTAGCTACATGCCCTTACATAGACTAATAAGGGTTTCTTGTCTTTCTCATCTCCTCAAGCTCTGACAAGGGTAGAGGTGACTTCCAAGGTGTTTTTACACTCAACAAAGTGAATCCAAGGTATTGGTGAAGTTTTCTTCTTACCTGATGAATAGGGTTAAAATGGATTCAACTCTATTCAAATGTAAAGGGAAGGGGGAGAAATATGAGATCTATTCCCAAACCCAAATTCCCAAAGAAGAGATCCAATTTGATCAACCGAGAGGTTAATACACAATTGAATCAATTTATGGAGAATATGGAAGAGAGAGAGAGAGAGAGAGAGAGAGAGAGAGAGAGAGAGAGAGAGAGAGAGAGAGAGAGAGAGAGAGAGAGAGAGTAAATCCAATATTTCCCTTTGAATGAAATTATGTTTGGAATATGAAATAATTGAAATACAAATACTAACCTCAAATTAGGGAGATTTGGAAAATGTCAATTTCTGATGTCTGTGTGTACTTTTAGGCAATTCTAAAACTTGTTTTGGACTGGAAATTCCATGACAGAGAAAACCCAAAAATCTTTCTCCAAGAAGAGCTCAGGTCGGGTTTGACCCTCATAAAAGTTCAAATACTACATTCTTTTTTTGAAGTCTGATTCGAATTCTATTCATAGATCCCAGAAGTTTGCCAAAAAGGGTATCCAAATTCTCTCTAAGATCTGAAATTCTACACCTATACCTACAATAAAATGGGCATTTTTGTTGTATGGGGGTTTTCCTTGGTCAAACCCCAATTTAGGAATTAACCTTGAAATTGAATTGAAATATAGTGTGCATAAACAAAGTAATTGAAAAAAATCACCTCACTTATGTTGAAGTCCTTGTAGAGGATTCGAATCCTCAAATCCACAAGTAGGAATGCTTCAATGGATGTAGGATGAATGTAGGATGTCTCCAATCAATGGAATTTGATCTTCAACACCAATCTTGACTTGATATTTGCATATGAGAAGGCTTGAATGAATGTAGAGGGATGGATGATGAAAGGGGGCTCCAAAGAGATTGAATCCTTAAATAGCTAACAATGGATCTCCTTGATGGATGAATTCTTGAAAACTTGAATGCTTGAAGACTTTCTTGCAATTTCTTGATTGTGGATGAGATGTGAATAATTGATGTTGGATTAATCACCTTGCTTGAGAGTGCTTGAGCATGAAAACTTGATGTGAAAATGAGAGAGGAAGGCCTCCTTTTATAGTGAACTAGGGCATGATCCTCTAGAGGGGCCACCTTGGAGAATTAAATCCCAATTAGGCCCTAACCTTTAGAAAATATACCTAGATTAAATGCAATTAAATGATTTACCATATTGAAACCTGAAATGGCTAACCCAGAGGTGGGAAAATAAATATCCCGAAAGCCCGATGCCCAGAAATCAAGGATCTTGGAAATTTGAATGAGGGGAGAAAAATTGAGGTTGGACCTAACCTAGTCAGGTTTGTGTTAGAAATAGGGAATACTGAGAGAGGGGGGTGAATCAGTATTCTAAAAACTTTATCTTTTGCCCAAATATGGATATAATAGATTTTCTTCACACATGCATAACATAAGAAGCTAAATAACATGCATAGCAATAACATCAAAGAACTCATAACACATTATTTGTTCTCGAGGAAACCCTAGCCAAGGGAAAACCCCAATGGGGATGGTACCCACAAAGATCTACTAATAAAAAGTATCCTATTAAGGATATTGACCCTGTTAGGAGTTTATTACAAGGATATAGTGTATCAATTCTGATTAAGGGACTATAGGCCTTGTTAGAAGCCTCAACCCTGTTAGGAGTTGTCAATACAAAATCTGATTACTAGATGAGCCCATTGCCCAAACAAGTAATATACAATGTATACAAAATAGGTCAAGGTACATAACCTTATTCTTCTTGTATCAATATTCCTTTACTACTCTTATCTTCACATCATCACTATTACATTCACTTCATAATTACATTTATTACATCACTTTTTCTTCACTTGCATTTCTTTACAATTACAATTGCATATATATACAAGCTATTAAGGCTAATAACTTTACATGGTCAAATTACATATATCATTATCTAAGAGTTAACATCTAGGATGTCATCCCTTTATATTTTTAAGTCATTATTTTGATAAACAAAATAATCCCTTAACTCTTTACCAATTCTGCCTTCATATTCTATCCTATCGGCTTCACACTATCTTCGGTAAAATTGTCATAACTAATTCCGTACATGCCATACTGACTTTTTCTCTGAGATGGGTCATCATTAGTCATCATAGAGTCTATCTTCAAGTGTGCAAGCATTGAACTCACTCCAGTCAACATCACAAACAAAAATTGTGTCCTAGTACACTGTGAAAACACTGTCTCACACTTAGAAAAATTTGTGATGTGCTCTGCTATACTTTCTCTCTGACTTGTACAATCTTCATAAGGATCATATGTTACCATAATTACAACATATATGTACTTACTTCAGAGAAATTTCCAACAATCTCCCCCTTTGTCATTGGTGGCAACATATGAGAAAATTGGCTAAGTGTACAATAACAAAATTTCAAAATTGTCTCAAAATTGGCCATAGTATAAGATATATACTATCCTTATATCTCCTCAAAAATAATTCTTATATACTACAATACGCCCCCTAATAGTATACATAATACTATCAATCTTCTGCTCTGAATAATTCTCAATTTTCTGTATATGTCTCCCCCTTTGACAACAATGACAAAATAAAGTAGAGAGGCTAACAAAATTGTAACACAAAAAATTATACCTTAAATGTCTTATTGCAAATCTGGTAGGCTTGAAACACAATCTACAAAATCAACTTTTATAGCTTCTAACTCCTTTTCCCATGACTTCTTGATGGAATCTGCCACATTGAGTAGTGTGCTCAATCCATAAGCTACAATTTGACATGCTTGGAGGGTCTCAAAGTTAAATTTCTGAAATGATATCCTAGCTATAAGACATTCTTCCAGCTACTCTTCAATAAAACTTATCTTCATGGAAGTATTTTCTCTCAGAAGAGTGAGTCTCCTCATTTTTCTATTCCTCTCATCTTGAAAAATTCTTATTGCATCATACAGCTTCCAAAATTTCTTCTCAACATGACTAATCTTTACATTAGTATTAGAAAGAAGGTTTGATTCATTCTAAATCTCTATTTCCCTTAGCTTGATCTTCTTGTCTTCTTCTACTGCCAAAATCTCTGGTGTTGTACACTGTATGTACAAATACTTTCCTATTCCCAAATGTCTCCTCAAATCCTTGATATAGATATCAAGACTATTGACATAATATTTGATATTTTGACTGATTTTCATAAGCATTCTAGCCTCATAGTCTGCTTGTGCCTTTACCTTTGCAATCTCAGATAGATTTGTAAACTCATCGTCAAAGTTTCTCATCAGTTTCTTTTCTTTCTCCAGAGGGTCTGCATCCGCAATTTGTGTGGTTACAACTCCTTGTAACTTATCAGTTAAGTCCTTCAGACAACCTTCAAGATTCTTTACCTTCTTGGTTTTACGAATAATTTTATTTAGGGAAGTGATCAATTCTAATTGATCATCATCATCAACTTACTTTCCTAAATCTTCAAATAACGATCCAATTTATTTCTTCTTTTTAGTCTTAGGAGTAAGACTAATGTATTCTTTTGTAGGAAGGGGTACTTCAACCTCAATTTCTTTAGGTTCTTTAGTCATAGATTGGGTTTTTTCTACTTGTTCAGTTCTATTCGGTTCATCAAGAGCCAAATTGTCAACAATGTTCTCTAAGTTCTGAAATACATTTTCTTCAGTGTCCAAAGTAATCTCTGTACCTTCAAAATTCATAGATTCTTCTTCAATATTTATAGCAGGTCGAGAGGTAATATCCTCCTATTCTGCTTCTTTCTCTTTCTCTGCTGCAACTGATGTCTCTCCAACAATTTTTGCCATAACTTTAATTATTGCTTGTTCTATTTCTATTCTCACTTGCTCATACTATCCTGCCATGATCTGAATGGTTCTCTTCTTAGTCCCGAAAAGAGTGCCAAGGGACTTCAAAATCTATTTAAGATGCTCATCATCTTTCACAACACATAGTTTCTTCACCATATTTTCTCTCATAGTTTTATCTTCTTCTTGTGCTCTCATTTTCCTGTTAACAAGCTTCTTGAATAGGTCATCAGGAATCTTGCCCTGAATAGTATCAAACTTCTTGTTATCTAGAATCATGTACTTAACAATAGAATTTTCAAGATTCAATCTCTTAGAATAGTCATAAAGGTCATAGTACTTATTCATCTTAGTGAAGTCTCCATCTTGTATGATTTCTTCATTCACTCTCTCAATTTTGGGTTTCCATGCTTTCTTCTTCACATTAGTGTCATCATCTTCAATTACTATAATTTTCCTAGGGACTAGTGGCATTAAAACTTTTTGCCTCTTACCAGGTCCTGTAGCACTTTCCTTCACTCTCTTGCTAGGTGTGGAAGAAGAGTATCTAGTGGATTTCCTTGTTTCTTGTTCTTCCTCAGGTTCCTCAACTTTCACCTTTACTTGTGTAGGTTCATGCTCAACTACACTTGATGACAAGGGAGGTACAGACAAGATTTCTTTATGCTCAATACCTCTAATTGTTGTTGTTGTCTTCTTTGCAATATTAAACTCATGCTCTGTCATGCCAGAATTCTTTAATATTTTCTTTATAGTGTTGTCCACTCTCTTCTTAGACTTCTTTTCTTCCATTATAGCTTTTGTAAGGTTGAAGTTTTCTTCAAATGTTCCAAATCTCTTGCACTGGGTGTCCAACTTACTCTTAAGTAACCTACCAACATATCCTTCTATCTCTGCCTCAAATATCTCATAGCCAAGAGGGTCTATAAACTCAATTCTAGGTTCCACTGCTTAAATATAGGTAAAGTTAATGTCAACCATGAAACATATATCATTTTTATATTTCTCCACAACAGACTGTGGAATCCTTGATCTGCTAGATACCAATCTCTGAAATGTCTTCAATACCAACATAGTACTTTCATTCACTTTATCAATAACATGTTTCAAATATACTTTATTGATTCTTTCCATAGTGTTTTGTCCATCATTCCAATCATCTATACTTGTGTAAGGAAATCTTCTTAATAGGTGGAAAAACATATAAGTGATCAAAGAAGAAAATCTAAATTGTGCATACTTGGTCTTCTTAATCTTCTCCAAGTTTTCAAACAATTGAATTCTTAGGATTTCACACATATCTACTGGTACCTTGTCAACACACATAAAAAATGCTATATGTACCATACCAGCTGCCATATCATCTTCTCTAGAATTTGCACAAAACTTAGTGGTTAGGATTTTGCACAAATATCTCACATCATCTTGCTTGATTTTACTGATTACAATTCCTCTACCATTATAGGATGAACCTGTGTTATCAATAATTGTTTTCCTCATATTCTTCTCATTTAAGGGAATAGCGCCAAATTTAGATAATCCAATTACATCATGAATCAAATCAGCAGTAATGTCTATTACTCTATCCTATAGCCAAAATTTCCCATTATGAATTCTGCTCAAAATGATCTTAGTGCATTCTTCATCGTCAAACTCATATTTCAATGAATACCTAACAATCTCATTGTCTTTCAAATGTTCATATCCTTGCTTCAAAGACATATCATGATTGTAAATCTTCTGATACTCACTGGTAAAGTCACTGTCACTTAGGGTTTCAATCTTACATCCAAGATAACTTCTTACATTTTCCAAATGCAAAACTCCATCTGGTATGAATGATAGTGTTAACTTAGGATCATCTTCCAAGGGTTCTACTAGTTATTTCTTCAATCTAGGTCTATTCTTATTTCTGACATTGTGAATTAAGGATACATCCATGATTTCTTCTAATCTCTTATACCAATTCAAAGATCTATCAAGATAAATACCTCAAATTCACAATTTTAGGGCTTTCGCAGATTCAGAACTTTAATCTTTCACCAAATAACTGCAAAATGCTTCCAATCACTACTTTCTACTCTTCCAAACACTTCAATTCTCTTTGATAGACAAATAAATTCAATCATAACCTTTTATCACTTGAATCTCACTTAGGTCTGACATCGCATTCAATTCTTTCGCCACTTCTTTCTGAAAAGCTATTTTCTGTTAACCTGCAAAACTTAAAACTTCTTGTGATCTTGCATAACATAATATTTTATTTTGCACTCTTAACCATAGCATTAGTACATCATAAACTACCTTACATTAATTGCGCAAGACTTAATTCATCATAAATCTACTTCTACACTAATTCTAAGTTCCTAAACTACTACAATTTACATAATTTAAGTGCTTAAAGATAGGTCAAGTAAGGATTCACTCTTACCACTTGATACTTCACCTTTTTTATTACCTTCAATGTTGAATACTTTCATTTCTTCTTGCATGATTCCTAGGGTTAGCGTTAGGATGATAAGTTCCATTGTTCATTCTACAAAATCTTGTTGTATGTCCAATCTTGTTACATATCTGACAAACAATTCCATTGTTCCCATATCTCAGTCCTTGTTGATTGATCTATGACCTACAATTTCTAGCAATGTATCAAACCTTGTTGCATCTATAACATACTACTCCATTTCTTCTGTTCATATCTTTAGTAGGTCTCTTATCTTCATTTTTAGTATTCCTAAACATTCTACTACCATAATTATTCTCACTAACTTCAAATTTTCTACATTCAATAGCTCTATGTCCAAAACCATGACAATTATAACAATAACCATTAAGAGGTTTAAATTGTTTACCTGTGCAATCTCTCTTCATGTGACCAATATTATTACAACCAAAACATCTACCTTTGAATTCTCTTTTCATACCTTTGGGTGATTCTTCTTGCTTCAGTGATTCTTCTTCTTTAGGTGCATCTTTAGATTTGTTGATCTCATTTGACTTCTTTTCATCAATGCTTTTATATACTTTCAGATCTGGTTCTTTTCTTTCATCATTTATTCTAAACATATTAAATCCAAGTCCAGTCTTATCATAGGATGGTTTCCCAAAAGATACTTGTTCATCGATCTTCTCACTATTTGAATATATCCTTTCAAGTTGTTGTTTGGATTGAGTCAATTCACCTTTCACAATCTTATTGTATTTCTCAAGTTTTGTATACTGCAAATTTACTTTCTCAAATTTAGATGTTACTTTTCCAAGATTAGATCTTAATTATTCATTTTCAATTTTGAATCTTTCATTCTGAGACCTCAGATTTGCTTCATTTTTGTCATTTCCATCTTTCAAACTTAGTTTTAGTTTTTCTATCTTCAGTTCATGCTTAAGGATCACATTTTATTTTTCTAAATTGTCATCACAATCTTCAATAAGAACTTTAGATTCCTTTTCAAATTTCAGATCTTCTATCTTGTTTTTCAATTTCTCAATAAGGTTCTTTGCATCATCATATTTCCTTTTTAGAGTGTTTCTTTCATCAGTAAGCATATCAATCCATTCAAGAGCTTCATCAAGATTCTTCTGTAGCTGATCCATATCCATAGAGATCTTACTCAAGCTGCTAGGCTTTCCTAGAATGATTCTTCTCTAAGTAACTAAGCTCTGATACCAATTGTTAGAAATAGGGAATACTGAGAGGGGGGGGGTGAATCAGTATTCTACAAAATTTATCTTTTTCCCAAATATGGATATAACAGATTTTCTTCACACATGCATAACATAAGAAACTAAATAACATGCATAGCAATAACATCAAAGAACTCATAACACATTATTTATTCTCGAGGAAACCCTAGCTAAGGGAAAACCCCGGTGGGGATGGTACCCACAAAGATCCACTAATCAAAAGTATCATGTTAAGGATATTGACCCTGTTAGGAGTCTATTACAAGCATATAGTGTATCAGTCCTGATTAATGGACTATAGGCCTTGTTAGAAGCCTCAATCCTGTTATGAGTTGTCAATACAAAATCTGATTACTAGATGAGCCCACTAACCAAACAAGTAATATACAATGTATACAAAATAGGTCAAGGTACATAACCTTATTCTACTTGTATCAATATTCCTTTGCTGCTCTTATCTTCGCATCATCACTATTACATTCACTTCACAATTACATTTATTACATCACTTTTTCTTCGCTTGCATTTCTTTACAATTACAATTGCATATATATACAAGTTATTAAGGCTAATAAATTTACATGGTCAAATTCCATATATCATTATCTAAGAGTTAACATCTAGGATGTCATCCCTTTATATTTTTAAGACATTATTTTTATAAACAAAACAATCCCTTAACTCTTTACCAATTCTGCCTTCATATTTTGTCCCGTCGGCTTCACATTGTCTTTGGTAAAACTGTCATAACTAATTTCGTACATGTCGTACTGACTTGTGCTCTGAGATGGGTCATCATTAGTCATCATAGAGTCTATGTTAAAGTGTGCAAGTACTGAACTCACTCTAGTCAATGTCGCAAGAAAAAATTGTGTCCTGGTACACTATGAAAACACTGTCTCACACTTAGACAAATTTGTGATGCGCTTTGCTAGACTTGCTCTCTGACTTGTGTGATCTTCATGAGTATCATATGTTTCCATAATGACAACATCTATGTACTTACTTCAGCCAAATTGCCAACAGTTTGAACTCAATCTTGACCTAGTCAAGTTTGAGCTTGATCCTGACCTAGTCAGGATCAACCTTGAATTTGACCCTGGGCCCATATTTAGTCAGAGCCAGGTTAGGAGGTCCCAGGGATGCCCAAAAACCTAGAAATGATATCAAATAAGGATAGAATGCCAGGGATAAAAATAAAATCCTATGATGACTTTGATGAAAGCTATGAGGACCTATTTCTAAATCCTACCTAGAAAATTGAGCCATAGAAGAGGGAAATTAAGGAGAATCCTTGAGATCCTAACCCTAATTTCACATAGAATGAAGAAATCAAGTGCAAGGAAGAAGTGGAAAGTGGGGAAAAAGCAAAATACATGCAAAGACCTGATCAAGGTGCTTAACATGACCCCAAACCACTTACTTGGAGAGCTAAATGCTCTTATCATGGAAGTGCTTCCATTTTAAGATGATACACCCGATTCCGCACTTTCTTCCCAAAATAGGGCTACTAGAAAAGAGCCCCAATTAGGCCTCCTCTCTGGGTTTTTAGTAATTTTGACCCACTTCCTTCACACCCCCATGGCTACTCTTCCATAGAGACCTCTATTAAAATTCCCAACCCTCAAGGATTTTTAGGGTTTTAGGTCTTCAACTGTTTGTACAATGCCTCAACCAGTAATGAGGGTTTCTAGCGCTTTTTAGACTTGACAGGGTCACAGAGTGTGTTTTCTTATAAAAAAACCTTTAATGGATTGGTGGAAACCTCATATTCACACAAAGGAATCTTCTTTCATCAATCTTGAACTCCTCCAAGGGATTCTTATTGAAGTCTTCTCCCTTGTCTCTAAGAGCTTCCTCCAACACTGACCACACCTATCTGGGCACTGCTTAGTCTCACCCAGGGCTTGGTCACATAGTTTTTTGCACTCACATTTCAGGGCCCTACTTCAATATATGTATAGTATAGGGTCTGTACCACCATATCCCAAGGTTCCATGGTGTTTCCACGATGGGGATAGAAGTTACAGGCCCTTATCTACATGCCTCTTCAAACTGGAAAGAGGACTGGTGAAATCAAAACTAAAACAAGAATACACACAAATGAAAGGAAATATACTAATTCAGATAGACAATGCCAAATATCTCATATGCTATTCATTCACTCATCCAAATCAGGCCATAAGCATTGACTGGCATACCATTTACAGTCACAGTCTAGTTATACAAACTTAGAGCCATATAAAATGATCTCCAACCCTTGGATTAGGGTTTTTCCAATCATAAAAAGTCTTCTTTTCAGGATTTGAGCTTGGTTAGGGCTTATAGCCGCTTGGGTGAAGTTTAGACTCAGAATGGAAAAAGTTGCTAGCAACTTTTTGAGCAACTTTTTCTTGCTAGAGCAACTTTTTCTCTTCCCACATCCTAAGGCCTTTCTTAGGTCTACTACAAAGCACACATGTGCTAAGACCTCTAAAACCCCTATTTGAAGACTTTGACCAATCCTAAGAAGAAGTGACCTCAGGATGGCATCACTCCCTGAGTCACTGTACAATCAAAGAGAAAGACCCAACTATGACCCTACACACACCAAATGAGCTCAAGGCTCTTAGTCTAATTACAAGCCTTCATTGGGCAACTTAACACAACAAAATTTATGAATGGTGGGAGCCCTTAGAAGGGTGCTCTTGCACCAAAGGTTGAACTTGACCAAGAGGTCAAGAATCTCAAATCTGTAGGATAAGGTGCTAGAAAAAGGCTGGAAAAAGGTGAGGAGAGAAGGAGAATATGGGGAAAAAGCCAAATCCTATCAAAGACCAACTCAAGGTGCTTGACATGACCCTAGAACACTTACTCAAAAGTCTAAACCGGTCCTTAATGGAAGTGCTTCCATTTTCCGATGATACAAAGCCGAAGAAAATAATAGAAGTAGATAATATTTCGAGTAAGTAGCCTCATGCATAGGAGTACATGACTTATTTTGTCTCTTGGAGAGTTAGATGTAGGATCATCATTAGGAAAATTAAATTTTTCTTATTTCTTTAATTTTTTATTAAAAAATAGTTTGTGTGAGTTTGGGAGAGTTATGAACATGAGATGATGATCCAGGGTGATCAATATAAGAAAAGGAGGAAAGAGTGAATAGACGTTGATGCTTGTAACATAATACTAAGGGAAAAAGAGCTGAAAGTGGTGCCTTGATAGCCAATAGAAGATTGGGGTTGTTGCTCAATTTGGAATGGGTTTATAGAAAGAGAGGAACCAGTCCTTTAGAGAATTGATATTATTGTAATTGTTTAGGCATTGTAAGAAATAAATAAATAAAATTTATATTTCTTTGTTCAATTTGTTTCATATGTGATGTATGTTTATGTTATAGATGACCTTGTTGGCTCCTAGTAATTTGAGTCCTATCCTATTATTTCTATCACGAATTAACAAATATATTTTGGATTGAATCTGAATGTGTCCTCATCTATTTCAATTTTTTCTTTGTTAGAATTTCATTTTTTTTCCCACTGAAGGCATATATCATACAAGCATTAGAGAATTTAATTCATGTCTCTTTATTATGTTCTTTCTATATTTGGATTATTTTATGTTAGAGTTAGTAGTGTTTACTTGGCATGTGGATGTTGACTATCTTCATAATGGTATTCTAGAGTACATGGTTCTAAGTACATGTGTAGGTTACTAACAATGAGGAAACCTATGCCATGAACTACAAGTGAAGAGTATAGTTTTTTTAATAGATCACTCATGGGAGGCATTTCACTCTTGAAGAGTTAAGTGGTAGTGTTTCAAGTAAAACCTAGGGAAATTTGTTTTGGGAAAGAGGAGACCTATAATTGTTGAGAGTAAAGTGGTTGTGATTGTGGGTGTAGATAGTTACAATAAAGAGAATGATGAGATGGAGTGGAGAAAAGAAAACTCTATGAGGTGTTGGACATAATTACAAGAAAAATAGGTGCATTGGAAAATAATTGTTTACCTAATCAAGTTGTGGCCCTATAGGAAATGGAAAAGAGGAGTTAGATAGTATGTATACAATAGGGGTATGTGTTATTAAAGAGGATTAAGGCCCACAAAATTATGAAGAAGAAGTTAAAGCTGAAGAGCTGGAAGGAAGTATATAGTAAATGATAATAAAGAGGAAGATTTATCATTACAATTTTCAATAATAGAGAAAGAGTGGAAAGGAAAACTTGAAGTCACAAAAATAAGTGGAGTTATGAAGGACTCAGATTGGAACATTCCAGCTATAGAGGAAGAACTAAATTTATAATCATACATAAAAAGGTAAATTTCTTATATTTTAATGAGAATATTGTTTTGGATTCATCTCTTGTGTTGAATAAAAAAAGGTATGAAGTAACATATGTGAGGATTTTAGTGAAGAGGTTGTGAGTTATTATGTGAATGGTAAATATGTGAATGATTTGTTATCAAAGAAGATGTCTAGTCAAGAAGTGTGGTTAGAACCAATAATAAGTGAAATTGTAGAATGGGAAATTGAAATTCTAAGTGTATATTTATGTCAAGTTATGACAAATTTTAATAAAATTAAAAGGAAAATGAATAAAGTGAAGGAATTTGAAGATTTGGAAAATTTTACTTTCTATAAAGATGTTTACATTGATATTTTATGGATGTATAGTCAAGGGGACTTTAGAAGATGAAAAGTGTAGAGAAGAATAATGAACAACAATGTTGGACAAACAGGGAATATGTTCTAGAATTGTTGTTGAAGAATGAGAATAAAATAATAGAAGTAGATAATATTTGGGGTAAACATCCTCATGCATAGGAGTATATGAATTCTTTTGTCTCCTAGGGAGTTAGATGTAGGAGAATCATTAGGAAACAAATTATTAGTTTTTTATTTTTCATTTTGTCAAAAATAATATTAAAAACTAGTTTGTGGTAGTTTGGGATAGTTTGGGATAGTTATCAATGAGAGTTGATGATTAAAAGTGATCAACATAAGAAGAGGAAGAATGAGTGAAAATGAATGGATGCATGTAATAGAATATTGAGGCATAAAGAACTAAAAGTGGTGACATGAGAGCCAACAAAGGATTGGGAATATTGTTGTTTAGTTTGGAATGGGTTTATAGAAAGAGAGGAATTGATCCTTTAGTAGATCGATATTAGTGTATCTATTCGGGAATTGTAAGAAATAAATAAATAAAATTTATATTTGTCTATTATGTTTTTTTGGTATGTATTGTATGTTTATATTCTACATGACCTTGTTGGCTCCTAGAAATTAGAGTCCTATCATATTATGCCTATGAGGAATTAATAAAGATATTTTTGATTGAGTCTGAACACACCCTCGTCCATTTTGAATTTTTTCTTTGTAGACTTTCTATTTTTTGTCCCACTGAAGGCTGCTATTATAGAGGTGTTATAGCATTGAATTCATGGCTCTTTATTATGTTATTTTTACATTTGGAATTTTTTTTGTTAGAGTTAGTAGTATTTGTTTGGGGTGTGGATGTTGACTATCATCACACCCTCACAAATAGCATAGATAATTATCAATTTTTAAAACCTAATTTGCATCATCCATACAAAATCATGTGCCTATTAGGTTTTAAAACCCAATTCACACCATCCATAAAATATTGCATGTATGTGTAGTTCAAGTTTTAAAACTCAAACTGCACATCACATAGTATTCCAAGCTAGACAAGTAGATATGTCAATCAAGTTTTAAAACCTAAATAACATATCCATGGTGAACCACACAAAATGTAGTTCAAATTTTAAAACCCAAAACCTACCCACACTTGAAGACTTACATAATGGAGTTTAGGTTTTAAAACTAAAACTACAACTTTTTATACATGTGCACTATCCTAATATGTAGTTTAGATAATTTTCTTCAAACTACAAGTTTGACCCTCCTTTGTGCAGCAATGGAGAATTTCTTTGCCTATGCACATTGTACCAAAATCTTGTAAATTAGAATTTTTTCTTCAATTTGCAATAGACCCTTTCTGATGCCAAAACAATATTTTTTTTACTGTTACATGAACATTGGAAAATTTGTCTAACACAAAGAATTCTCCATTTGAATATTGTAGCATATATCTAGATGTTAGAACCTTCTCCTAGAAATAAGGAAATGAAGTAAAAATACCAAAATTTGTTCCCAACAACCTTTGTGATGTAAATTGTTGGATTATAATACGAAATTCTTCTTGAATATATAATTATCAAATAATTCACCCCTTGATTTAGACAAAGGTAGAATCTAAAAAAAATTCAACAACTTCCATTGATAAGTTAATATATCTTCAATTAGCCCTAGATAACATGAAATTTATTCTAGGAAAACAAAAGAATGCCTTTTTTAGTATAGAGGACTCCATTGCATGATTGCAAGCCATCTCTAATTACATATCGGGACCAAATGACTTTGAGTCACAAGATGCTTTGTAGAAATATGAGGACTTCATGGAAAATAATGTTGATGATGAATTTGTGTCTCATGACACTTAGTTTATTTTTATATTTTTCCTTGTTATACACTCTTCTATTTTCTTTATGAAATTTTACAAGTAATTAATAAAAATGTAATTCTATGTAAGAATAGTTCTAGTCATGTTTAGTAGAAATAAAAAATGAGCCTCCCACTTCTAAAAGGTGAGATTTATTCTCATTACACCATGGCATAATACCCATTTTGTAGTGAGTTGATTTAGTTGATTACAAAACATCCACCCAACAAATTCTACATCATTACTCCTAGACCTTGTATTCAATCTCCATATCTCATTTTCAACTTAATCAAAGTGGACTAAAATCCAATCAACATTCAATCCTATTAAATTTGAATCTATTTGTTTCCTACCTCTTTAGTGTAAATTGAGGTGGAAGTAAGTCAAATCCTTGTTTACATAGCTAAATTTATGGATCCCTATTTCCACTTGGCATAAAAATCCATATTTAAACATCACTTAATTATGATTCAAGATCATGTTAGTTAGTTTTCCTAAAGATTGAAGTGTCAACAAGCCACTTAACATCATGCACCTCAATAATTTTTTAGGACTTACATTATGAATATCCTAATATAAAATAAATAAATAAATAAAAATAATGAGAAAAATAAAAAGATTAAAATATTAGAGATAAAAATCATTCTCTAGAAAATGCCACTTTTAGTTGTTCCTTGGAAAAGTGTAGTGAAAACCTACTCACAAACACCATATGTGAAAAATAGAACCATGTCATATTTGAGGTCCTATTCCTCCATCTATTCATCCATTTTGAATGGAGTAGTCCACTCTATCCATACTATTCAATATATTATAAATTTTAATCCATTTCTTAGATAGCTCACTTAGTAATCTATATGCCTTGTGTAATAAATTATTTTCACACATTTCCTACCATCTCATTAATAAAATTCTATCAATTAATAAACTCTATCATGTATTTAGTTAACTTCTTCATGCAAATAATTAATTCATCAATCAATTTGAATTCAACAACAATAGATATTTAATTAACAATTATAATGTACAAATCCTTTTAATTGTCACATCCCCTTATCAAATCTCTTGGATCAAACTTGTAATCTTAGATTAGATCTCAATTGCCTATCCCCAAAAACTTATAAATCAAATCTATCATTCATTATTTACATATCACCCCTTATGCATCTCCTTGTTCATTTTCTCATCCACCATATACAACTCTTATGCTAATGAAATGAGAACCCACATCCATCACAAACATATCTCCACATGGGCATGAATAAAGTGTTTTGATTTGATTGATTGATTTGAATGCTTGTTTTATTCTTTTTTCTATTTCATTCCAAAACAATTAATATTAATTAATTTGTACATCCTTTAGATTTTTATATAATTTTGTCTCTTGCATTCAAAAATAATTAATATATTGTGCCTCCCCTTTAGATGATCATAGGATTTTGTCTTTAATTATTACATTCATATGTCATTTCTTAATAAAGAGAACAAACATGATTGTTTGGCTATTATTTCATGTGTGACGTGTCATTGTGACACTGCATTATTATATAAGAATTCTAACTATAATAACAACAAGGAAGGAATACTATAATAAAAACACAGTGAAAATGGGGATCATAAGGGAGGCCGTTTTCCCCAAAATTATGGAGGAAACTGAAGGCAATGTCCACAAGGAGGAGCTGATTAATCCCGCTCTGGTGGTCCTAAGCGATAAAGCTAGGGAAATGGATTTGGACTTCCTCAACAACACTAAGAATAGCATGCTGGATCAGTACAAGTCCTTCAAATGGCTCTTCCATGAAATTGAAGACCTCAAAGAAAAAAATTAGAGTACTGATGATAAGGATCACCAAACCACAAAGCAAAAGAAAAGCCTAGAGGCAAGGGTTCAACACCTAGAATAAAAAATGATCAGCCTAGAGGAAACCCTAAAGGGTATTGCCAAGAAAAAATTTAACATTCTCAAAACATCCAATGACCACATAAAGCATCTAATCAACAAAATGAAAGAAAAAATAGACAGCAGGGTTGATATGAGGACTTCGAAGGAAGGGAAGAAGAATCCAAGTGAGGGACCAAGTAAAAGAACCAAAGCCAAAACAAAGAAAAACAAGGAGAAGGAAGGCACCCATGGTTCCCAAGACATCTAGAATGTTAAAGAGGTAGAAGAGTTGATGGAGGCTCTCAAATGTCATGCTCAGGAGCCTGGCTTAACTCGTTCCCCGGTGCCTGTCTTTTTGTTTTGTTCTATCTTTCTTTTTTTGTGGATATTTAATGTCTGGCCTTTTTGTGGCCTGTCCGTTGAATTGCAAAAACATTAGCTTTGAGCTGATCTCATTTATCTCTTTTTAATTATTCTATTGCAGGTTTCATGCACCCTGTAAAACCTGTTTTACTAAATCAAAAATAACAAAGAAGGAATATAATGACAAGAACATATTGACAAAAATATTGAAAAATTGTAATGCGCTCTGGCCTTTTCCCAATTTACTTGATCAAAATTATCTAGAAACCAATTTACAAGAATAATGAAAACTAAAACATAATCCAAAGTAATAATTAAATCCAGCCAAATCAAAATGAGATAACAAGCTAGGGAAACAATCCACCCTCAAATTTGAACCAGCACCATTATTTATTTTTGAAGATAGATTTGCAAAAGTCACTGGGAAAAAATAACACTAAGCTAGATCATTATTGGAGGCAGATTTAGTGGTTGGTATAATACAATGTGTCATCTTGCCAATAGATAAGAGGGTATATTGCAGAAGATTGAGCTGTAAAGATCGGCAAACATACAGTTTGATGGGACTCCACATTAGGTTTTTTCATCCCTTGGGTTGCCCTCCTTTAATATGAATATTCATCCTCACTCCTTTTAAGGAAACACACATTGCTCTTTCATCCTTATATTCTTATACCCACTACAATGAACACATATCATACAAGTGCTTCAAAGTGTTTGTGGGATCCACCAATGACAGATGAAAGGAATACAACATAACTAGATATTTCTGGTACAAGAGATTTGAATGGTTGAAGGGAAAATTATTTCAAGTATTGATTTATTACCAAATGTATGTTATATACATTTTCTTTCAAAATCTACTTGATTGCTTTCCCTCAATTTTAAAACCCACTGTTGGGTAAAACTGTCTATTGATTTTTCCTAAAATTCGGTCATGTTTTGAAGACTTAGTTTACTCCTATCAATTTCAATCCAGGGTCATAGACTGTTGAAAGATATTGGGGAAATTTACCAAAGGGATGCAGATAATGAGTTAAGTGGGGATGAGATGCAATTTAAATAAAATATCTAAATTGGAATTATACAAACCAAATGTATATGAATGAATACTATATGTAAAACCACACATCAAATGAAAGCATAGTCTATATGTAATGAAGATTTTATTCTAAGAAAACATTATCAATCTCATATATAATTAAATAAAATAATCACACATCTATCTTAATCACTTAAATTCCTTATGAGATATAACCAAATACTAACACTAACATAGGAATCGGGACTTCAGTAATGTAGTTTGAAGAATAAAATGTGATAAGAAATGGTTTGAGGTAGGAACTCTGTGAAACAGAGTGATTTGCGAGAGGAGGTAAGAAGGATTGCGGTAGGAGCTTGGTAGTTATGTGAGGTGGAGCAAGAATTCACAACAGGAAGTTATTTGGTCTGCAACGTGGCTAAAGGATTGATGATGGATTATGGAATTATGGTAATCAAGAATGGTGTACCGATGGATAATGGTGTAATAATGAATGAATGACTATAATATATTTGGAGCAGAGCAAGGAAATGGTAAAAAATGAAGTCCCACATTTAGACCTTAATAACAAAGTAATAATCCAATTTCTTACACACAACAGTCACACTGATTAATAATCATCCATTCAAAATTCAATGAAAGAGATTGTGCAGCAAATATGAAACAAACATCTATAACTAAAATGATCTCACCAAGTTTCCCGAGAGGGGGCCCTTCCCCTAGTTTACGTGGTGAGAACTGAATTAACACATGCCACTACAGAGATTCCACACTTCTAATGCCAAGAATTTAAAGAGATAGTTTTAACAGAGCTTTTTTATATATCACACATCCATATATATTGTCTTTGTGATTTTAACACTTGCTTATATAGGTTCAAAATATCTAACTAACTAATAACTAAGCTATAATGGCTCATGGCCTTCATCCTAAACATAGATGAATCCAGATTACATTTGATTACAAAACAACTTGGCCAAAATAACATAAGGCCTTAAATCAATGTGTTCAAACGTTCAAAATTGATTGCCCAAAATAACATAGCAAAATGACAGCCTTCCAATTACTTCTCCAACTAGGTGGTTGGCTCCATATCCATTCCTGCATTCTTAGTTCCTATAGCAACATCAATCAAAATATATCATTTTAATATAATTGACAGCTTTTAGGAATTATTCTTCCATCTTTAAAGAGGTACCAAATATTCTACTTTCCTATCAATAATTTAGCAAAAAGGGAGTTTCATGAGAAAGAAGTGAGAGATGTAAGTGGTAAAAGGCTAATGAAAACAGAGCACTATTATGACTTATCATTTTCCCCCAACTGAGGAGTTTGCATGCCCTCATGCAAACAATGTATACAAACCAGGTGGAGTATTATTGTCTGGCTGCTCCCTGGAATCTCTTAAGACAATAGTTGCACTGGGTGAACTGTTAATGTTGTCTTGTAGTATTGCCCTGGTCCTAAGTTGTTGAAGTTCCTACTGAAGCTGAATAAAAGTGTGGAGGAATTCATTAATAGTAACCATAGGAGTGCCTTGTGTTTCCATTGTCCATGGAATAGTATTAAGAAGAATATTAGAAGTACCCAAAAGGTCCTTTGGAGGTGCTTTAGAAATGACCAAAGACTGTGAGGATATGGCCACGTCAGGCTCTAGGCAACAGGAACTTTCCTTATTATCTATAGCTTTTCCTAGAAGGTCTTCTTTTTGGGATATTTCCACAATGTCCCCCACATCCTTTCCTAGATGATGTTCACCTTGTTCACAGGGCTTTTGGATATTGCTCTTTATCATATCATCTTTCCACACAATCCCAGGGTCAAGTTCTTCTCTTATAGCATTTATCTGTTGATCAATGTTTCCAACCTCCTCACCAGTGAGGTCCTGTGAAAATGAGGCAACTTTTTGAGGGCTTACTTGATCTACAAGTTGGAACTTAGGCTCCTTATTGGGATTCAGGGCTGCTTCTTCAAGGGTTTCCACCTCCTCGTTTGTTTCCAAATTTTCCATTGCATCAAGAGGGTTACTCTGTTCAATAGTATTATCATTTTTAGGATTATCCTTTTCATCAGTAGGGTTTGATAAATCTTCTACGAATGGTGCATTCCTTAGTTTTTTCATGTGTCTAGTTTGGCGTCGGTGTTCTCTACCTACTTTTTCTTTTCATTTCTTATTGGAACTACTGGCTAGGATTTCAACTTCAGTGGTTGTGGCAGCTTGGACAACATTGGCTAAATTTTCTGAACGACTAGCAAACTGTGGAGGGTTTCGGCATATTGAAGAGGAGCTAGGTGTTTTTGTGCTAGAGGAAGTACTTGGGTTTTTTTTTGGTGTTTGAAATGGTTCATTAGCAGGGATTTTCTTTAGATTTTTGTTTATAAAGGGTTGTTCTGCATCCATGGTTTCAACCTCCTATAGCAGGGGTTGTGCAGTATTAAAAGCAGGTTGTACAAATGCATCCCATGAAATGGGGGCTTCCTAAAGTTGAAGACCATGTATAACTAGTAATTTGATCAAACCATGATGTGCCAAAGAATTCTCATGGCCTACCCTAAATTGATTACATGCTCATTTCAAGGAATTATATAGGTAATAAGGGAGATTAATGAGATGCCCTAAGCTCAAGTGAAGCATGAGCCACAAATGGTGTGCATGGACAAAATTAAAATGACCTTCATAGGTAATATACTGACCTATAAACTGGGCTACCTCATCCCATGGTGAAGGCAAAGACTTGCATCGAGCCCCTTGTCCTTTGACAATCTCTACAGACTCATTGCATTGCAAGAAGTTCATTCTGCCAGTTTTCAACTCTGTAACCCTAGTACTGGTGGTAGGAAAATAAAGTTCTCCAATTTGGGGAAAATCAGTTACCATGGCTATTGTATGTACTATCACTGGAAATGTGATGCCTCGAATTTTCACATTGTCCTGGTCAAACGCCTGAGCAAACTCTTCAGTAATGACATGGTCATGGCCCTGTAATTTTTGGAACTAACGATGCCATCCTGGATGATGGAAAATTTTGTAGGCTTCACTACTTTCCCGTAACCTATCCATGGGTCGGGTTCAAAATGCTTATGCTTCCCACCCATTGTAACCAGAGACAGGAAATTTGTAGGACACCATATTTTGAACTAGGGAAGAAGAGTTATGAAAGCAGACGAAGGCCGAAGTGCAGCTTTGAAACAATCATAAATGGTGAAGGAAAGGACAAATGAGATGGGACGCCAAAGTATGATTATAAGATCATACTCATAAATGATCTTAGATGGAATGTGGTAAGGATAGAGGAGACTTCAATGATTATGAAAACTGAAGTAAGACACACCCCCAACTTTAGCATGAAAATGTCCTGATTTCACCAAAACTAGAGATAAGAAAAATAGAAATAGAAAGTACAACTAAAAAGAAGGTAAGAAAAACTCCCTAAAAAGAAGAAGGGTGATCGTCGAATGATGTCAGCGGCAAACGTTGCACGGTTCGAAAGAGCAATCATGATGTGCAAAATGAAGAACACTGGAGGAGGAAGACATGGAGAAAACAACAAGGAGTGCCAACAAACAAGTAAGGTAGCAAGCAGCATGTACCTGTAAAAACAAGGAAGAGCAGCGCCAGGAACCACAGGCAAAAAAGTAGGCAGCAGGAGCAAAAAGAAGTAATTAGCAAAGGAGATAAAAGTGACAAGAAGAGAAAGAAGCTCCTGTTGCATGAAGGAAGTGCAGATGGAGTTCAGTTTGTTTCTTTTTTCCTTTTGTTTTCTTTTTTTTTGTTTTCTTTTTTTGTTTTACAACACTAGCTGCGGAGAAGTCAGTTTTCAATCAAGTGCCACCTGGAAGTGCTGGGGAATATATATATATATATATATATATATATATATATATATATATATATATATATATATATATATATATATATATATATATATATATATATATATATATATATATATATATATATTCTAGCAATGCTGGAGGAGACCAAAGGGAACCATGGTGAGTTCCTTGGTGACAGCAAGAGAGAATGCCTCCTTTGACAAAGGCCTCCAGTATAATTTGAGTCGATGCCCATTAACAAGAAGTGTGTGGTGCTTTGAGTCCACAGTGCAAAGCTATAAAGCACCATTATCGAAGACATGGGCAATTTCATAGGGACCTAGCCAATGAGTATGAAATTTACCTTTGAAATCCTAAAACTGAGAATCATACAAAAGTGCCCAATCACCTGGTTGGAAGGAACGTTGACGAATGTGTTTGTCATGCCAAAGTGCTCACTGATTTTGGACAAGTTCGGTATGGAGGAGTGCTTGCTGACGAAGTTCATCCAAGGAGTGGAGTTGTGTTAGGCATTCCCACTGAGCATCAGAGAGACTCAAACCGAGTTGAAGTGTGGTTCGAAGAGTCTTAATCTTGAACTCAATAGGAAGAACAACCCTCTTACCATAGACCATTTCATAAGGGGTTAGACCAGTGGTGGTCTTCCACATTGTATGATAGGCCCACACAGCTTCAGGAAGCCATGTGGCCCAATCATGCTTATGAAGAGCAATAGTCTTGGTAAGAATATTCTCCAGTTCCTGATTAGTGACCTCTACCTATCCATTTGCTTGAGGGTGATAGGGTGATGATTTTTGGTGGCAGATTTCATACTCTTTGACTAATGTAGCAATGAGATCTAAAGTGAACTAGGGTCCCTGATCCATAGTAATCTCCCGTGGAACACCAAAGTGGGTGAAAATCTCAGTGTACAAGAAGGCAGCAACTTTGGTATCACGGGCATGCTTGAGAGCAACCACTTCAACCCACTTGGTAACATAATCAGTACAAACAAGAATGTATTCCTTATTGTTAGAAGGTGGATTGATAGGGCCCACAAATTCAAGACACCACTTCTCAAAAGGTTCAATAGAGAGCTAAGGATGGAGTGGCATTTCATCAGAATGAGTAGGATGACCCATTCCCTAACATTGATCACAATGATGAACATAATGCTTGCAATCCTTATGGAGTGTAGGCCAGTAATATCCTATGGTAAGAATCTTTTGAGCAGTTCGTTGAGCAGCAAAGTGTCCTCCATAAGGTTCAGTATGGTAGGTGCGTAGAATATCAAAGACATCCTCTTCAGGGATACACTGACACATAATGTTATCAATGTCGGTACGAAAAAGAAGACCATTGATCCATGTATACTATCCACTCAGGCCGACCAACTTCTGATGTTCTCAAGGAGAGAAGTGCACTGGAAACTTTCATATAACCAAATAGTTGGTGATGTCGGCATACCATGGACTCTTGGTGGAAATGGAAAAGAGGTGTTCATCAGGAAATGTATCATCAACAAGAACAGATTCATCAGCTGATCGCTATAACTAGGACAAGAAATCTACAACCACATTTTCTTGACCAGGCTTATCAAGTATAGTGACATCAAATTCTTGTAATAAGAGCAACCATCTAATAACTCTACCAGTTACCATGGGTTTATTCATTAGAAATTGAATTGCTGAATGATCAGTATGAACAAACACTTTATAACCAATAATGTAGTGCCAAAATTTGTTAATAGCATAAACAATAGCTAAAAATTCTTTTTTAGTTACCGTATAGTTTACCTCAGCACCAGTGAAGTTCTTGCTAACATAGTAAATGGAGTAGAATAGATTGTCTACTTTTTATCCAACTACTACTCCCATTGAAAAATCAAAAGCATCATTGTGAATATGGAATGGTAATTCCCAATTAGGGCCTCGAAGAACAGGAGTAGTCACAAGTTTTTTTTTAATGGTTTCAAAGGCTTCTTGACACTCAGGGGTCCAAGTGAAGACAACATCTTTGACTAATAGGGAAAACAAAGGAGAAGAAATCTTACTGAATTCTTGGATAAATCTCCTATAATATCTAGCATGACTGAGGAAACTCCTAACGTCTTTTTGAGTTGAAGGTGTAGGGAGGTCCTGGGTTATTTGGACCTTTTTGGGATCAACTTGGATACCTTCTGAGGAGATAAGGTGGCCTAAGACAATTCCTTCAGTCATTAACATATGACACTTCTCATGGCTTAGTGATAGGTTAGTGTCAGTACATCTTTTAAGTACTTTCTCCAAATTATCTCTAGCTTCTTCAAAAGTATTCCCATGGACAGTAAAATCATCCATATAAACCTCTACACAATCATTAACTAGATCAGAAAAGATGCTTAATACTGCTCGTTGAAATGTAGCAGGGGCATTACATAATCCAAAAGGAAGAACATTATATGAAAAAGTTCCCCATGGGAAAGTGAAAGTGGTCTTTTCCTGATTTGTCAAGGCAATGCGGATTTGATTGTACCTACTAAATCCATCCAAGAAATAGAAGAATCATTTCCCTGCAAGAGTATCCAAAATTTGATCAATAAAGGGTAATGGAAAGTGATCCTTCTTAGTAGCATTATATAAAGCTCTATAATCAACACAAATATGCCACTTACCATTTTTCTTTGGAACAACAACCAAAGGAGATACCCACCTGCTATCTGAGATAGGATATATAAAACCAACATTCAATAATTTCTGAAGCTCTTCCTTGACTATGTCACATAAAGTAGGATTAAGTCTTCGTTGTGGTTGTCGAATGGGGTGACTTCCTTCTTCTAAGTAAATGTGGTGCATAAAAGTGTCTAGATGGATACCTCGCATATCTTGATATTCCCACACAAATGCATGTTTATGTTCTTTGAGCATACCTATGATATCTTTGACTTGAGCTGGTGTCAACTGTGGGTTAATATTGAGGGTACACCCTAATGAGATTTCCATAGGTTCTGACAGTGTAGGAGTACTAAGAATAAGTCGTGGTGATGTTTTTGGTTTATCTAAAGATAATAATGGACTATATAAACATTGATGTGGCAGAAGTTGATGTAAGATGAAAAAGTGTTGGATAGATCAAGGATTGTTGATTAGGGGAAAATTTCCAAAAGGACAATCAACAGTTGTATGAGGAAAAACCATAGTTTCTAAGATATCATTGGACTCATACCTATTCTGAAGAAAGTTCATCAAAATGGTGTCCTCGATAGGCTCCTCAAGGTGATGGACTTGCTCGATGGCAAGGATTGGTACTGAATCTTCTAGATCACTGTCAATCCATGTGGGATCTTCTGTGTCTAACAAGGGGTGAGTAGGGGGATATAAGGTCAATTGTTTTGTTTTCTCTCCATTAGAAATAACCATATTACCTAACCAATAATTGATGTGGGCATTGGCAGCGACTAACCAGGGTCTCCCTAGAATTAAAGGATACCCCCCCCAACTTAGCTTTTGGTTGCAAAATCATAAAATCGGTTGGATAATCCCAACTATCAATGGAAAGAACAACATATTCTATAACCCCCACTGGTTTGACTAAGGATCGATTAGCCATTTGAAGCACTATAGGAGTAGGTCTAAGTCCATCCAAAGATAACTTGATTTTTGTTTCATTGGTCATCACATTTATAGCAGCACCTAGATCTACAAGTGTGTTAGGAATAACAATTGTACCAATACTTACCTGTATAATAGGGCTACCAGGGTTTGCATATTTTGGAATGGTTATATTCCCCAACATCAATTCAACTAACTGTCCAATAACTTGAACAGTCTTTGGATCCCCCTTTTTTTGTCGCCGGGTGCATAACTCGTGTACTATTTTATTTTATACTGGAATATCCTTAAGAGCCTGCAAAAGAGGAATTTTGATGTTAACATTCCTGAGTTCATTCATAAAATCAAACTCAATTTGTGTGGGTTCCTTTGGTACAAGTTTAGAAAGCAAGTGCTCAGGAAAGGGCGGAGGAAAGGGAGGTTCCTTTAGAGTGCCCTCCTTATCTTCTTCTTCAATTTTTGTGATAGTTGGCCCTTGGAGAGCCTTTCCCGACCTTAACTGAACTCCTTCTAGTTCGATTGCATTGATTGGATAAGTAGGGTAATTTGCCACCTCATTATTATATATGGGCTGAGAAGGTTTGTTGTTGGGATTTGGATTCGGTTGGGTTGGCATAGATGTGGGTCTAGGCAGTTGTGGTGGATTCAAAGGTGGATTTGAAGAAGATGAAGGTATTAGAGGAAGAAATTGTTGAGGTTGTTGATAGGGACTTATCATTGGTGGTGGTGGAAAGGATTGTTGTGGAAAATAAGGTTGTGGAGGTGGATACGAAGATTGTGGCACATGTGGCCTCCATGCCTGATGCCACGGTTGTGTACTAGGTTGAAAAGTTTGGGGCCATTGAGAATAGGGCTGAGGTTTTTTCCAACCACCATACCATGGACTTTGGTTGGAAAATTGTTGAGATGGTCCAGAAAAATGTTCATTAGAAAACCCTCTAGGTGGAAACTGGCATCGTGGAGCCATATAGTAAACTAGTTCTTCGGTGTACTCCATAGGAACAATCCCTTCAGGAAATGGGAGTAGTGTTGAAGTCTTGCTAGCTTCCTCAAGGGATGCGACATGAGTCCGATTATAAGGGCATTCTTCTGGTCCATGCTTCTTATGACAAGTTGGGCAATATACTGCCAAGGCCTTTTCAGCTTCTTCTTGTTTCCTGCGAGTATACAAAGTGTCAATTTGCTTGCCCATGTGATTTAATAAATCAGTTTTAAGGTCTTCAAGTAAGTTACCAATTTCTCACTTGGAGATACCTGATGCATTACCCATGGTGGAAAACTTACTTGAAGGTCCACGAATAGATCTATGAGATCGTGAATAGTTCCTGCATATGTCACAAATATCATCAAAGGGCATTTAGAAATATCACCTTTACCAATCAAATTTAAGGCATCCATGGTTTCATCACGAATCCCTCTTAACAAGAGCATTTTGATAGTGTCTGCAGTTAAATCAAGGCATCTTGAGCATTGTAAGCTAAAGGCAAAACACTCTAGGAAATCTTCAACTGACTCATCTTCCCGTTGAGTCATGTGAAAGATTTCATCCCATACTTCCTTAGTCTTACAATACTCCTAATATTTTTCCAGAAAAGCATCTTTCATTTGATCCCATGTTCTAATGTCCCTAAGACTCATAAACCATCATAATGCAACATCTTTCAATGTAGCTAGAAATAACTTTAATTTTTGTGCATCATTTTGGTAGTCATAGCTATTACAAAGGACATTAAATTCAAATAGGAACATATCAGGATCCTCAAAGGTTGACCCTCTAAATATAGGAAGTGCTGAGTGAGGGATATTCTTCATAGGGGCGTTATCCTCAGGAAGCTGAATAGGAAACTCAAAGGTCATATTGTGTTGGACAATGGCATTACCAGCATTATTTCCTTCCCCCACATTTCCTATATTATCACCCATGATTCCTTCTAAGACTTGTGTTGCCCAAGGTGTGTAATGTGTTGTAAAAGGTTTCTCTAGTAGATCCTGAGGTTCACCACACCTAGTTTCGTATGAGTCTTTGAATTATTGAAATATTTTAGAGGGTAAAGTAGGGGGGTCAGATTGTGAAGGTGGATGTAAATTGGCTTCCTCGTTTGGTTTGGGTTTGTTATTCAATGACCTCTTCTCTTTTTGTGGTTTTTGAATTTTTGAACTACTTACTAATTCTTTCTTAACAAACCTACCTTGACTATCTCTAGGTCTATTCATGCACCTAAATGATTTACTGCAGTGCAAACCAAAGGTACTATCCTAAGAAAGGTCGACAATTGCTCAAGACTTCTCAAGGGCGCACTGTTCTTAACTTAACTTGCTACGACTTCATGCCTTTAATATATTTCCCTGGCAATGACGCCAAAAATGTTGGGTAAAACTGTGTATTGATTTTTCCTAAAAATGGGTCATGTTTTGAAGACTCAATTTACTCCTATCAAAGTCAATCCAGGGTCGTAGACTGTTGAAAGATATTGGGGCAATTTACCGAAGGGATGAAGATAACGAGTTAAGTGGGGATGAGATGCAATTTAAAGAAAATATCTAAATTAGAATTATACAAACCAAATGTATATGAATGAATACTATATGTAAAACCACACATCAAATGAAAGCATAATCTATATGTAATGAAGATTTTATTCTAAGAAAACATTATCAATCTCATCTATAATTAAATAAAATAATCACACATCTATCTTAATCACTTAAATTCCTTAAGAGATATAACCAAATACTAACACTAACATAGGAATTGGGACTTCAGTAATGCAGTTTGAAGAATAAAAGGTGATAAGAAATGGTTTGAGGTAGGAACTCTATGAAACAGAGTGATTTGTGACAGGAGGTAAGAAGAATTGTAGCAGGAGCTTGGTAGTTATGTGAGGTGGAGCGAGAATTTGCGACAGGAAGTTATTTGGTCTGTAACGCGGCTAAAGGATTTATGATGGATTATGGAATTATGGCAATCAAGAATGGTGTACCGATGGATAATGGTGTAATAATGAATGAATGACTATAATATATTTGGAGCAGAGCAAGGAAATGATAAACAATGAAGTCCCGCATTTAGACCTTAATAACAAAGTATTAATCCAATTTTTTACACACAACAATCACACCGATTAATAATCACGCATTCAGAATTCAATGAAAGAGATTGTACAGCAAATATGAAACAAACATCTATAACTAAAACGATCTCACCATGTTTCCCGAGAGGGGGCCCTTCTTCTGGTTCACGTGGTGAGAACTGAATTAACACACGCTGATACAGAGATTCCACATTTCTAATGCCATGAATTCAAAGAGATAGTTTTAACAGAGCTTTTTTATATATCACACATCCATATATATTGTCTTTGTGATTTTAACACTTGCTTATATAGGTTCAAAATATCTAACTAACTAATAACTAAGCTATAATGGCCAATGGCCTTCATCCTAAACATAGATGAATCCAGATTACATTTGATTACAAAACAACTTGGCCAAAATAACATAAAGCCTTAAATCGATCTGTTCAAACGTTCAAAACTGATTGCCCAAAATAACATAGCAAAACGACAGCCTTCCAATTACTTCTCCAACTAGGTGGCTGGCTCCATATCCATTCATGCATTCTTAGTTCCTGTAGCAGCATCAATCAAAATATATCATTTTTATATAATTGACAGCTTTTAGGAATTATTCTTCCATCTTTAAAGAGGTCCCAAATATTCTACTTTCCTATCAATAATTTAGCAAAAAGGGAGTTTCATGACAAAGAAGTGAGAGATGTAAGTGGTAAAAGGCTAATGAAAACATAGCACTATTATGACTTATCACCCACCATAAACACATGCAATGGAATGATCAAGACCAAAGAATTGGCTCTTAGTAATATCTCAGAGATTGCATTACTCTTATTACTAAGAAAAGACAATTCAGCAGTAACAATTGTATTAATTTAGCATCAAATTGTAGAGCTATTTAAATGCCTTGCTTATCATGATTTGACAATCTGATTTTGAGTAGTGCCAGTGGTGTTTTAAATAATGTCTGATAAAAATACTTGTCAGTCTGCTAAGATTTCTATTTTTATTTGTGTAAGGGTAGGGCAGGTTCATCCGGTTATCATTACTTTCTAACTTGCTGACCTAATTAATTTGATGGGTCTTTGTCCTAGCAAACAACACGTTGAAGGTGTTTTCTTTTAGTGGTTAATATTCCCATCTTGTTTGAGGAAAAGTTAATCATTGTCCTTGCTTCTCCTTCTCTGTTAAATTAACATCTCTCTGCATGAGATCAATATGCAAGTGTTTTCTGTTCATGTTCATGTCTGAAGTTGCATACAGGTTCACAGCATTTTGTTCAGCCAAGGATGACTTGCCTCGACATCTTGTGATAGAGTGCACAAACCGAATTGACTGGTTGTTCTTGGCTAAACGTTTTGCTGGAGCTTTCATGTTACATCTAACATGATTTCTTCTAAAAAATTTGTTCCAAAATTTCTTAGAATTTTGAGACCTGAGTGATACAAGAGCTATTCATACAAATGTAAATAAATATTTTATTTTTATTCAAAAATCATTTGAACTGTTTATTATTTAATTATCTTTTTGAAAGTCACTGATATTTATAGATCCATAGCTTTATGTTCATTGATTCATTGTATTTATCAGTTTGATGTAGAACTCACAGAAAAGCCCTTTCCAATTATAGATTGATCGGAATATTATATTTTTTAGGTTAGATTTGTTTTCTAACTGAGTTTGTGACTGGATGAGAGATTTTATTACTTATAAGACCTGATTATGTACGTTTCTTAATTGTAGTAAACTTTTTTTTATCAGAATTATGAATCAAATGACCAAATTCTTAATAGAGAACCCAAAACAACCAAACGACAATGAAGATCAGCAAGAAACACCAAGAGACAAAACAATATTCACTATACACCACAAGAGAGATGCAACTGTGTATGTTCTATAGACTTATAAAAAGACGTTTTCTTTATTTCTTTTTCAGTTTGGTTTGGAATGGGGTAAAACGTTAAACAAGATACATCTCACTATTCCTGTTCAATGCTTTTGACATTTTGAGATAATCAACAGGACAGTGAGACAATGTAGAGTGCCTCTCATTGTTTTAATGATTGTGACATTTTGTAGAGTAGCAAAAAATTAGGTCCCATGAGTGATAAGATTAACGGTCAATGGAAAATCAGCATGAGAATCTGAATATTTCAGACATTAAGAATAGCAGAGGCTGCTGGGTGCTTAAAATATATAAGCACACAGAGGCGATGAGTGAACAAGTGAAGCGATGAGTGAACAAATAATTTGGTGGGCAATATACCACGACACCAAATGTCATTTCTAATCATCCTACGAGTATCTAACAATACAAAAGCATAAGTATGCATTATTATTTAACCATTATTATTTTTCTATAGCTTACGCGTAGATGAGATTTGAAGTTTCTTGTAGTTTTCTATTGCATCAATGTGGATGCAGTTATATTAACCTCCCGAGGTCTATTGAGATTCACGTTCATTGCTCTAAGTTATATGTGGGAATGTTTCTGTATTGATGTTTTCCTTACTGAGGGAGGAGACTGACTGATTCTCGTCCGTTAATCATAGCAATCCTTATTTTTATGGGGAAGTTTTCTGTGAAGGAAGAGACCATAGATTCACGTCTATAGATGATACTTATCTGCGAGTGCAAAATCCTAATTTTCATGTGGGAATTTTTCTATGTTATCTTCGTTGAGAAACAAGACTGACTGATTTATGTTTATTGATCATATATATTTGCAATTGCAAACCCTAATGTTTATGTGGGAATTTTCTATGAATTGATGTTTTCATCATTAAGAGAGGAAACTGATTGTTTGTAAAATTCTAATTTTATTTTCTATTTCTTTTTTTTTTTTTCAACAAATGACATATACTATTAGAAATATATTTTATAAGATTTTTAAAATATTAGTATGTGTAAATAGACTTTTAAAGATATATGTTAGTTATTTACAATCATTGCGACTTCTATATTTAACATTCAATATAATTTTAATTATTATTCTCACTATTGAGTAGTGGTTGACAGCTCCCATCTTTCATGAAAATGAGTGGAAGGAACACTTTGTATTCTTTGCATTTAGGTCATTCATTCTAGTATGACTCCAAGTCAAGCGCACTTAACCAATGCGTTTCTTCCAACTTTATACCCACTTAAATTGCTATCACATTTGCTACAATTGAATCCTAATATCAATATCACTATTTGACATGTTGTGGAAAATATCTCCACTTATAACTCTCACTTGACTAAAATAGTATCAATAATTATAATATATTTTTTTTAGAAATATAATCACAATATAATAAAAAACGTACACAATAATAATTACAATAAAAATTTAATCTTAAATTCAATTATTAATTATCAATCTAAGATTGCATTATTTTGACTATATTTATGTAATTAATTATAATTGATGTTATAGAAATATTAGTTGTGTAATACTTATGAAATAGTTTAATTTATTTTAAATAGTGAAATAGATCCTTATAAAATAGCTAATTGGTTTTATTATCTGTATTTTGAGAAATAAAAAATATTAAAATTTAAATATCTAGATAGATAAATCACTTTGTTACAATATTATAAATAAAAATGAAAAGAATTATTTAAAATAGTCAATATTTTTTAAATATAAATAAATTCAAGAAAACTTAAAAATCTCTCATTCCTAGAAATTTGTCCCTATAATGCCAATTTTTTAAAACCAATCATAGAATAGATAAATATTTTTACAATATATTAAATTTAAAAATATAAATCTCAACTCCTCCTTTAATGAAGTCTAGAGGGATGATCCTTTATGCAACCAAAGAATGAGAGTCAATTGGTCTGCCCTTGAGAAAGGTTGGGTTAAAATAATTTTTGATGATGCTACTAAACGGAATATGAATCCTAGCGATGTTGGACTTAAGTTTACTTAGGTTAACATATTTATTAGGAGGATATTATTTATTTGGATATTATTTTTAGGAAGATATTGTAGATTCATACGTGACTCCAACTTCTCCTTTGATATAGTTCAATCCTACTTGAACTCCCTCTCCTCCTTTGATATGATTGAGTCCTACTTGAAATCTAGCTCCTCCTAAGATATGATTGAGTCTAATTTGTGCTTTACTCTTCTAGAGGATGTTGTTGAGTTCCATCAGAACTCTGCTTCCTCAAGATTGAGATACTTCTCTCAACCTTGTTGATGCTTCCTATTAGCTCTTGCCTATATATAAACAGGCTAGCTTGCATGTATTTTGTATATTGGTTATATTAGAGATTGTATTCTTCATATTAGAGATACTTGAATACTTGGATATTTCATATTGGGGATTTCTTTTGATGTTGAGAATTACCATCACATTTCTCTAAGTAATGGTATTCTATTTATTTTATTTCCAATTGTGATCTAACTCTTTCAATTCAATTCTGAATTTATATCTATTTTAATAGATTCTAACATGATATCACAGCATGTTTTGAAATATTAGATTTAATAGTCTCTATTTTGCATATATGTATTTTTCTTGATCTAGTTGATTGCAATACCTTCAAGGATCTAGAGAGCACTTCTGATTGTAGCATTTTGTCCACAAGGCTCGAAAAAGTTAATATTAGCTTTCGTTTCATCCTTTTAAGAGATCATTTGTATAAGTTACAAATGAGAGTTTGCAGCTCAGATTTGGAAGACGATGTGAAAATGGAGCATTTTCAGACCAGTGGGGCCCACCCCTAGTGGGGTTTGGTAGTAGGGACTTAGCCACCAATGGGGCCTTCTAGCAGGGTCCACCAACCTGTGGGGCCCACCTCCAATGGCTCCCGTCTATGCTAACCTTAGCTACTCCATCGCTTTGCCACCAACACTGCCCACCTTTGTCACCAGCGCGTCGCTCCGCTGCGCTACTGCCTCTGTCCCACCATAGCACCACCTGTGCTCACCTCACCACCCACCACTGCCAGTGGTGCAATCAACAAACCTCTCGTGCTCCTTCAGGCCCCTATAAAGAGCAATATTTTTCAAACATGTGTAACTTGTGCTCCAGGAGTCAAAAAATTTCATACTAGATATCATTGGACAGTTGTAAATGATCTCTACGCATTGCAGGTGGTTTGGATCAATTTTTTTTATCATTTACCCAGTCTTTTGCATGTTTAATTCTGGTGTTGTTTATTTCTTTATAAGGTCGCAACTTTCACCCTGGTGCTCGGTTTTTTCCTAAAATGAGATATCGTCGGAAAGTTAGTAAAGGGTATTACACAGTTATTGAGGTTTATTTTCGAGATTGTATTTTTGGTTTATTTTGTATTATAAATTGTAATTTTGCCCATTATGTGAGCATTGTAACTTGAAAAAAGCTTTTTAAATGCACTAAACTATAAATTTTCCAACTTGTAATATCTACGGGGTGATTTCTAATATAGTAAATTTGTGGGGTGATCTTTTGTTGTTCCAATTTCTTTCGTTCATTTTTTGTGTCTTAGTACAATAGGTAAATCTTAAATTGAACTCCTAACTCCATATAATTATAAATCATGAAAAAAATTATTATTGAATTATCTAAAGGATAAAGGTTGCATAGGCTATGTAAAATAATATATTCCTTCACCTACTGATGCTAATTCTCTACAAGCGTGGGAGATCAATCATGAAAGATCTCTTGGTTAAATTTATTCACTAGTCTCTTTTGATTTGCAATTTCATCACGAATCATTCAAGACACCTAAAGAGGTTTGGGACACTCTTGAAAATTTTTATGGTAAAAGTCATAAGACTAAGAGTTATCAGATTGATAATGATTTGATGAATCTTGATCCAAAAAATTTTAACAACATCCAAGACTAAATTTTCAAGATTAAATAGCTAAGAACACAACTAAAGGATTACAAGATAACTAAGGAAGATATATAGTTGATTCTCAATGTGTTTTCCAAGATTGGTCCTGAGTAATCTGTATTTATTTCTACCTTTCATACCAATAGGGTTTGTATGGGAGTTGCATATGTTGATCCTATTTTTTATGCATTTTCAAATCCTCTAATCCAAGAGGAAGCGAAGATAATTCAAGTGGGTATCATCAAGACATCTAAGTCACAAGCATTGATTCCTAGTGAGCCTAAGGTACAGAAAGAAGCAGAGAATCTTGAACAAAAACAAAAGAAGAAAAGAAAAAGACACATAAATGATTTGAATGATCTTCCTCAAATAGATAATCATCTAAAAAGGAGAAGCCGAGATGTGCATATCGCAAGAAATATGGGCATGGTGAACATTAATGTTATTTAAAATAGATTAATAAGTTGAAGCATATTTTTACATAGAATAAAATTGATTTACATTCAAAATATTCACCATCTTCATCTAATACAAAGAAACAAAAAGGGAAAAAGCTTCTCACAACTACAAATTCAAGTCAAGGAGATGGATCCTTGATTATGGAGCTTCACATCATATGGCTTCATCACATAATAATTTCTCTTCATTTGAAATTTGTTCATCACCAAACATCTTGATGGCTAACAACACATATATCAATATTTATAGGAAATGGTCTATTACATAGATGAAGGATCATTCAATGGTGTCCTTTATGTACCTTCATTTTCTACAAATATTCTTTCCATCTATTAGATCACACATGGTGGGGAAGGGAAAACTATTGAGTTCACTCCAGATTCTTTGATTATTCAGGATTTGCATAGTAGAGATATTGTAGCAATTGGAGATGTAGATCATCAATCTCAATTTTACATCTTCTCACATTTTTATGACACTGTTTCTTTGGATGATGAACACACTCAAGCATCTAGTGTGGAAAATTTTGAGAATATTCAATATGGTCAAGTGAACCTTGGTATTGTTTCAACTGAGGTTAAATGGTATGTATTGATATTGAATCTCCTACATCAACTATTATTTCTCATGATTATGGTATTTATATGGCTCCTACTAATTCATTTCAACAAGATATTCATTCTCTTCTAGACATAGCTCCTTTGGATGAGTACTTGACAGACATTGTTGGTTCATTTCTAGAGTCCTACATTGCAAATTTGGGGGACACTATTGATGACATTCATCTTCTCTTTGATGAGGATGATCCTTCTACAATTTTTGTTAGGGATCATGCTAACCCTCATCATCATTCTCTACTTGATCATTATTTCACGGTTGACATCACAGTGGATACTTTTATACAATAGTTCGTGGAGGTCACTTTATCTTCAGAGGAGACACTTGAGTCTTTGACACTTTTTTTTATATTCATCCTTAGTTGATCCTGAATTGTTTTTTTTCACTAAAGTGGTATAGTACACATGATTTGGAGAAGCCACCTTTCACCATTGATATGGAGACACTTGATCCGGTTTTAGAGGTTCCATTCATTTTTAGGTTTCTTCCTATAGATTGGGGAGGCTTCATTGATGCACCATTGGTTTTTCTCTTCCTAAGGGGAGGAATGTTGTTCTACACTCATGGATAAATTTCTACATTAAGCCTAGAGCATCTACTATTGGAATTAGGAGAGATAGGTACTGAGAGGGGAGGGGTGAATTAGTGCCTTCAAAAATTTACTTGCAAAACCTTTCAGATCTATAACTGAATACTTGTGATAACCGATCAAAATAACTTGAATATAATTGTGTAAATCAATCATCTAGTTAACTTAAGAAAGTAAACAACTTGAAATAAATATGACAATCACATAACACAAGTATTTTGGTAGCGTAGAAACCCTTATAAGAAGGTAAAAACTGTGATGGGGATGACACCCACAAATTCTTCACTACTGCAGATAGAAAAGGTTTTCCTGTTAAGGCTACAAGTTTTGATCACTTCTAGTGATCTTACCCTGTTAGGAGTAACATGTTAGATCAGCTAGATCTACCTAGTTATAGGATTTAAACAACACTAATGAAGTGTGTACTTGGTTAAGAGATTAACATAAGACTGTTAAGTCTACTCTGTTAAGAGATTTATCAAAAACTCTATCACAATTGTCAGAAAGTAATAGGCAATTATCTGCTAGTTGACAACTCAATTGTCTGAAATAGATCTATAAGTGCTCATCAAAATATCACCTTATCTATGATGGTTCTCTACTCTATTCTGGTCGGTAGCCTTCTCTGATTCTGCTCAATTTGATATCCTATGTGCTCTATTCTGCTCAGTAAACTGATTGTCTTGAAATTAGGCAATTCCTTCAAGTGCTCCATGATTCATATATATTAGTTCACCAACCTCATAAAATGGTGCAAACATACAAAATATATAGTGTTATGTTTTTGCTACGTTAGCAATAATTAGGTTACAAGAATAATCATAACCCTAAGATCTATGGTGCAAAATAACCTAGATCAACTATTACAAAGAAGAAAAACATTACATTTAATGAGTATCTTTTACAATAAATGCTCCTCAATCTTGGTAAACTATTTTATAATCTATTGTAAACATTTGCATAGAAGAATGTGCCATTTCAGATTACTACGCCATTTTCTATGATCATCAGTAAACACTGTATAATTTGCTTGGTGTATACTGTGATGCTCGGTGTTTACTAACTGTCGATGTCGGTGTCGCTGGTGCTCGGTAAACTATGTGATGCTCGGTGTAAAGGCTTTATCGACTACTCTATCTTACTTCTAGTTACTGACCAACTCAATATAAGTAACCGACCGACCTATTTACTATCCTTTGATACTAATGACAACCTTAAATGCTCAATAGAGATTAACAATCTCCCCCTTTGGCATTAGTATCAAAACTTTGAAAGTATATAGACAAAATGTTTTTATATATTCCTTATGTCTCTGCCATATACATATCCACAAAAGCTTCTAAGTACAAAGTACTCCCCCTCGGTGCATGCTCCCGGTAGTATGTAATATACATATCAAAGTATAATCATTTGGCATATACATGATTTCCTCCTTTTTGATAATAATGCCAAATGCAAAAAAAAATATAGAATGTATACTTGTACATCTTATCAAAAAAAATTTGATGGGTTTTCTTTACAGACTCCAAGAGGTTGTCCCATTCCTCTTTCAAGTTGGTAAGAGCAATATGCTCAAGACCGACTTGTGCATGCATGTCAAAGATATTATCCAACACCGAAATCTCTGGTGTTGCTACAAGTTGTTCAGCTTTGACACTATGTGCTTCAAAAAAATTTAAGTAAGGAATGAGTTCTGTTTGTAACTCTGTAACCTGATCAGTGATATGTGCTTCTTGTTTCCTTAAATCGGCTATCAGCCACCAGAGTTCTTGAACTCGGTGAATATTCTTTAAGAAAGTTGTTGGCTCGGTGATAGCTGCTTGTGTACTCAACTATATCTCTACTTCTAAACTTTTTATCTTTTCACTGACTTCTATAGTGAAGGTGTCTAAAGTACAAAGCTTGATGAGAAGTTGACAGATTATCTGGGTAATAGATTTTACCTTGGTAATGACCTCAAATAATTTTACCTTGTTTAGTGCCACTTCTGTGCTAATCCTTTTTGCCAATTTGTTCTGAATCTTTGATTTTTCCCGTTCTTCTATTCTTTTGTCTACATCTATATCAGGGGCATTGATTTTGTCAGTGAGTGTGGCAAGTTGGTCTAAGATGGGAGTATTCTCATCAATATTTGTTTCTGGTACTATTTGTTTCAGAATATCCCTCACATCATTTAACACTTCTTTGTGTTTGTGTTCTTTCCTTAACTTCTCTTGTGTCACTTTCCTTGAACATAGCTCCCCATATCTACTTAGTTCCTTGGGGCTTAGGGTTCTCAGGTCACATTCTGGTATAATTATAACTTCATCAATGGTGACCAACCCTTTGGCTTTCTTCCTTTTATTATTTTGTGCAAGAGATGACTTTTTCTCACTTACAACAATAGCTTTTTCTCCACTTTTCAAAGTATCTTTCCCAGTTGACACTGTATCATCCTTCTTCTACTCCTCAGTAGATGGTGTGGGAGTCTTGGTTGTAGTGTCAGGTTCCTTTGTTTCCGTAGACTATGCCTCTATTTTGTTAGGCTCATTTGTATCTACAGATTGCTTGGGCGCTTGTATCTCAGTTGTATCTTTATTTGGCTCAGGATGAGAAGTATCGAGTTGTACTTGTGAAATTATTTCAACTGCCTCTACAAGTACATGTAGTTCACCCAATAGAGATGTGAACACACTATCAGTGTCTAATGCTTCATCTTTGTATGGTGAAATTGTCACATCTTCGTCATCCTCATCATTAGGATCACCGTTAGTGATGTCCTCAATGAGTGCATCGTTATCGGTTTTCTTTTGCAAGTGGATCTTTACTTGATCTGATGCATCCTATGAAATTTTGATTTCCTCCTTTTGTTCGATGATATCAATTACCTTAGTAACTAATATACCTGTGTCCTCTATTTTCTTTCCTTTGCTATCATAAATAAAAATACCTTTACCTTTTGAATTGTGTCTCTTCTTAGATAGTTTCAGGAATACTTCCTGTTCAGCTTTCTCTTCTGCTTTCAAAATTGATGTCCATAGAGAATCACATATGACAGATCCATATCATCCACATTCTCATCCATGATCTGCATAGCTCTATTCTTGACTAGAAATCTAGCCTGATACTTTCTCATGTATTCACTTACCACATCATAGATAAAGTGTGAGGTTGCATGACTTAGTGACAGTTATGTTTTCCTTTTCTCTGTACCTAGTGCAACAGCCCATCTCTCACTTATTTTGTCATCAAGTTCCTTCAGCAATTGACATGTGAATTCCATCAGTACTCTCTTGAATTTAATCATCATCTGGACGATAGCATGTTCTAGCTTTGTCTTGTCCTCAATTGACATTTTGTCAAATTTGCCTATGCCTAGATCGGTAAGATTTCCATTCTCAATTATATCTTTAATTATTTCTTCTATTGTACTTTCCTTGTTACGAACTAAGTTGAATTGATCAGGATCATTTTCAGTGTCAGTCTCCTCTATATCTTCTTTACTTCTTATGTATTTCCTCTTTTTCTTCGGTGTCTCATCTACTTTCTTGGTCTTTCTCTTAACATATTTTCGTGTCAATGTAGCTGCTCTTCTTTTTGTTACTTTTACTACTTCTATTTTCTCAGTGGATTGTGCAACAGTTGACGAATGTGTCTTCATTCCTTCAAGTTCAGGTAGCTACATTTCTTGTTCATCATTTGTGGGAGGAACTGGTGTGTGATCCTTTTCTTTATCTGACTCGATCTCCTCACTATCATAGGGCTTGTCAGCCAACTGTAACTAACCTTTGGTTGCTTCTTTAACCGGTGACTCCTTAGGTGAGTCAGATGCATTTCCATATTTTTCTATGAGATATTTTCTCATTTTCTTTTCTCTTCTAGACATTTTTCTGATCTCTATGTCTATTGTGATTCGAGACTTAGCTTCCTCATATACACCAAACCTACTAGAAGTGATGTCTATCGGTAATGTCAACAATGCATTGATAGATTTCAAAGCAAAATCATGATTCATTTCATATCCCATTGGTGCTAGCCATTTTGTTCTCAGTTCTACTGCCTTTATCATTGAGTGGTCTATGCTAACTACAAAACATATGTCATCTTCAAATTTACAAGTACTAATTCCTTTGGACTTCTACTCCTTTGTTGCATTTTTGCCTGAAATATGCATTGAATTCCTTATTCAGGTTACCTCCTAGACTTTCAATCATTTCACCGATTTGTTCAATTATCGGTTTGTCCGATTGCTAGTTTACTTTACTAATACCCAGTACATATTTTTGTAGATAGAAAAATGTACAGACAAGTAGTGATCTGTACTTACATTTATTGGACTTCTTTACCTTTATTGTCTTCATATTATCATGCAGTTGGTGTAGTAGCAGTTCTGCAAGATCTACCTGGTGATCTTTCTTCACAATTTTATAGGCCATGTCCGCGGCACTATAGGGTACACTATTTGGTCTGCTAGATTGAAATATCTTGTACCTGATGACATGAGCTATGAATTTTACCACTGGATCTTTGATAGTTGAGATTTTTAGTGCCCTACTGTCCCATTGAGCTCCAGTGTTCTTTTCAATGTCGGGACGAGATGAACTTCAAAAGGCTTTGGCTTTGTCGGTTGTAGGGTACCCAGTAACCCTACTGATAATCTTCTTAGTGACCTCAATAGGTTTATCTAACCAGAATTTACCATCATGAAATCTACTTAGCACGATTCTTATCCAATCATTTTGGAAGGATTGCAAGAAGTATGTGAAACACCATAACCCTGACTCCTCAATCTTCTTGTATTCGGATTTAATCTTTCCATCTAGTCCACAGACTTGTTGATAAGCAACAATGGTCTCAAAATCACATACTTCACCAATATTGCAGTGAATATAGGCCCTAACATCTTCTATTAACAAAACCCTATCTGGAATACTAGAAAATGTGCCCATGATATCGTCTGTTTGTGCTATGACCTTGGGATGAGGTTTGAAATTCTCCTTGGCGAAATGTGCCCTTACAATTAATTCTACTTCCTCCTTAATGTTTTGCGATTTTCTTGCAGTCGATGTCGATGCCATAAATTATTTCTAGGGTTTCGGCAAATAATTGATAACCAGTGTTTTGTAGGCAAATGAACTTACTCGTTATCGTCCAAGAATTATTGTCGGTTTGATCTAGTAGCTTTGAATCTTTTTTGGAAATCTTTAGCTCAAACTCTTCTTTGTAAAATCTCTATTCTTTGAAATCGCAATGTAACAATGAACTTTGTTTCCACGTATTTATAGATTTTTTGATATTCCCACTCAAACTTTGGTGCATTAAATGTGTGACCTAACTTCTGATACAGAACAACTGTCAGCTCGGTAATGTGTACAATTTCCTTTGCTCAGTTAACGTAGAATTTCTTCATTGGTTTGCACTGTTGTCAGTTAACCTTGTGTAGTGATTACTGACGGGTAACCAACTCACGTTTCTTCTTTTACCGACTTTGTGACATTTGTAAACTTATAACACATAAACCATAGTGCATCTTTATTCATGCAGATTTGGTATTTGTACATCATATATAAGGAGCTTTATGTAAAATGTGATCATTTAAAATGTCAGTTCCATGCATACCTTTGTCATCTTAAGTGGAGGTACCGATGTCACCCAATCCAGTGGATGAGGTTTCACCGACAGTGTTACTTGACTCATCATTCTCGTTAGATGCCTTCTTCCACATTGTGTTCCTTAACTTCATAATTTATGTAATATTATATCCACTCTCAAATATATGGTTTTCATCAGGTTCTCGGTCTCTGCATTTCTTACTTACATGACTGACCTTGTGAAAGTGCATACATGCAATTCCTGCATTTGTCCAGTTTCTTGATTGTCCAATCTGACTCTTTCTGTAACAGTTTTCTGCAATATGTCCATACTGACCACATATAGTATAGTTAGTCCATGTATTATAATCCCAAACATATGAGTTACCTTGTCTTTTCGGTTGATATGGCTTTCATTGTAGTTTCTCTTTAGGTGTCTGGACTTGTTTCATTTTTGCCTTGCAGTCCCTTGCAGTGTGTCCATGCTTATTACAAGTATAGCATATTTTCTCCTCAGTAGTATTATTAGCAATTTCATTCTTCTTAGCTCTACATTCATAAGTTGGATGTCCAAAATTACCACAGTAATAACAATATCCATTGAATTTAGGAATGACGGGAGGTTTACCTTGGGCTTTGCTTCTGCACACATTAGATTTATGTCCCAATTTTCCATAGTGGTAACATGTCATCACTTTAGGTTTCAGACTTTGATTGTTGTTAACTTTTTTAGCTTGTTGTGATGATTCTCCTTCACCAGTGTAGCCTATACCGGCTCTACTTCTGAATCTCCTCTGATTAGTCAGGAAATCATCAATCTTTTTTGAACTGTCCTCAGCCATCTTCATCATTTCATTATGTTGCTTTTGTGTCTTTATTTCATTTCTTAGTTTTTCATTATCTTCTCTAAGTATTGCAACATCTTCAAGTCTTCTTGATAATTCTCCATTTACTCGGTTCATTTCTTGATTAACTGTCATCATCTGATTTAATACTTGGAAGTGACGATCAATGAGTCTCTGTATTTCACTTTCTTTTGCTTGAAGTTTTTCAGTGATCAGTCTTCGGTCTTCAATAGCCAGATTTCGATCTTGTTCAGCTTGTCTAGCATTTTTCATGATTTCCACAATTCTCACCATTTGAGATTCATGACCGATTTGGAGTGCTTTCACTTGCTTAGATAGATGCTGATTCTTTTTAGATAAATTAGGGAATATGCTTTTAGATCCATCAGAGATGCTTCTAGAGCTTGATCCAATATGATCAAATATTTCATCAATAGGTTCTTCATGATAACTGATTTCATTCAACTGAATTGCAAGGTTCTTTCTTTCAACCATTAATTTCTTCAGTTCTTCCTTGGCTTGTTTATACAGTTCCACAAACATCTGTATTTGTATTTTCTAATTCTTAATAGTCTTGTCAAGCTTGTATCTCTCCATGACTTAGATCTTTACCCTTCAGTGGTTAGACTGTTCAACAAGAGAATTGAGCTCTGATACCAATTGTTGGAATTAGAAGAGATAGGTACTAAGAGGGGAGGGGTGAATCAGTGCCTTGAAAACTTTACTTGCAAAACCTTTCAGATCTATAACTAAATACTTGTGATAATCAATCAAAATAACTTGAATATAATTGTGTAAATCAATCATCTAGTTAACTTAAGAAAGTAAACAACTTGAAATCAATATGACAATCACATAACACAAGTATTTTGGTAATGTAGAAACCCTTGTAAGAAGGTAAAAACTATGATGGGGATGACACCCACAAATTCTTCACTACTACAAATAGAAAAGGTTTGCCTATTAAGGCTACAAGTTTTTATTACTTCTAATGATCTTACCCTATTAGGAGTAACATGTTAGATCAGCTAGATCTACCTAGTTATAGGATTTAAAAAAAACTAATGAAGTCTGTACTCGGTTAAGAGATTTACATAAGACTGTTAAGTCTACTTTGTTAAGAGATTTATCAAAAACTCTATCACAATTGTCAGAAAGTAATAGGCAGTTATCTGCTAGTTGACAACTCAATTGTCTAAAATAGATCTATAAGTGCTCATCAAAATATCACCTTATCTGTGATGGTTCTCTACTCTATTCTGGTCGGTAGCCTTCTCTAATTCTTCTCAATCTGATATCCTATGTGCTCTGTTCTGCTCGGTAAACTGATTGTCTTGAAGTTAGGCAATTTCTTCAAGTGCTCCGTCATTCATATATATTAGTTCACCAACCTCATAAAATGGTGCAAACATACAAAATATATAGTGTTATGTTTTTGCTACATTAGCAACAATTAGGTTACAAGAATAATCATAACCCTAAGATCTACGGTGCAAAATAACCTAGATCAACTATTACAAAGAAGAAAAACATTACATTTAATGAGTATCTTTTACAATAAATGATCCTCGATCTTGGTAAACCATTTTATGATTTTTTGTAACCATTTTCATAGAAGAATGTGCCATTTTAGATTACTATGCCATTTTTCATGATCATCGGTAAACACTATATAATCTGCTATGTGTATACTATGATGCTCGGTGTTTATTGACCATCGGTGTCAGTGTCGGTGTCGCTGGTGCTTGGTAAACTGTGTGATGCTCGGTGTAAAGGATTTATCGACTGCTCTATCTTACTTCTGGTTACCGACCAACTCAATATAAGTAACCGACCGACCTCTTTACTATCCTTTGATACTAATGACAACCTTAAATGTTGAATAGAGATTAACATCTACCCTAGGTGGAAAATCTACATTGAGAGGGGCCTACTTGGTCTCTCTTCTCCCTATTCTCTCCTATATGGGAATTATTTATCAAGTATATGAATGATGTATGTCATATTGGGGGTTCTTGACTACTCCATCCATCTATGTATCTTTCTTTCTTTCTCATCTCTCCTTTTGAGGGAGGGTTTTCCCATGAGTCTTTCCCTCTTTTCTCCAAATATGAGAGGTTGCATTATAGTTGTACATGGGTACCTAATATGGCCTTGCTATCAAGACCCATAAAGAATTTGTACTGCATTCTTGTACTCCCTAAGTTGCACTTAAGGGGGGTTGTTAGAGTAAATGGTTATTTTCCATTTCACTCTTGACTTATGTTTACTTAAAGGTGAACTTATTTATTAGGAGGATATTATTTATTTGGACATTATTTTTTGAAGGATATTGTAGAGTCATACTTTGACTCCAAATCTTCCTTTGATATGGTTTATTCCAACTTGAACTCCAACTCCCCCTTTGAAATTGTTGAGTCCTACTTGAATTCTAACTCCTCCTTAGATATGGTTGATTCCAAGTTGGACTCTACTCTTCTAGAGGATGTTGTTGAGGTCCATCAGGACTCTACTTCCTCTAGGTATAGACACTTTTCTCACCCTTTTCCATGCTTCCTATCAGCTCTTGCCTATATAAATAGGTTAGCTTGCATGTATTTTTCATAGTGGGAATATTAGATATTGTATTATCCATATTGGAGATATATTGAATATAAATTAAAATACTTGGATAGTTTATTAGGGATTTCTCTTGATGTTGAGAATTCACATCAAGTTTCTCTAAGTTATGGTATTATGTTTATTTTGTTTCCAATTTTGATCTAACTCTTTCAATTCAATTTTATTTTTATATTTATTTTAACAGATTCTAACAACATCATCTTCCTCAATAATTTATGAATATTTTAAAGCCCAAATCCTGGAGAAGGAAATTGTTGTTAATAAGGATAGAGAAGATGTTTTTGGTTTTGAATATATCTGCTCAAACACTAAAGATAATGTGGGTTTTCAATTGGAAGACCAGGAGTATGGAGAGACCAAACAGCAGAAACAGGGTTCTTCATCCAAGAAGAGAATTGCCAGCTCTATTAAAAAAGAAAAACCCCACAAAAAATAGGCTATAATGGTTATTTCCTCAGAAGAGGAATATAATGAAAATAAGGAAGGGATGGATATGAATGATGATGAGGAAATATCCAGTGGAAAAGACAAGAAGAAAATGGGTCATGCTACAGGGAACAAAAAAATCAAGTTTAGGGGTGAAAGCTTTAGCCGTTTATCTCCTGTGGATAGGGCCATTAACGATAGAAATACTCTCAGTCCCCCTTTTGGTGTCAATGAGAAGATCTAGGATTCTAATTTGGATGAGCCTAAAGACTACCCAGAAGAACCCTCTACCTAGTCCCCAATTCCCCACGAATCATCGGATGATAAGGACTAGACCAAAGAGGAGTATCGCAGCAATGATTTTGTAAAGGGGAAAAAAGTTTGGCATAACTTCAATGTAAGTAGTATGAAGATTGGGATAATTAGGGAAGTTGTTAACCCCAAATTCCTTGAGGGTGAGGATGGTGGGATTTAGAAAGAGGAATTAATTGATCTAGCTCTGGTTGTCCTTGGTGATAGTACAAGAGAAATGGAGCTTAACCTCCTCAATAATGCCAAGAACAACATGCTAGAAAATTTTAGGTCTATTAAATAGATCTATATCATGAACTGAGGGAACTCAAGGAAAAAATGGATGGAACTGATGACAACAAGGATAGAAAAGCTACTAAGGATTACCAACAACTAGAATCTAGAGTTATCAAGATGGATGAGAAAATGTAGAGCCTTGCGGATACCCTCAAAGGTATAGCAGAGTAGAGCTTCAATATCCTAAAGGCTTCTAACGAGAAGATCAAGTTTCTCATTGAGAAAATGGAAGAAAATCCTAGAGGGAAAGAAGTGAAGATCATAAAAGAGGAAAGAGAGAAGAAGATGGATGAAGGACCAAGCAAGAGAACAAGGGCCAGATCCAAGAAGAACAAGGAAGAAGAAGATTCCACTGACATCCATAAGATCAAGGAGCCTTCTAAGAAGATGGAGCTTCTTGAGTCTAATGTGGCCACTATACTCAGGAATCTCTCTTGACCTTTTTTTCTGGTGCTTTTTGCATGTCTCTAATTTTTTTTAGCCCTATCTCCGTTGTCTTAGTTCCCCCAGCCCTGCCAATGGCCTATTTTTTTTTTTAGTACTTGATGTTTTTAGATTTGAACATTTAAATTGCATTTTAATATGTATTGGGTTTTAGGCACCCTATAAAACCTTTTTTACATAATAAAAAACAACATCTTCCTCAAGAATCTATTCGTCTTTATGTTGAATAAAAAATTATCTTCATAGTGAGCAGTTAGATAAAAAGCTACAGGATGAGTCTACTACTAATAGAATCATCAAGGAGACCCTTATGGAGGAAGAGGAGGTGTGAAAGGGAAGCTACATTGTAACTGTGGCATGGATTCTCTACCTAGGAGAAAACCTCTACCAAATGGTGCTCTAGTAGCAACTAAAGATTGGGAGTGGATTCTATTAAAAATGTGATCATAAAATAGATAAATCTTAGATGTTAAATATATAGTATAGTATTTTTTATAATGTAAAATAATATTTAAAGGAACATTAAAATTCTTTACATTATAAAGTTTTCATCAATAAAAGAAAAAACAATCAAATCCAAATAGAAGACCAATAAGAAAATAATAGGAAAATCAGCAAAGAAAAAGGTCCCTAACCCAAATAACTACTGGAGATTTTTTAAGATCTTTGTATCCTCTAAATTATTGTCAATAAATTTCTTATGCATATAAATAAGATCATGGATGATCTAGGACTGTTCTATCATATCTTTAGCATGTGTACGGGTTATAGAAAAAAAACTTTGTAGAGGAATTGAGCCCAATTTCTATTGATCATCAATAATTCTCTCATCCTGACTAGCAGTAGAAACAATAGGAGAAATGGTTTGGCCCTTTTTCATATCACCACCTTTAAGGGCCTACACATTTTCATTTAGCATTTATAAACCTACAATGTTGATTTTCAGTTTAGTATTGCTAACAACAACTACAACTACAAGGTTCTCATGTAGTTTTCCTATAGTCTACTCCAACCTCGTAATTTTGTCTTATTTATCAATATTTATTGTCTTGATGTCCTTCAAAACCACTTAGTTCCAAGAAAGAAACTTCTTAGAAATTTCCTTTTCAATTCCCTAATTAACACTACCTCACTGCTCATTAATCTTACTATTAAGGAATTGCCACCTTTTTCACCATATTTATTTTAGATGCAAGCCAATTGAAGAGTTTGCCTTGACCATCATGCACATGATTTGCCAACTTCAACACATCTCTTTTTCTAGCAGTAGGGGTCCCTTTCACCATTTCTACTACGATATCCATAAGGAAACCCCCTTCCATCTCTCCAAGGGCCACTATAGTTTAAGGATTATCTACCTGATTATACACATCCCCATCTTTCATTGTTATTTTTTGAATGCCAGTATCTTCTTCAGCCACCTTGACCTTGAATATATTGGCCTAAAATTTATCCTCAATTACTTTTGTAGATACTTTCTTCTGTTTCTTACACTATTTCACATTTTTTACCTTTTTGAATTTTGAGCATTCCCCAACCTGGAGAGTGGGTTCTTTACGAGTTTTAGCTAAGATTGGAGTGTAAGAAGTTGGAGATAATCAACATAAGGAGCATAGTCAGATTCATTGTCAATCACTTGCTACCTGTGGGGAAGAGGGTTTAGAGACATTCTTCTCCTTTGGGTGGCTTCTATTTCCAATATGGAAACAAACATCTTCATCAAAGTGAGCATTCTTAGGATCAGTAGACATATCATAATAGTGCACACATACATTCTAAGAAAAATTGATTTTATTCTTTGACTGGGAGAGTTTGAGTGGAATAGACACAAACTGTCTTCCCATTATTACCCTATTTCATCTTTTTCTCTTTTTGGAGTTTGATACAGGAGCATCGTGGGGTAGTTAGAAATCATGTGTCACCAAAATATGTTAGTGTTTGGTTTCTAGTTTTGGTAGTTACTTAGTGGATGAGTTTGTTTTTCAATTATTTCTCATTGGTGTTCTTCACCAAATGGGTCTCAATGTCCTTTCACCAATTGGTGTTGGTTTCTCGATAATCTGGCTCAACGACTAGTTTATTTGATTTGTTTGGGCTTGGCTGACTGGTGCATTTAATTTGGGTCATGTTTTTCATGATGTGGATTGACCATTGGGTGTGTGACGATCTATATTTGGATTGATTCTTTCTTCTATGAGGATTTAAATATTTGTTGCAAGCCGACTGATGGATAACATGTTTCATGATTTTATTTCATGAAGCCAACTGATGTTTTGTATTTAATTCTTATTGTAAAGATGACTTGTGGCTGAGTGGTATATGAGGGTGTGGGTAGTTATTTAAGAGGGGGATGGAGCAAGGAATTAGAGGATAATAGATATGAAAGATCTATGATTTTATTAGAAAAGCTAGTGGCTAAGTGTCTTGTCTTAGATGGCAAGGAGATTTCTTGGTAGCTTGCGAGCACAAGTTTAGATTTTCCTTGGTGTTTCTACCAGTTCTTGTGGTTGTGTAGATTTGGGCTAGCTAGGTAATTATTGGATCCTGAAAGATCTATTTTTATTTGTTGATGTAATTGGTTGTAACCAAGAAGGCCTTATAGTTTAGCATGATCCATGTAATGCTCGGTAATTGATGAATGATAGTTGAATTTTGTTTCTATCTTGTTGTTAATGTATATTTTTTTATGTGTTGGTGTTTGCTACAAGGTTTGGACTGCCCATTCTTGGATCCTCCTTCCTTGATTGCATCAAGTGGTATTAGAGTGAGTCTAATCTGGTTGGCATAGGTTGATCTAGTTGATCCAAGTTGCAGATCTATATTCCTTGACTTGTGAAACCTTTCCTGGTTGTTCGTCTTAGGTATTAGGTTGTGATATGAATTGAAAACAAGTTGGAGGTTATCACAAGGTGGTTGAGTTTGGGGTTTACTGTAGAGGGTTTTCAAAGATCTTGAGAGATGCCTTCGATAATATTGGACCCTAGGATGATTGCAGATCATTGTGATGCAATGGAGACAAATATAGAAGAAAATATTAGATTGGATGTCAGATCTAAAATGGTGAAAATGAAGAATGAAATGGTCTTCGATATCATGAGAGTTACAGTCGGTATACCGAGGAATCTTGGAATCGAGGATGCTTATGAAGAAGCTACTGAAGATGTTGAGCCTATTGGATTGAGTGGAGAATATAGAGCTAATCAGATGGAGAGATCTATGGAAGATAGAGTTGATTGGTTGGAGATATATATGGCTCGATTGAGTACAAGTCACTGAATGGAGGTTTCTAATTTCTCAGGTACATTGAAACCTAAGGAGCTAATTGATTGGATCGGTGAGTTAGAAGACTACTTTGAGCTATAAGACATTGGAGATCATCCTAGAGTGATGTTAGCACAAACTAAATTGAAGGGACATGTTGCTTTATGGTGGAAATACTATAGAGAGCTAAAGAAGAAGAAGGTGAGCTAAAAATCACTCGATGGAGGTTGATGGTGGAAAAACTAAAGTCTAAGTTCATTTTTGCCGACTATGAACTTGAGTTATTTAAAAATTTACAGAACCTGAAGCATAAGGACATGATTGTGAAAGACTATACCGAAGATTTTTATAAGTTGACTATTCAGCCTAGACATAGAGAACTTGGAAAAGAAAAGGTTGCTATGTATGTTAATGGTTTACAATTCAATATCCAAGATGAGATTGGTATGTTGAAGATTGATTTAGTAGAGGATATGTACCAGTATTCCCTAAAGGAAAAAGATAAGCTGAAGAGAAGACATTATGGTAATTCCTAAGGGAAGGAGAAACAAGAATAATTGGTAAGGGACAAACTAATAGTTGAGGATGAACTGAAACCTTTTGAAATGAGGAGAAAGATAGGTAGAGTTGGATTCAGAGGTACTTTTTATAAATGTGGAAAAGAAGGACATAGGTCTTTTGTGTGTACACATGTAGATAGGAAGCTCAGTAGTAGCAAGAATGATGTGGTGAATGAGAACATATAGATTGGGCCCGATAAGGAAGAGAACTTGCTGGTTTGGAGAACATTGTTTTGTAAGAAGGTGATGAAGGAACCTTGTCAAAGGAAAAACTTGTTTAGAACTTGAGGTAAGTCTTTCAGTAATATTTTTAATTTTATTGTGTATGGTGGTAGTGATGACAACCTTCTTACTGAAGATATGGTTCAGAAACTTGGTTTGAAAAGAGTGAGACATCCTTGTCCTTACATGATCACTTGGATACAAGATGAACATGCTTTAGAGGTTAGGGGGCATTTTTATGTTGATTTTCATATTAGGTGTTGTGTAATATTGTAGACATGATTTCTTGTCACATCTTACTTGGTAGACCTTAGTAGTATGATTGTAGGAGATAGTCAAAATAGGAGGGCTTATCATTATTTTGTGGCTTCTATTTCCAATATGGAAATAAGAATCTTCATCGAAGGGAGTATTCTTAGGATTAGTAGACATGTCATCATAGTGCACATATACATTCTGAGAAAATTTGATTTTAGCTTTGACTAGGAAAGTTTGAGTGGAATAGACAAAGATTTCTAGCATACTTCATTATGAGAAGGATAGTACCTTCATGCATAATAGGAAAATTTTGGTTATTCTTATGCTCACCAATCTCAGCATAGAGGGAGGGAAACAAGTAATATGACATAGAAACCAAGTGATTATGCCTAAAATGATTCAACAACACAAAATGATAACTGAAAAGACTATTGAAATGGTCATCTAAGATAATTTACCTCATGATCACCTCAACCAATTCTATCCAAAGGGGTTTAATGGTGTCATGGTTGTAACCCCCAATAGTCTTGAACTTAATCATTTCTCATTCATTATCCTTCAAAAATATGGTAATAGCTTCATCTAAGGCTTTTGGTCTCTATAAAATTTCTTCTCCTCTATAAGAACACTCATAACCTCAAATATTAAGTACTCAATGATGAAATTTTCAATTTTGTAGGCACACAAAGTTTCAACTTTCTATTCATCCACAAAAGATTTCATGACTAGAGGATTATATGCATGAAATTTATACAAATAAGGGGTAATTCCTCAAGCTAAATATTTTCCCCACATTATGGGGTCATTTTTCGACCTCTCACAAGATTTTTTCACTTCCCTATTCCTATCAACACCCATTGAACACTTGTAGAAGGAAAGTTGACCCACACTTTAAAAAGAACAAGCGAAGAAAAGGGAGGGGTAGAGAAAAAAATATCCAGATAGAGTGTGGAACCAATGATGAAAAGACCTACAAATAAAATATAACTTGGTAAATATTGCAAATACAAATCCTACCTTTACATCTCATAATGATATTTGGGCAGCTCAATTTTTAATTTGCAATAAAATTCATGTAATGAATCATCATTACACAAAAAATTACTACCACTTTAGCACCTACAAAAATTATTAAAAATGAGATTTTTAACATCCAAGTGGAGTTAGTTATTTGTTCTACAATTAAAAAAATATATTATTCTGATGAACCCTAAGGTTTTAAAATATATTGGCAACTTTATTTCCTTCAGTACTAAACTTGAGATTATACAATCTTAAAAATACTTTAACATATCAAGGAAATCAAGAATAAGACTATCAATCATCCAACTAGGTTTTTTATTGGCTTTTATATAATTAACTATATTTGATGAAATACTAGCTCCAACAAAATCTTCCAATAACCTCTTGAAAAATCCTGGTGGAGACCAATGTAGGCTTATCTTTCCTCGGTAAAGTGGTTTGTCTAGGTTCTCAAAGGGAGGCTCATTACCCAGAAAAACATACCATTATAATCATGTGCCACTCCCTCACAACTAGAATGCCAAGAATTACCCTTGGCCATCCCATCAATATCAATTTTAATCCACCCTATAGGAGCTCAAATCTCCCACTAAATATGCTAATTCTATCCAACTTCATGAGAAACTAATGGCTTGAAAGTATTTGATACCTAGAAGGAACCATCCAGAGATTTATCCAAAACTATGGATTGGTCAAGTTGGGTTGGAGGAATGTGAACCATTTATAATTGATCATGAAGATAAGAGAGAGTTGGATCGAAAGAGTAGATAATAATCCAACTATTTCCTAAAATATAATCAACAACCCAACAACCAAACCTCCTAATACAAATATCTCTAAATTGAGATACCCTTTCTATGTAAGAAAGAGGACCTTCCTGATGCAGGAGCATCCTGGGTGTAAGAGCAATCTTGCATCACCCAAAAATACTTATGTTTTTGTATTTAATAAGGGCTATCTTGTGCAGAGTTGCTATTTATGGAAACATGCTATTTTTAGTAAGTTGGTCTTACAATCTCAGAATGTCTGATTTTACATATGGAGGTTCATCTTAGTCATATCAGCTTGCCAGCAAAGTTTCATGGCTAGATCAGGTGTAGTTTTGAAGATATTGAAGATTTTCGGTATTGGCAACAGGGCACAGAAACTTTGAACTCAGTTTTGAAGGCTTTAGAGGCCCCGGATGAGGTTGAAAATTTGGGTGACGGGCACTTTGCACCGGTCAAGCCTGTAGAGCGCTTCGTGGTGTTTCCAGAATGGGGTTATAATAGCCAATCGGGTCAACGGGCGATGACTTATGGTCTTCAGAAGTTGGGTCACCTGAAATGGTGGAAAATAATTTTTCTTCAAAATTTTTGTTTGGGTTTCAAAACTCATTTTGAGCTGACTTTGATGTAATAAATTGTAAAATAAAATAATTCTAAGTTTGGTCGGCCCTAAGGGCTAAATTTCTAGAACCTTCTCGGGCGGTGGAAATTGCCTATATAAAGAAGGCCTATAGTGTTGTCCAGGGCAGTTCTGGGTAGTAGATCTGGGTATTGATTTGAGGCTTTGTCCTACAGAATATTGTAAGGGAATGCCCATGTGGCTTTGCATATTGTAATTCTGAAAGTTTGTAATTCCACATTTGTGGAGATAATAAGAAGCCAATTTTTTGTTCTTGCATATTATTGTTGTTGTTTCTCTATTTCTATTATGTGTTTGTGGTATTAAGGGCAGCACCCTTCATTAAGTGGTATCAAAGCAGGAGTTCTTGAGTGTGTAAACAGATCGCCGACTGTGAGGCAGTTTGCACCAGGACCATGGTTAGGGTTTCAGCACGCATCGCAAAAATACCTCCACGAAGAGAACGTGGCGGAAGAGCTGGTGCTGTGACACCTGAGGTTAGAGAGCTGTAGAGACAAGTGCGAGCATTGCAAGAAGAGATTCACAGAGGAATGAATCTTAATGTTAGAGACGAAAGCGAGGATGAAGCCGAAGAAGAATATCAAGAAGGAGAAGCTGAAATTGTGAACTAGGAGGAAGAAAGACTTTTTCGGGCGATTTCCAAGATTGGGAAAAGACCTAAGATTGAGGTTCCTACATTTTCTAGAAATCTTAACCCAAAGGAATTGATCGACTAGATCAATGAATGTGAGGAATATTTTGAGTATGAAGATGTTGAGGATCCTGATAGGGTCAAATTTGCGAAGGCCAGATTGAAAGGTCATGCGAAGATCTGGTGGCAAGAAATTCAATTGGAGCGAAATAGAAGAGGGAAAGATAAAATCACAAGACGAGATCGGATGGTGGATAAATTAAAGCGACAGTTCATTCCTGTTGATTATGAGCTTGACCTATTAAAGAAAATGCAAAGTTTGAAGCAAGCAGGAAGATCTATTCAGGAGTATACAGAGGAGTTCTATCGACTCCTCATCAGAACGGGCCATGCAGAAGCTGATAAGGAGAAAGTTTCCCGATAACTTAATGGGTTAAGGCCAAGCATTCAGGAGGAGTTGAATATGGTTCGAATGAACAGTATTGAGGAGGCATACCAGTTTACCCTAAAAGTAGAGGAAAAGCTGAACAAGAAGTTTGAGAGAAGACAAAATGGAAGAGGTCATGGTGGAAGATCTGGTGGACGGTCATATGGTGGCCGAAATGAAGATCCAAAAAAGAAAGATGAGGCCAGTAGCAGTCAGAATCAGAGAGGAAATAATTTCAATCATTTCCAGGATCAGAGTAATAGAGATCAGAGAGGAAGAGGAAGAGGACAAGGATCTGGAAGAAGAGGCTTCTGTGGAACATGTTTTCACTATGGAGAAGAAGGTCATAGGGCATTTGAATGTCCTCAGCGCCAAGGTAGAATAGATAGAAGAAATGAAGGCCAGGCCGGAGTTGCACATGTAGATGAAGATGCTAGATCATCAAATTTTGAAGATGCTGAAAGAGAAGAAATGCTAATTAATAGAAGAGTCTTGCTGAGTGGTGAGAATGAACCTGAACAAAGGAGGAGCCTGTTTCACACTAGATGCAAGTGTGAGGGTAAATGCTATGATGTGATTATCAATAGTGGAAGCACTGACAATTTGGTGTCAGAAGAGATGGTGACAAAGTTGAAGCTCAAGAGATAGAAACACCCACATCCATATCAGATTGCCTGGGTGCAGGATGACCACAAGGTCATGGTCAGTGAACAGTGCTTGGTAAAATTCAAGATCGGTGGGTACCAAGATGAGGTACTATGTGATATCATCTTTATGGATGCATGTCATATGTTTTTGGGTAGACCGTGGCAGTTTGACAGATGTGCTCTACACGATGGTCGTGCAAATACCTATTCCCTGACAAAGGATGGAGTGTGACATAAGCTAAAGCCATTGAAGGAGATAGAAGAAAAGGTATGTGGTAATGCAAGAATAACATTTGTTGATGGAAGAAAATTCCTAGATGGTATGAGGCATGAGCATGTGTGTTTTTCTTTAATTCCAAAAGTTGGTAAAGAAGAAGTAGAGGATGTACCTATAGAGGTTGCAGATTTGTTGAATGAGTTTCAGGATATTGTATCTGATAATGTACCTAATGGATTACCATCGGTAAGGAAGATCAGTCATCAGATGGATTTGATTCCAGGAGCTAGTTTTCCAAACAAGGTAGCACACAGAATGACACCAACAGAAAGTGAAGAGTTGAACAAACAAGTACATGAGTTATTGTAGAAGGGTTTGATTCGAGAGAGTCTGAGTCCCTGTGCTGTACCAGTGGTATTAGCACCAAAGAAGAATGGAGAGTTGAGGATGTGTATAAATTCTAGATCAATAAACAAGATCACAATCAAGTATAGGTTTCCATTGCCATGAATGGATGATATTATGGACTGTTTGAGTGGAGCTGTGTATTTCTCAAAGATAGATATGAAGAGTGGATATCACCAGATTCGGATCAAAGAAGGAGATGAATGGAAGATTGCCTTCAAGACAAAGGAAGGACTGTATGAGTGGTTAGTCATGCCTATTGGGCTAACCAATGCATCGAGCACTTTCATGCGGCTCATGAACGAGGTTCTGAAAGAATTTCCAGGTAAGTTTGTCATTGTTTACTTAGATGATATTTTGATTTTTAGCAAGACATTGGAGGAACATATGATGCATATTCGTATGGTGTTTGAGAAGTTGAGATATGAGAAATTATTGATTAATTTGAAGAAGTGCAGTTTTGTGAAGAAAGAGTTAGTGTATTTGGGATTTGTAGTTTCAGCAGAAGGTCTAAAAATGGACCCAAAGAAGGTACAGGCTATCCTTTAATGGCCTACTCCAAAGAGTGCTACTGAGGCAAGATCTTTTCATGGTCTAACTAGTTTTTACAGAAAGTTTATCAAAAATTTTAGCAGTATTTGTGGTCCCTTGACTGAGACAATGAGAGGGGATAGAAAAGAGTTTAAGTGGACTAATGGGGCAGAAAAGAGTTTTCATTTGTTGAAACAAAAAGTTATAGAACAACCTGTTTTAGCACTTCCAAATTTTAATAAGGTGTTTCAAGTAGATTGTGATGCTAGTGGTACTGCAATAGGAGCCGTTATGAGCCAAGAAGGTAAACCTGTTGCTTATTTCAGTGAGAAGTTAAATGATGCCAAGAGAAAATATTCTATCTATGATCAAGAATTTTATGCTATAGTTCAGTCATTAAAGAAGTGGAGACATTATCTACTTCCTAAGGAGTTTGTTTTTTATACTGATCATCAAGCGTTGCAATAGTTGAATAGTCAAAGAAAGTTGAATCAGAGGCATTTGAAATGGGTTGAGTTTTTGCAGAGTTATACATTTGTTTTGAAACACAGGAGTGGAAAGTCTAATAGGGTTGCAGATGCTCTTAGCAGAAGGCAACTATTGTTGACAGAAATGCAGATTGAAGTGGTTGGGTTCAAGGAACTCAAGAATTTGTATCCAGAGGATCCTGATTTTGGTGAAGCTTGGAAAGCTTGTACAGAACCTGTTACTCTAGACAGGATGAAATGGCTGGATTTTATCATCCAAGATGATATGCTATTCAGAGGGAATCAGTTGTGCATTCCATGAAGTTCTATGAGGGAGAATCTCATCAAGGAGAAGCATAGTGGAGGATTAGCTGGACATTTTGGTCGTGATAAAACCCTTGCTTTGGTTGGTGAGAATTATTATTGGGCACAATTGTAGCAAGATGTGAAGAAGTTTATACAGAGTTGCAGAGTATGTCAGATGGTGAAAGGAGTGAAGCAAAATACAGGGTTGTATCAGCCATTACTTGTACCAGAGAATCCTTGGGTGGATATCAGTATGGACTTTGTTCTTGGTTTACCGAGGACACAGCGGGGACATGATTCAATTTTTGTAGTAGTTGATAGATTTTCGAAGATGGCACATTTCATTCCCTGCAAGAAGACTAATGATGTTGTTCATGTAGCAGAATTATTTTTCAAAGAAGTGGTGAGACTACATGGTTTGCCAAAGACCATAGTTTCAGATCAAGATACTAAGTTTGTTGGATATTTCTGGCAGACATTGTGGAAGAAGTTGAAGATAGATTTGAAGTTCAGTTCATCACATCATCCATAGACTAATGGACAGACAGAGGTGGTGAATAGAAGTTTGGAAAATCTGCTGAGATGTTTGGTTGGAGATAAACCAACAGGATGGGATTTTATTTTACCACAGGTAGAATTTGTATACAATAATTCTATCAATAGGAGCACTGGTAAATCACCATTCCAGATTATATATGGAAGTAGTCCAAGAAATGCATCTGAGTTGAGAAAGATAGATAAAGGAGAAATAAGTAGTGCTGAAGCTGAAGATTTTGCAGAACATTTGAAGAATATCCATGAGGAGGTGAGGAAGCATATTACCAAGATGAATGTGCAGTATAAGACTAAGGTAGATGAGAAAAGGAGGCATAAGGAATTTCAGGTTGGGGATGAAGTCATGGTTCATTTGCGGAAGGAGCGGTTTCCAGTTGGTACATATAAAAAGCTGAAAATGAAGAAGTTTGGACCATGTAAGATACTGAAGAAGCATGATTCAGGAAATGCATATGAGGTAGGATTGCCTACCGAGCTGAATATTTCACCAGTGTTTAACATTTTAGATTTGACAGAGTATCATGAAGGAGGTGTTGAAGATGAGGTTGCAGCAGCACAGTGGAGTATTCCAGCAACCAGTTTAGATATCAAGGAGATTGAAGACATATTGGACAGTCGTGTTGGCAGAAGCACAAAGAACAGGACATATGAAGATTATTTGGTCAAATGGAAAGGATGACCTGTTGAAGATTCATCATGGCTAACAAAGGAGGAGGTTAACCATCTTTGTTTTCCTCTGCACACCTGAGTCATGACAAGGTCACTTCTCAAATTATCCTAGGTGTCTGATGCAGGAGCATCCTGGGTGTAAGAGCAATCTTGCATCACCCAAAAATATTTATGTTTTTGTATTTAATAAGGGCTATCTTGTGCAGAGTTGCTATTTATGGAAACTTGCTATTTTTAGTAAGTTGATCTTATGATCTTGGAATGTCTGATTTTACATATGGAGGTTCATCTCAGTCATATTAGCCTGCCAGCAAAGTTTCATGGCTAGATCAGGTGTAGTTTTGAAGATATTGAAGATTTTCGGTATTGGCAGCAGGGTATAGAAACTTTGAACTCAGTTTTGAAGGCTTTAGAGGCCCCGGATGAGGTTGAAAATTTGGGGGATAGGCACTTTGCGCCAATCAAGCCTGTAGAGCGCTTTGTGGCATTTCCAGAATGGGGTTATAATAGCCAATCGGGTCAACGGGCGATGACTTATGGTCTTCGGAAGTTGGGTCACCTGAAATGGTGAAAAATAATTTTTCTTCAAAATTTCTGTTTGGGTTTCAAAACTCATTTTGAGCCGACTTTGATGTAATCAATTGTAAAATAAAATAATTCTAAGTTTGGTCGGCCCTAAGGGCTAAATTTCTAGAACCTTCTCGGGTGGTGGAAATTGCCTATATAAAGAAAGCCCGTAGTGTTGTCCAGGGTAGTTCTGGGTAGTAGATCTGGGTATTGATTTGAGGCTTTGTCCTACAGAATATTGTAAGGGAATGCCCATGTGGCTTTGCATATTGTAATTTTGAAAGTTTGTAATTCCACATTTGTGGAGATAATAAGAAGCCAATTTTCTGTTCTTGCATATTATTGTTGTTATTTCTCTATTTCTGTTATGTGTTTGTGGTATTAAGGGGAGCACCCTTCATCACTTCCCCAATTCAAAAATCATACCACTTGAAAATATTTTCCTACCATTCTTAAGGGACCACCATAATCCAGGTTAGCGATAATAAATTTAGAAAGAGAACAAAAATTCTACAAGGCCAAACTAGATTCCATAACTCTATCATTGTGTAAAAATCCCAAAAGTGATTATACCTTACAAGGGATTTATTATAGAAAATATAAATCCATTCATTATTTTCCATAAAACTCCTACATAATTGTTTGGCCAATAGTGCTTCCTTGAAATCCTTAATCTTTCTAATACCCAAACCACTGAGCCTTTTGGAAAGCCAAACCTAATCCAAAGAAACTAAATAAATCTTATTCTTTGTCTCATAACCAATCCATAAGAAGTCACATTCAATCTTTTCAATATTCACTAAAAAAATTCTTAGGGACTTGAAAAAGAATCATAGCATAAAATAGAATATTTTGGAGGGAGGCCTTAATTAACTACAAATTTCCATCCTAGCTAAGTAAACAACCCTTTTCAACCAATAAGTTTAGATTGGAATTTATCAAGAAGCTCCAACTAGAAAGAATCAAGAGCATAACTAGTGTAGAAATAAATAAATAAAAGATAAGTTGAGGGGAGCTTCTATATGGAACAACTGAAAATGGAAAAAATATTAATTTCTCCTCTGGGTAAAAGTACAAAGCTGTGTCACACTTTTATAAAGAACAAGGTCAACAACACACAAACTTTTTAACTTTAACAACATAAAAATGACCATTGACATTTATGTTTAGAATTTGGAGATGATGTAAACTAATGAAATGTGTAAAAGTGGATGAAGTTTATGCCTGTAATTTTTTAAAAAAATTTGAACATGAATTCACATAGTTTTTTAATTTTTTAAGTCCATTTTTTACTTGTTGAAAAATGCTAAAAAGAGAGGGTCTTGTTCCCACTAAAAAATTATATGCAAATAATCTTTTTTTCCTTTGATTTCAAAATATGTTATAGATAAATGTATAGCTAGTGCAAAAAAGAAGAAAAATTAGTTTTCAATGTATATTTTCTTCGTTATAACTACTCAAAGTCGAACATACCTGAAATTGACAGTTTTCATCTCCCACTAAATTTCCTCTATCAAATCTACACCATTCAGAAAAAAAAATTACACATTCTTGAAGAGAACTCTCTCCTCTAGTGTTAAATATAAAATTTTAATTTTTTGGATAAGCTTTACCATTTTTTTCAATTTTTGAAGCAGCTTGTTCTTGAATGTTAAAATACCTAATTGTATTATTTTGAAATTATAATATATTAGATCTAATTAAAATACTATAAAAATCATATGATGATAATCTTGACTCTCTGCTCTAAAAAGGGTATTTTTATATTTGTAAAAAAATATCATTAAAAAGAGTAGGAGTTATTGAAACATTGCTTTTCTAAAATAATTTTATTTCTTTAGTAATTGGTATAAAACATGCATTTAATAGATATTTCCAATTGGAAAAGTTGAAAGACCTATCTAACTTAGCTAGAATGAATCTAGCTAGACCATATGTTTGACAAAATATAATTTTAGTTAGAAATACGCAAATTTAGCTCTATTGATAAGTTGTTTGAAATGCGACACAACTTTGTGCTTTTACCTCTCTATGGACTATTAAGAAAAGATATAGAACTCTTAGGGAGGTTGATCTTTAGGCTTGAAACTAATTCACACTATACCAAATTATTCACTTCATAAATAGATACCTCATCGAAAATAATAGTGTCGAAACCAAATTATTGATGAGAATGAATGTTAATAAACAGAGGGTGAGAAGGAAAGACCCTTGGACCTACCGATCCTCACAACTTTCTAAATAAATCTCTCCAGAGATTCTACCATTATAATGAAAAGAAAGGGGCAAACATGGCACCCCTATCTAATTCCATGAGAACTACTAGAAAACATAGAGGTAGTTCCATTAAAAGTAATAGAGAATCTCATAGTGGAAATAAATTGATTTAGAATTTTGAGCAATTTACTAGTAAATCTAAATGATAATAAAACTCTTAATAGGAATTTCTAGTTGACCTGATCATAATCCTTGTGAAGATATAACTTAAGCATAAAACCAATGTTTTAATTAAGCACCAAGGAATGAATTCTCTCGCGCACCATAAGAATAGAATCCAATATTTGGTGTCCTAGAACAAACCCATTTTTCTCCATGGAAATCAAGATAGGGAGGATTTTTTAAAGATGAGAGACTAAGATTTAGTAAAATACCTTATAAAGAGAAGTGATAAAATTCATGGGACTAAAATCCCCAAAGGGTTTAGAAGCTACCAATTTTGGGATGAGAACAAATTGAAAGTAGTGTTAAGATACTTCAACAATGTTTTGGATCCATAGAATTCTTTAGCATTCCAAAAATTATTTTTAGCCACAATATCCCAATATATTTGAAAAAATAAAATAGGAAATTCATCTAGGTTGAAGACTTTATTACTTAAAAGGAGAAGAAAATAGAATGAACTTCAGCATTCGAAGGAATTTTGAATGGGGTATCCTTAATGTCCTCTATAATCACATAGGGGGTCACCCTTAAAAAATCCAACTAACCCCCAAGATCTAGGTTCTTCTCATTAGAAAGGAGAAAATAGAAAAATTCAATGGCAACTCTCATGATGTATTCTTCTTTATTATTTATAGCACAATTATGAGTGATAACTTGAATTCTATTGGTTGCATGATGCCTCAATGTGGACATATGAAAAACTTATTGTTACACTTGCCACATTGAAGCTAGAGGGCTCTTGATATTTTTTTCTAGAAATCCTCCTCTTTAGAAATAACATCATAGAGTTTGGAAAGGATGCAGGGTCTACATCTTTTCATATCTAAAAGGAAAGTTTGTTTTTCTATTGTCAATTTTAGTAGAAAGAGAAATGGGGAAATGGTCTAATATAAGATGAGTGACAGGTGAGAGATTAAAATAATATGAAACCAACCACTCAAAAGAAATCAAGTTCTAATCTATTTTCACTTGGATGAGATCACCACCACTATACTTATTGAACCAGTTGAAGGAAGCCCCCTGTAAATCCAAATATTTAACAGTGCTTGAGATTTAATGAATTAGAGCATATCCATTCTACTATCATTAGAAATATGTGAAACTCCTTTCTTATCATCACTACGAAGGGGGTATTAAAGTCCCTCATTACAAGCCACCTCTTAGACTACAAAAATACATCTAAAAGAAATAAGAGAGTTCTATTCATTTCTTCGTACTCCCTTATTATTCAGAGCATAAATGTTTGATATTTAATCTAAGAAGTGTTATCTTTTAGATGTCTAAAGTGGGTATAAATATGATTAGAATCAAATAAAATTATAGTTCCTTTAACAAATTTAGGGTTACAAAAAGATACAATGTCACTAGATGCACCATCAACATCACAACAATGAAAGGCACAATCCTTGAATAAGCACAACATAATCTTGTAAAGCTTAACACTTTGAATTATTGTCTCACAGATAAGAAACATATCCAGACTATTATCTCTAATAATGTTTGAGAATATATCATGACTTTGGAAGATATTAAAGCCCCTTATATTAGATGATATGATTTTCATTTAGATTTATGAGGTGTTTCATTAAGGTCCGTCTCAAGAAATATTTTTTGAGTCCCCTCAATAATATTAAACTTACTAAATTCATTTCCCAACTCAAATTCCCAGTAGGTCTACCTAGCGGCCCTACATCTAATCCATAATTTAATCTCTAGTTTTTCCTAATTTTAACTCCAACTACATTGGAAGAAGAGGCCCTTCACATATGCTTAGATTTAACCATAATAAAATGAGGCTCCTCTTCCTAAATCTCAAAAGGATCCCCAAAGTCTTCAGACAAAGCATCAAAAGCACCAGTCACCATAGAAGCATTTGTAGTATCTAGATTCTGGGGGGTTAGCACTTGACCACATCTTAAAGAAATATCCACTACAGTGTTAACTAAAATATATGGGGAGACCCCCTGAACCCCATTACTAATAGCATAAGCCAAAATATCTCCACAAACAATTCCTCCTTGAACATTCTTAGGAAGAGGAAGAACATCATCTTGAGAGATCTCTACATAGTCAGTAGGCTAAATACTATTAGTTAGCCGAGGAATAGCTAGATTTTATAAGTATACTAGTAGGTAGAAGTATACTATTAGGTAGAAATAATATAGACAAATTTTGCTTCACTATTTAATATATCTCAACATTTTATCACTGGCTATATACATTACTTCCAATTTTGGTTTTGGATATGGGAGAGGTATTGCCTAAAGGGAAATTTGTGGTAATGGGATCTAACTATACTAATATGGTCCTAGTTGGACCTCTAATTTCAAAAAACTAATACAATCATCTTTTGAGTAATACAAAGGGTATATCGGACATATATTTTTGGTTAATGTATATTGTCATTGATGTCAAACACTCTAGCTTGGAGGTGTTGGAGGTATATTCTGTTACACTTGTTTCCGATGACATTTTGAGGTAAATATTTTTCTTGGAAGAAGGTTGTTGGTGTGAAAAGATGTAAGTTATGTGTTGAATATGTTAGTTCTTATGAACCTGTAGAATAGTGGAAGACATATATTCATAATAGTGGAAGACATGTATGTATTCTATAGATTGTGAGAATGATGTGTATCAGTGCTTCAAATTTATTTTCTTAGGTCCAGAAGTTAATGGTTTTGTTTGGATGACAGTGGTCCAATAATAGAGTTATGTAGTTGAAGATGAAATTTGTTTTGTTCTATTTTTGGGAAGGTTTTTTCTTTGAAAATCAAATTTGATGATATGCAGATGTAATTTGAATTATATATTAAAGTTTTGTTCCTTATTTGGTGTTTCCTAGTGACCTAAAAACTATGTCTTCGGGTGTTGTAGTTATCATCAATTTTTGATCCGGTCCGAAAATATGTTGTAATGGTTTTTGATATGGCATGTGGATCTCACGATGATGTGTGGAGATCTTGATATAGCTAGAAAGTAATGTGGATCTTCTAGAAATGTATTACTACACATTTTAAATGGCTATAAAAGTTATTCTAGTAATTTTGGATAAGCTATTAGCCTATGTGTAGTGTGTTCATGGTTCTCCATTCTCTTGGAGTCAATCATGCTTCATATTTTTGGTTTGGGTATTCCATTTAATCTTTATCTTTTATCTAGATGGCTCAATGATATGTGTGAATGATGTATTTAACATTTATCTCTTACCTAGATGGGTTCATGTTAGGTATAATCTATGGTTTGGTCTGGATGCTTCTAGCATGGGGCCTTTTTATAATTTTTTGTTGTCATGGCTAACTTGAAACTAAAGTATAATATAATTTTAGCATGGCTAACCTTGTTGTATGCTCCAATGATCTATCTTTTATATAAGTATGTTACAGTGTGTTCTTTGGAAAAAAAGTGTGTGGTGTGTGAATTGGTGAACATCTATAAACAAAGTTTCAAAAGTGAAGAGATTAGTTTATGTGGATTATATTGTCTAACTATGGTAGAGAAGAAAACGCGGTAATAATGTGTTGTTGATGGAGGCTATCAAAAGAGGTGGTGGAGGCTATCAAAAGAGGACCTGATGCGGGATGGCAAGTTAGCTCCATTTTGCTAGAAATCTATAAGCTTCTCAACAACTTCCAATGCATGACAATTGGCCACACGTACAGAGAGGGGAATTTGGTGGCTAACTCGATAGAAGATATTGGCCTAAAGAAAACCAAACTTAACAATTGGAGGGTGGTCAACGAATTACCTAAGGTGACTTAGCAACTCATCGAAGGGGAAATGAATATTACCACTGATATTTAAATGAGCCAAGCTGTCATATTTATTATGAATCCTACCTTGATCACGTGCTGGTGTAATCTAGTGATTTTTTTGATTATGAAAAGGAATACCCAAAACCCCATAAAGAATCATAATTGCCTTTCTAGCGTGTGGAGAAATAGTTGTCCGAATTGACAAGCTTACTTGGCTAACAAGGACATTAAGTGTGGCCCTGGCATTATTGCTAATAATGGCACATGGAGATCCATTTGATATTGTAGTACGGAACCTATCTCCCAAAAATTCACCCAAGACCAGCATTTTGAGTATAACCTTTTCTCAAAATGGCCAAACCAAAACAATTGGTTTTATACTATCTATCAAGAAGCTTGGCCCTTTGGTTTTCAGGATATTTTGACGTAGGTGATGCAGAGTATTGACATGGGAGGAAACACCCTTTGCATTGAACCAGACAAGATTGATGAGACCTTCACCTCTAACCCTTTGGTGACCCACTATTGTAGAGAGAGTGGCATCTATGGTTTTATGGAGTGCATGAAAGGTGGGCACAATGAGTGGATATCCAAACAATTCATCTCATCTTGGAATAATAGGAATGTCTCGGTTGGTGGCATCCATTTCTACATCAATGAGGAGGTCATTGCTAAGGTGACAGGCATCTCTATGGAAGGGAGAAAGTATAAAAAGACTAGTCGGATGCCTGACCCTACTAGTTTCAACCATTTCTTCAGGGAGGGAGAGAATCCTATCAAGAGGCAAGGGGGTTTCAACCGGGAAGAGCTTCTGAAATTATGGCCGAAGCTTTGTCTCATTTTGATGAAATATTTCACCCTGGAAGGTAATTTTATGGTGTTCTACTACTACCACTTACCTTTTCTAAATCACATTAGAAATAAGGACTTAATTTCCATTCCCTTCTACCTCCTGTATTCCATAGAAAGTAATATTTTGGACATTAAGGAGAACCCTCATAAATCAATCCCTATTCTCCATCAGGGCCTCATCCTCTATATTTACCACTTCCACAAGGCTATCTTCCCTTCAACCCAAACCCCCCCCGATTATCCAAGAGGTAGCCCAGGAGGATTCCCCATCCAAAACTGAAAACCCCACTCACTCCACCTTCCATTCCATCCAAGTTATCCAAGAGTCTGAGCTTGTTCCTAAAGAGGGTAGAACCCACAAAATATGTGTTAAAAATCCTTTCAATAGGAGGGAAGAGTAGGAGGAGTCTCATGTCTTTGAATCTTTAGAGACTAAAGATCAGAAGGATTTTGACAGTACTCCTAAGACTGAACAGAAGCCCAAAAAATGGAGGTTGTTGGAGAGCTAGGTCAAGTTGGAGGTGGACTTAGGTGGCTCGGGTTGCCGAAGGTCTAACAGAATTGTGAAGGAGCAGTGTAAAACTAGAATCTTGGAAGCGGTCTCTAGAGAGCAGTCCCTGTCTGAAAAAAATTCTCACTCCACTGAGTCCATAAAGGGGTCTTCTGATGATCACATGAGTCCAATTAGGACTGGTAACACTCCCCCTCCCAACCCTCAATAAACCATGGAGACTCCCCACCCTACCCCACCTCTAACTCTCCCCCATGATCACCAGAATAAGCCCCCCATTACTGAGCACAAACCTAGGTTTCTAGCTGGCAAAGATAGGCTTAAAGGCACCCTCAAGTTGAGGTTTTCTAATTTGGACAAAGAGATTGCTGACATCAAGCAGGACTTGTAGGAACTGAAGCATCACTGTATGATGACTAACAAATTTTCATTGAATGTTATGCATGCTTCGGCTATGACCCTCTGCACTATGCAGGAAAAAATGGCAGGCGACAGTCTGGAGGCGAATGAGGACAATAAGGATCTCTTCCTGTTCTTGCAGGAGGAGTGGGCCAGGAACCTGATGTCCAAACATCTATGTGGAAAGAACTAGTTGCTGGTGCTCATGAGGTTTTTATTTTTGTCTGGGCATGGCCCTCAGTTCCCTTGTTTTGATTTCAGTTTTAAGGTTATTTTGCCTAGTCCTTGGTATAGCCCTGTGTGGCTTATAACTATTATTTTAATTGCTACTATTCACTTCAGATACTCTGGTTTAATCTTTTTGAAAAGTCTTGTTGTGTTTGTTTTTGATAGAGGTAGATTAGACCTAGTTTTTTCTACTGTTAAATTGCTCTTAAAATGCTTATGACTAGTGCCATTAATATGCTGCAAATGTGCCTCTAGTCCCTTTGTATCTCGGGCCAGCACCCTCTTGCTTCTTTTACGTATTAAAAATAAAATTGTTTTGAGGTTGACAGTGATGTGTAGATTAGATACATTATCAAGAAAATTTATCTTTATCTATTGTGAAGAAGTTGTATGTTCCTTTTCCCCAGGGCAGTGTGTCTTGGGTACATAAGCTCTTTATTATAGATTGTTACTTTGGTAGTAAGCCATTTTTTTGCAAGTCCATGGGAGTGAGCTCTTATCTAAATTCAGTTTTTTATTGGTAGTGATCCTCTAGTTCCAAGTCTAGAATAGTGAGCTCTTACTATCTATGTAATAATACTATATACATCAATGAATTATCTTTTTGGGCAAGTTCTCGTTGTGGTTCTTTCCGGTTTCATTTTTCCACATTTATAAAAATATTGGTGTTTATGTTTTTTTGTTTTACTTCATTATTCACTTAACATTTTAGTTGGTGAATATTTGAAGTTAGTTGATTACTCAAGTGATATTTTAGTTTATTTTTATTCACTCCCTCCCCCCTCTCAGCATCTGGATTGTGTTAATTAATTGGTATCTGAGTAGGTTCCTCTTAAAGAAGCTTAACTACATGAGGAAATTCCAAGATGGCACAAAATTTACACTCTTTGGCTCTGATATTTGTTGGCACTAATTTTCCTTATTGAAAGGTCAAGATGGAAGCATACCTAGAAATATTATCTACCAGACATACTTGCATCCATTCTCCAACTTGGTGATCTAATAGACATACTTGCAACCAGCCTCTAGCTTAGTGATCTGTTCACCCTTGGTATGCCTTCAATAGTTAAACAAAGTTCTCATCCAACAAAAATTCCTCTATGATCACCTTGCGCAAGTCCTCTATAATTGTGGGCCAAATCCAAACTCTTATCCCGCACAATAAACACAACTAGCCCACTTTGCAAGCTAAGGAAATTGATCTACTAACGTAGGAACATCAACCTTTCTCTAATACCATCTGATGCAGTCATGGCTAGAGTTTACGCAATGGACATAGTCAAACCATGCATCAAGAGTCCACACAATGGAAATAATTCATTCAAGATCCTAAAGAACTCAATAATAAACACAAAACATCTTATCTAGGCCTTCACATTATCATATAATTAGGAATTTACATCATACATGCCAAGCAACATGTCATCTAACATTCTAAGGCATACATACCTAATTACAAAATGAAATCCAAAAAATTACTGGATGATAACCTCTGAGCTACCACTAATCTACTACCCCACTAAGCTACTAAACTAAGGAACCAAGACTACAATATATACAAGATTGCAAGCCAAAGTCAGCCAAGGAGATCACAATCTCCAATAGTAAAGAAAATATGTTATAACATATAGGTCTGGACCCAAATAATAAAGAAAACTTCCAAATGGATATGAAATAAAGTTTGATCACACAAGGAGGTTCGCCACAAATGTAATATCATTGAATGATGCACCAATTATATCTACAATACACGGGAAAGCTTCACAAGATCCAACAACTCTGATTAAGTTGTACAAGTCATGAAGAACAAATATAGGTCCAAACCAAAATTAAGAAATATCCACTAAGAAATAATGGATGAGGATGTGAACCTAGAAATATATTGATCATGATTTCCAGAACACACCATTAGGATCACATGATATAAAAAGCCAACTAGAAGGATCACTGATCAAAATACTAAAACTTAACAATAGGAACAATCTGAAAAGGAAATTTTGTTTTGTGTGATGCAAGATTGCCAATGACCCTAGCATTCTTTTGCATCATCCAATCTCACTAATAACCTTTAATCATACAGATCAACTCCTAAATTTTTATCTTGTGACAAATGTCACTCATCACTTCATTTTTCTTTTATTTCTAAATTCAATATCCTATCTACCACTCCTATCAACACTTAATCATCCACTCATTCCTATTGCTTATTAATCTTTTTAATCCTCCAAATATTTTCACCTACTCTTCCATCATATTTAGTCTCGTAGTACCTCTTAATCTTAGCCCTTGATTTTCATGAGACTTCTATTAAATATCATTTCTCCTCACATTTGGACTCTTAATGCATCATTTTGATCTTGCATACTTGAGCTTTTAGAGAACTCATGTCCTTTAATTTGTGTGATCTTTGAGATCCCATAGCTACCATATCATAATTATCTTGTCATCACCATTATCATATATTTTATAAATTAACAATATCCATTCTCTCATAGCCTCTCATGCTTGTGCTAACAAAAACTGAGAGAATTGTAATGTCACCCCTATCATGGAAAGAAACAATCAAGATTAATTAAGAGTCTTCAACTAATTAAATAATAAGAGGATTAATTAATGAACAAGAACAACACTAAATGATAGTAAGTGATTCACACTAAATTATCTTAAGTTTAGTGATTTATTTTAAAGGGTTGCAATAGAGTAGCTGACTAATGTTAATAAAAATTGCCTAAGTATGGATGCAGAAAAGTAAGAGATTGGAGTTTAATAAAATTAGACATAATTATTAAGAATAGATGAAATCAAAGATGTAAGTTTAACAAAAGGTCATGAAAATTCATATGATAGTTATTGTTTGTAAGAATATAATTTTAGTTAGGGAATCAATTATAGAAAATCATAGGAAGGGAATATTTTGGGGCAGAAGCCCTAATGGATATAACAAGAACAAATTTTGGTAAGCCTTCTGCTCGCTAGTATTTTCTTGGGGGATATTTTCTACTATTTTCTCTATCTCCATGGTGCATCCAAGACACACCTATGGGAGATGGAATAATGGAAGCGTATGAAAATTTATATCTTTTGCAATGGCTCTCACAATAGATTACACCAAACCTTGTTCTCTCCATTGTGCATCCATGATGTCCCCTAAACCTACAATATTTAATAGTTCATTGGATTTAGGATTTTCTTTAGAGAAACAACCTCTCCTTCAAGCTTATAGAACTCAAAGATTTTGGCATCCAAGAAAATTTTTTTGACTTCTACTATCCACTTAGTCTCCTAAATCTCTATTTTTAGATTTAAGATTATGTTATCTAAATCATTAGAAATATATTTTAGTAGAGAAATATTCTCTACACTCTTTTTCAAAGAATTAAGTTCATCCGAAAAAACTTTTTACACATTTCTTCTTTTTTTTTCAACTTGAATCCCTTTTTCTCTTCAATTTTTTTTCTTTCTTGAATTTAAACTTTGAGTTTCTAGTTTTTTTTATTTTAAGATCCCTAATCACGTTGAGGGAAACAAAAAGCTCACCTTCCATATCAATAAATCCTTTAGGATTACTAGCATATTCTCCTATATTTTATTCATTCATGTCTACCGAAAATTCATCAATTTCTATGTTAGGCATTTTTTTTATAGGTTGTGGTCTCTCCTTTTTATTCATATTCCCCTTTCCCATGACAACTAGTACTCCACTAGGAATCCCCTAAGTTAATTAGAATTATGATACATGTTTATCTCTGATACCATTGTTGGAGTACAATACCATTGAGAGGGGGGTGAATCAGTGATATACCAATTTTTTAAACTTTTAGTTAAACTTTCTCAACCTTGGATATATAAAATGTTAGTTTTAGGATAGTTCCATTATCATGAGACATGCATCATCCATGTGAAGCTATCAAACTTAATTGAATATAAAGAACCATAAACAAATAATTAAAGCTAAAGACATCATATCTAAATCCATATGTTAAGATATTCACAAGATTAACAATTTGAACTTGTAGACCAAATAGATCAAAAATAGTGAGAGAGCATAACACAATTTTTCATGAGTGGAAAACCCTTATAGGGATGAAAGATCACTCAAAAATGCCTCACTGGATTAGTTAAAAATGTCTCCTTAGCAAATTCTCACTAGATACATAGAACATGCCTCATTAGAAAAGCTTCATTAGCTACATAAAATATGCATCACTAGAAGTCTAAAATGCTTCACTAGCAAGGCCTCTCTAGCTACATAAAACACACCTCACTAGCTGAACTTGTGAGATGAGAGATGAAATGTTTGATATAAAAATTGATATTGATTATTTTCTGGTTTGAATTTGATGTTTATTTATTCCATTAAAGTGCCTTAAATAGGCATTACAATAAGTGCACAGTTACGTAATCAGTAAAACTAAGCGATAGTTTTCATTAATCAATCTAAACCTAAATAAACTAAACTATTTAATGTAATACCCCAATATTCGCCCCCCCCCCCCCTCCCTTTGTTACATTAGTTTGAACAAGAGTGGAAGTTGCAAGGATTTTAAAACCAACCCTTTGGAAACTTTGATAAAGCACCTTCACCAATCCTCCTCACTCGCTCAAGAAACATGGAACTGACTACACCAGTGGATCTCCTGGTCATGCTCACTCAAGAAACATTGAATTGTCAAGATCAATGGATCTCCTGACTGCAAAACTTGAAGTTGTCTTCACAACATGAGTGTTCCCACATCCCTTGCATAATGAGACACATTTCCTCTGAAATCACACATCTCCTGTAAGTGTGTATAATGCCTCTTCCAATGCTACAAATGAAATTCATTTCCTCCAAAAGTACACATCTCCTCCAAGTGTGTCTAATGCCTCCTCAAGGTCATTGGAAACAATTATCACCGATATTCTTGTACATGAGACATCTTTCCTCTAAAAATCCACATCTCCGCCAAGTGTGTCTAACATATACTTGACTATTTTTACATACTCTCTGCTTTATCTTTTTTATTAACCAAAAATAAATTTTTATATATCCATTTCAATAAATCTAAGTTATGCCCTCAAAATATAAAGAAACCCTCATAACATACATTGTAAAATCAAAAACCAAAATAGATTCTCAAACTCCCAGTAATCACAAATAAAACCTCATGAAAAATTTAAATCTATGTTAATTACAATATGTTTGTCAAAGCAAGAAGACTTCATTTGTTTACTCTTAAGAAAAATAAGAAGCAGTAGAACAAGGTTACCAGGAAACTGTCATCTTGTTTGGAGAGTAAAGCAAACCTTCAATTGCTACAAGCTCCACGCAACCACCATCGTCTAAGAAACAAGGTCACAGCCACTATTTCAGCTTGAAAAACCACAACTTTTTGTTGTTACCATCCTAGACCAATACTCATGTTGGATAGGGTTTGTGTAGAGAGTGTATTACAAAACTATTTGAGAATGATATACTCGAAACCCTATTCAAAGATGTGTTCCAAAGTCATACCTTTTGATGTGAATTAATTCCAGTAATACTTTCAATATCTAAGTCCGCAGGCACACCCTTGATTAAACTCAAACCAAATATGAATACCTTTGAAACCAATGACCACTATAATGAGTGTGTCATACAAAATGATGTTGGCAACCTTTCAAAGATCGCAGTTCAATTATTTTCCATACATGAGATGTCGACCAAAAATGAAGACTACAATGATTTTACCACAATAATTACCATACCAATGATCAAAGGTCAATATTATTGCTTCTAGATAAGACTGGTACATGTCACAGATTTCAAAAAAGAAATTATGCTAATCAAGACTTTGATAGATGGAAATAATATTACTCATATCAAAGTATACGAAAGAAAAAAAAACCAATCCTGTTAACTAAAATGATCATGAAATTAACCAATCCTATTCACTGAAGTGATCACTAAATTATATCATATTCCATGTCAACTATATCAATGAGGAAAAGTTGTTGACCAAATACCAATCAAGTAAACAATCTTTTATGGAACTACTATCAATGATCCGTCATAGAGCCCTACAAGATACCACTGTTATACCAAGCAAATTTCCATGTTCTTATCCATCTCATGTACCAAAATAAACCAAGCATGATCATGGAAACTGTGATCAATACTTGTACTAAACAATGTGATGGTTGTGTATATCTTTTTCATCAAGGACAACAACTGAGGGACAACAATTTGAAGATTTAGAAATTTTTATGTTCTATAAAGATATTTACACTGATTTTTCTATGGATGTATGGTCAAGGGGACTTTGGAAGATGAAAAGTGTAGAGTAGAATAATGAACAACAATGTTCGACAAATACGGCATATGTTCTAGAATGGACTTGGAAGAAGCAAAGGAAAATAATAGAATTAGATAATATTTAGGGTAAATAGTAGGAGCATCGTTAGGAAAATGAAATTTGTCTTATTTCATTATTTTTTTTAGTTAAAAATTAGTTTGTGCCAGCTTGGGACAGTTTGGCATAGTTATGAATAGGGGGTGAGGATTCAGAGTGATCAATGGAAGAAGAGGAGGAAGGAGTGAATAGGCATGGATTCTTGTAACAGAATACTAAGGCATAGAGAACTGAAAGTGGTGCCTTGAGAGCCAATAGAAGATTAGGGTTTTTGTTCAATTTGGAATGGGTTTATAGAAAGAGAGGAATTGGTCCTTTGGAGAATCGATATTATTGTAACTGTTCAGACATTGTAAGAAATAAAGAAACAAAATTTATATTTCTATGCTCAATGTGTTTCGTCTGTGATGTATGTTTATGTCCTACATGACCTTGTTGGTTGCTAGTAATTGGAGTCTATCTATTATTTCTATGAAGAACTAATTGAAAGAAACAGAGAATCACAATAGAACAGAGAATTGAAATAAATCAAAACAGAACACTTAAAGTAAAGAGAGTTAGAGAAATTTAATAACCATATGCTACAGCATACAGGGAAAATTTTATTAATTGAAAGAACATCCATACAACTATGAACTCTACAGAGTTCTCTGCTACAAATTTGCTAACCGCATCACTCCAAAGCAATTACAAATCTTTATTTATGGACACCTCAACAAAACAGGTGATCTCCCTCATTTGGTGAACAGAGGCAGTGAAGACTAAAGACAAAAAAAATAATGAAAACTTGTAGTACAAGGCAAGTAACCATTCAGATTAGTGTGGTGAGAATAAGAACATATCAGATTTCCTGCAAACCAAGATAAATACAAATCTGATTTTCTCCCAGCCACGTCAAGTTGGATTTTATGCATTGACATTGGGAGATAAGAATCAACAGTGGCAGAGGAGAAATTATAATTATCTCTAACACTCCCCCTTAATTTCTACCATATATTCTTAAGTAGAACTTCAGTTACAACATACAAAACCTTATATTTTCTCTATGAATTTCAAACAACTCCTTTGCCAATGATTTTGTAAATATATCTGCATATTGATCTTCTAATCTGCAAAACTCCATACAAACTTGATTTCCATTTACCAATTCTTGAATGAAATGATACCTAGTATCAATATGCTTACTCTTCTTATGAGAAACATGATTTTTTGCTAATGCAATAGCATATTTGTTGTCACAATAAATCTGATTCAGCTCTTCATGTTCATGTAGCAACTAAGTCAAAATCTTTCTCATCCACACAGTCTGACAAGTTGTTGCTGTCATTGCAACATATTCTGCCTCAGCCGATGATAAAGTCACAATAGGTTGCTTCTTTGATGCCCATGCTACTGCACCTGATCCAAAACTAAACACATACCCAGATGTTCTTTTCTTGTCATCAACACTATTTGCAAAATCACTATCAGAATATCCAGTCAATTTAAAATTTGAAACTAATGTATACAAAATACCAAAAAAATTTGTTCCAGCAATATATCTTAAGATTCTTTTTCCAGCCTGTCTGTCAGTACTCATAGGAGACTCCATAAACCTGAATATTAAACTTACAGAAAACATTATATCAGGTCTTGATGTTGTCAAATACATGAGACTTCCAACCAATCTCTTATATAAAGTCGGATCAACATTTGACCCCTGATCATTCTTATTAAGTTTTGTGCCAGTTACCATTGGTGTTGTAGTTGCCTTATAGTTCAACATCTTAAACCTTCTCAAAACATCTTTAGCATACTTAGTTTGACATATAAAAATACCATCTTCAGATTGAGTAACTTCAATACCAAGAAAATACTTCATCAATCCTAAACCAGTCATATCAAACTCTATTTTCATGGAAGTCTTAAAGTCATCTATAGAGAGATCTTCAGCAAAAATCAAATTAGGCAAACTATAAAAAATTTTCCTTCTTGATTTACCTTTGTATACAAGGTTGGCTCACTTGGACTCCTATTGAATCCTCTTCTATTCAAGTATTCATCAATCCTAGTATACCATACTCTGGGAGCTTGTTTCAATCCATATAACACCTTATTTAACTTATAGACCTTATCTTCTTTTCCTTCAATCTCACATCCTAGAGGTTGCTTAACATAAACCTCTTCTTCCAAAAGTCCATTTAAAAATGTAGACTTTACATCATTTGATGCATTTTCCATTTATTTTGTGCTGCAATAGCCAACATCATTCTCACTGTGTCATGTCTGGCTACAGGTGCAAAATTTTCATTATAATCAATACCAGGATGCCAACTAAATCCATGAGCTACAAGTCTTGCTTTGTGTTTCTCAACCTCATCTTCAACATTTAACTTAGTCTTATAAATCCATTTAATACCTATACTATTTTTACCTTTAGGTAAGTCTACAAGCTTCCATGTGATATTTCTCTCTATGGCATCAATCTCTTCACTCATGGCTTTTACCCAAACCTCTTCATTTATAGCTTCATCAAAGTTGATGGGATCATACGCAATTAATACAAAATTTGATGCTTGATCTAATTCTTCATTGTGATCATATAGCTCACTTAAACTTCTAGTCTTCTAACCTTTGATTCTTTTCCTTAATGAAGATAATGTGGGATTTGATTGATTACTAACCTCTGATTCTATTGTTTGTTGTCCACCATGACTGGATGGTTCACCATGCTCTTGATTTCTAGGTGTTCGGAACTATAATGGGTCAGCACTTGGATGTTGTCTTTCTGGAGTACTTACTGGAGGTGTATGTTTTTGTGGAATCATTTGTCCATCTTGTATGACTTTCTCATTCGCATCATCATCTCCATGAGATAAAATAGCTCCCTCTGTAATAGATTTATCTATGCTTCCATCCCATGACTCTTTTTCCATGAACTTTACATCTCTACTGATAATAGACTTCTTGGTGATGGGATTATAGAGTCTATATGCCTTAGACTCTTCATTGTTTCCAATAAAATTACACTTCTCACTCCTATCATCTAACTTTCTTCTCATCTCTTTGGGTACATGCGCATAAGCCACACACCCAAAAATCCTCAAATGAGATATGATGCAACATTTACCACTCCAAGATTCCTGAGGAACATGGTTCTTGACACTGCTAGTGGGACTCCTATTTAGGATATAGACTGAACAAATAACTATTGCTCCCCAATATTCATTTGATAGATGCTTCTCCTTCATCATACTTCGAGCCATGTTCATAATGGTTCAATTCTTCCTTTCACCTACTCCATTTTGTTGTGGGGTAGAGCGAGTAGTAAGTTGTCTCTTGATTCCATGATTCTAACAAAACTCAATGAAAGCATTTAGCATATATTCACCTCCCCTATCTGATCTTAGAACTTTAATATATTTTCCACTCTCTTTTTCAACCATAACTTTAAACCTTTTAAATATACCAAAAACTTCAGACTTTTGATTCAAAAGATAAACCCAAGTCTTTCGACTATCATCATCTATAAAGGTTAAAAAATAACTCATACCAAACAAAGATGGTGTTTGCATTTGTCAACACAAATATGTGTACAATCTCTAATGGAGATTTTTCTCTATACGAAACTCCTAAAACAAATTTCTCTCTGTGATGTTTTGCAAGTATGTAACTTTCACATGAGTTTTTCGGTTGCTGAATACTAGGAAACCTTTTCACCATCTATTTTTTCTACAATAAATCTAGACCACCAAAGTGTAAATGACCATATCTTAAATGCCATAACCATGATTCATCTAAACTCTTAACTTTATAAGCATTCAAGGAGTTAGAAAGTTCATTTCTTATAGTGAGTGGAAACATTCTATTCTTAGTCATCTCTAGTCTTGCTATCAGTTGCTTTCTTGGATACTTATCAATGATTGTACATACCTCATTTTTGAAGAATACTCTATAGTTTTTCTCTATTAGTTGTCCAATGCTCAACAAATTGCATTTTAAACTAGGTACATAATACACATCATCTATTGTTCTTCTTTCACCACTATTGGTATATATAGAAATCACTCCTTTACCATTAACACTCACCTTGTTATCATTTCCCAACTTTACCTCAAACTGAATATTGGTGTCTAAAGTGGCAAACAACTCTTTTTTTCCAATCATATGATTGCTACAACTAGTGTCCAAAACCCAAACATCATTTGAACTTTATTGGGTTACATTATAGGTCAGAAACATAGGTTTCTGATTATCTTCATATTCCTCTGTAATATGTGCAGACTGCTTACTAGCATCTACTTGCTTCTTCCAACACTTATTAGCAAAATGACCATACTTTTTGCAATAAAAACATTGTACTTTTGACAAGTATCATACCTCTAGTTTTGTTGTTGCTAGTTTCTACTATTACTCCCCCTCAAGTTAGAAGGGATCCTTTGAAATTTCTCTTCAGATTCTAAATTAGTTCTATTGTCTCTTTGAATAACAGTTATGCCTCCTCTTCCATTGTTACTAAATCTTCCTCAGCCTCTACCTCTACCTCTAGTAATTTTTAGTTGAGTTTTTAAAGTATTCTCCAATGGATTATCATCATACCTTGTCATCCTTGATTCATGTGCAATCAATGAACCAATCAGTTCATCAATATGCATTTCACTTATGTCCTTAAACTCTTCTATGGGAACAACTACAGTCTCAAACTTCTTTGGTAAACATATAAGAACTTTCTCAATCACTCTCTTATCTGAGAGATCATCACCGTATTGTCTTAATTGATTGATATTATTCATGACCTGTGTCATGAAACCATCCACAGTCTCATTGTTTTTCATCTTCAAGTTCTCAAAATCTCTCCTCAAGTTTTGTAACTTAACATTCTTCACCTTGGGTATACCTTGATAATAGGTTTCAAGCGTGTCCCAAGCCTTGAACTTCAAAGACTCTACACTAGACACCTTTGGGAGTATAGTCCATTTTAGCCTTGGTGAATAAGACCAAGAGCTTTATTATCTTTCTTTCGATTCTCCTTCAATAGATTTTGATCAGCACTTGATAGAGCCAATTCTGTTGCTTGATTAGGAGGCTCCTGATATCCATCTGTCACGAATCCCCAAAGACCATCAACACGAAGTAATGTTCTCATTCTAATAGACCAGGAATCATAGTTTTTCTTAGTCAAAATAGGAACTTGAGGCAAGGATGAACTATTTGAAGCCATCTTAGTTCAGATTTCAAATGGCTATAATCTTCAAATAAAAAATATAAAGACTATTTTCTCAGCAATCTTTCAACTAACTCACACTATCCTTGTCTTTAAATAATTCACTCTAAGCAGCCTCAACTTGGCTCCTCTGGATCTTGAAAGCTCTTTGGGTCTGATACCAAACTGAAAGAAACAGAGAACCACAATAGAATAGAAAATTGAAATAAATCAAAATAGAACACTTAAAGTAAGGAGAACAAAGCAATTTAATAACCATATGCTACAGCATACAAGGAAAATTTTATTAATTGAAAGAACATCCATACAATTGTGAACTCTATAGATTTCTCTGCTACAAATTTTCTGACCACATCACTCCAAAGCAATTACAAAACCTCTATTTGTGGACACCTCAACAAAATAGGTGATCTCCCTCATTCAGTGAATAGAGGCAGTGAAGACTAAATACAAAAAAAATGAAAACTTGTAGTACAAGAAAAGTAACCATAGAGATTAGTGAGGTGAGGATAAGAACATATCAGATTTCTTGTAGACCAAGATAAATCCAAATCTGATTTTCTCCCAGCCACGTCAAGTTGGATTTTATGCATTAACGGTGGGACATAAGAGTCAGCAGTGGCAGAGGAGAAATTATAATTATCTCTAACACTAATAAAGATATTTTGGACTGAATCTGAACGTTCCCTCATCCATTTTAATTTTTTCTTTGTTAGAATTTCAATTTTTTGTCCCACTGAAGGCTACCATCATAGAGGTGGTAGAGCAGTGAATTTCTGGCTCCTTATTATGTTCTTTTGATATTTGGATATTTTTTTGTCTGAATTAGTAGTGGTTATTTGGCATGTGGATGTTAACTGACATAAGAATGGTATTAGAAAACATGGTTCTGAGTGCATGGGTAGGTCAATAACAATGAGGAAACCTATGCCAAGACCTATAGGTCAAGAGTATAGCTGTGTGAACAAATTAGTGATGGGAGGTAGTTCGCTCTTTAAGAGTTAAGTGGTAGTGTTTCAAGTAAACCCTAGGGAATTATTTTGTGGGAAAGAGGAGATCTATAATTGTAGAGAGTAGAGTGGTTCTAATTGTGAATGTAGATAGTTACAATAGAAAGAATGATGATAATTGGTGTGAGAAGATTCATAAGAATTCTATTTTGGGATAAGTATTGGGATGGAGTGGAGAAAAATAAAATTACATGAGGCATTGGACATAATTGCAAGAAGAATAGGTGCATTGGAAAAGAATTGTTTACCTAATCAAGTTGCGGTTCTAGGAAATGGAAAAGAGGAGATAGATAGTGTGTACACAGCAGGGGTATGTGTGATTAAAGAGGATGAAGGCCCATGAAAGTATGAAGAAGAAGTTTTAGCAGAAGAATTGGAAGGAAGGAGAAAACATGATAATAAAGAGGAAGATTTATCATTATGATTTGAAACAATAGAGAAAGAGTGCAAAGAAAAACTTGAAATCATGAAGTGGAGTTACGAAGGACTCAGATTGGAACATTGCAGCTCTAGAGGAAAAATTTATTATAGTGATACATGAAAAGGTAAATTTCTTAGATTTAAATGATAATATTATTTTGGATTCATCTATTGTTTTGAATGAAAAAAAGGTATGAAGTAATATCTAATGATTTTAGTGAAGAGGCTGTGAGTTATGAAGTGAATGGTAAAAACGCAAATGATTTGATATTGAAGAAGATGTTTAGTCAAGAAGTGTGGTTAGAACCAATAAGAAGTGAATTTGTAGAATGGGAAACTGAAAGTCTAAGTGTAGATTTATGTCAAGTACAGATTTCAATTAAATTAAAAGGAAAATGAATAAAGTGAAGGAATTTGAAGATCTGGAAAATTTTACTTTCAATAAAGATGTTTACACTAAAATTTCTATGGATGTATGGTCAAGAGGACTTTGGGAGATGAAAAGTATACAGAAGAATAATGAACTACAATGTTGGACAAACAAGGAATATGTTCGACAATGGCTGTGGAAGAAATGAAATAAAATACTAGAAGTAGATAATATTCGAGGTAAATAGCCTCATGCATAGGATTACATGACTTTTTTGTCTCTTAGGGAGTCAATTGTAGGAGAATCATTAGGAAAACATTTTTTTATTAGTTCATTATTTTAGTTTGTAAAATATTAGGTTGTAGTAGTTTGGGACAGTTATGAACGGGAGCTGAGGATTGAAAGAGATCACGGAAAGAAGAGGAGGAAGGAGTGAAAAGACATGGATGCATAGAATAGAATTCCTAGACATAAAGAACTAAAAGTGGTGAATTGAGAGCCGATAGAAGATTAGGAATATTATTTTTTAGTTTGGAATGGGTTTATAGAAAGAGAGGAATTGATCCTTTGGGGGATCGATATTATTGTATCTGTTCGAGAATTGTACGCAATAAAAAAATTAAAATTTATATTTCTTTGTTATATGTGTTTGGTATGTCATGTATGTTTATGTTCTACATGACCTTGTTCGATCCTAGCAATCAGAGTCCTATCGTATTATGTCTATGAGGAATTAATAAAGATATTTTGGACTGAGTCTAAACACGCCATCGTTCATTTCAATTTTTTCTTTGTTAGACTTTCTATTTTTTGTCCTACATTTTTTCTTTATTAGACTTTCTATTTTTTGTCCCACTGAAGGCTTGCATCATATATAGAGGTGTTGGATCATTGATTTGGAGTTTTTGTTGTCAGAGAGTTAGTAGTATTTGTTTGGGTGTGGATGTTGACTATCATCACACCCTCACAAATAGCACAAATGATTATCAATTTTTTAAACCCAATTATCATCATACAAAATTATGTGCCTATTGTATCTAAAAACCTGATTCACACCATCCACAAAATATTGCATCTATGTGTAGTTCAAGTTTTAAAACTCAAACTACACATCACATAATATTCCAAACTAGACAAATAGATATGTCAATTGAGTTTTAAAACCTAAATAACATATCCACAGTGAACCACACAACATGTAATTCAAGTTTTAAAACACAAAACCTACCCACACTTGAAGACTTCCATAATGCAATTTAGGTTTTAAAACCTAAACTGCTATCTTTTATACTTGGACTATCCCAATATGTATTTCAGATAATTTTCTTCAAACTACAAGTTTGATCCTCCTTTTTTTCAATAATGGAGAATTTTTCTACCTATGCACATTGTACTAAAATTGTGTAAATTTCATTTGAATATTCCCCCCTCACATGGAAAACTGCTAAGAAAAATGTGTAGACACCCCTTGCGAAAAGATAAATAGGGTGGGGAAGTGGAGTGCCCCTCCGCAGGGTATTCTTAAAATCAACACGGATGGGTCTTTCGAGGGCAATCCAGGCCCTGCTGGCATTGGTGGTGTTGGCAGAGATAGTAAGGGGGATGTTCAGTTTTTGTTTTCTATTTATAAAGGTCATCACACTAACAACCTGATGGAGGCCATAGCTATTTTGTATGCTATGAAGAATGTTTGTGACCTTGGTTAGAGAAGGCTTATTTGTGAATTTGACTCACAAGTGGTGATACGTCTATTGAATCAGCAACATTCTAAAGTTGTTAGTTGGAAGTTAGCTTTGATTGCAGACTAGATTCATAATTTGTGTACTTCTTTGGAGTCTGTTACTTTCACTCATATTCTCAGGGAATGGAATAGTGTTGTTGATTGTTTGGCAAAGTGGACTTCTGACCATATGTGTAATTTGAACATTGTTGATAAGACTCAACTTCTGATGGGCTTGTCCCATCAACTTGATCACTTGGTTGATCTTGATAGGGCTATTTGATGCCCTTTCTCTGTTTTTTCTTGTTTCTCTTTCAGTTTGAATAAATTTTCACCCCTCCTTTATTTCAAAATTGTGTAAATTAGAAAAATTTCTTCGATTTGCAATAGACCCATTCTGATGCCAAAAAAATATTTTTTTCCCATTGTTACATGAACAATGAAAAATTTATCTAACACTAAGAATTCTCCATTTCAATATTGTAGCACATATCCAGATGTTAGAACCTTCTCCTAGCAATAAGAAAATGAAGTAAAAATATCAAAATTTGGCCCCAACAACCTTTGTGATGTAAATTGTAAGATTAGAATCAATTCTTCTTGAATATGCGGTCATCCAAGAATTCACACCTAATTTAGACAAAGGTAGAATCTAAGTTCATAGATCTTCAATTATCCTTGGGTAACTTGAAATTCATTGTAGGAAAACAAAAGATAGCCTTTGTCAGTATAGAGGACTCCATTGCATGATTCCAAGCCATCTCTAATTACATACCACAACTAAATGACTTTGAGTCACAAGCTGCTTTGTAGAAATATGAAGACTTCATGGAAAATAATGTTGATAATTCAAATGTGTCTCATGATACCTAAGTTTATTTTTCTATTTTTCCTTGTTATACACTTTGTTGTTTTCTTTATGAGATTTTACAAGTAATTAATAAAAATGTAATTCTATGTAAGAATAGTTCTAGTTGTGTTTAGAAGCAATAAGAAAGGAGCGTCCCACTTCTAAGAGGAGAGATTTATTCTCATTGCACCATGGCTGATATGCCCATTTTGTAATGAGTTAATTTAGTTGATTACAAAAAAATCACCCAACAAATTCTACATCATTACCCCTAGACCTTGCATTCAATCCGTATAGCTCATTTATCTAGAAGCCTCCATATTTGACTTTACTTTTTGATAAAGTTTAAAGTCTGATTTTTTGTGTGGACTTTGGAAGATATGTTCAAATCAGATTTGGGGAAAATCTGATTTCTTCTACAAACTTCTTCCTTCTTCCATCTTCTTCTTTTGGACAGCAAATTCTATTTAATGGAAAAAATGTCTTTATTCTTTCATAAGAGATATACATGTTTGTAATCTATCCTTTTATATGCAGCATCAAGTAATATTTTGAATACTCTGTTTTAATCAAAGATGTGAATGGTCTTTCTGTTAAGCAGTGATTGCTTCAGATGATCTTGTAAAAAGCTTTGTGAAACTCATAGAAATTTGTATGCGGCTCCAGCAGTTGCAAGTTTATTTCATATTGTAGAAATTGTTTTAGTTTGAATAGAAGCAAGTAGATTCTTGCATAAATTCTCCAGCTTTTGTGTTTGCCTTATTTTGGGGATTTAGAATTTCTTCATTGCTGAAAATAGAATATTTTTGTGCATTTTCAGAATTTAATGTTCTTCTAAATTCTTTACATAGATGAGATTTGAAGTTTCTTGTAGTTTACTATTGCATCAAAGTGGGTGCGGTTCTGTTAACCTCCCGAGGTCTATTGAAATTCACGTTCATTGATCTAAGTTTTATGTGGGAATGTTACTGTATATTGATGGTTTCCTTATTGAGGGAGGAGACTGATTGATTCACGTCCATTGATCATAGCTATTTGCAATTTGCAAAATCCTTATTTTTATGGGGAAGTTTTCTATGGAGGAAACTCATAGATTTACGTCCATAGATGATATGTATCTGTGACTGCGACATCCTAATTTTCATGTGGGATTTTTTCTATGTATTGATGTTATCTTCGTTGAAAAAGAAGACTGTCTGATTTATGTTCATTGATCATATATATTTGCAACTGCAAACCCTAATGTTTATGTGGAAATTTTCTATGAATTGACGTTTTCATCATTAAAAGAAGAAACTGATTGTTTGTAAAATTCTAATTTTATTTTCTATTTCATTATTTTTTTCAACAAATGACATATACTTTTAGAAATGTATTTATAAGATTTTTAAAATATAATTATGTGTAAATAGACTTTTTAAGATATATGTTAGTTATTTACAAGCATTGAGACTTCTATATTTAACATTCAATATAATATTAATTATTATTCTCACTATTGAATAGTGATTGGCATGCTCCCATCTTTCATGAAAATGAATGGAAGGAACACTTTGCATTTTTAGAAATAATATCAATAATTATAACTCTCACTTGAGTAAAATAATATCAATAATTATAATATATTTTTTCTTAGAAATATAATCACAATTTAATTAAAAAAATGTAAACAATAATAATTATAACAATAAATTAATCTTAAATTCATTTTTTTAATTATCAATCTAAGATTGTATTATTTTGAATATATTTATGTAATTAATTATAATTGATGTTATAGAAATATTAGTTGCATAATACTTATGAAATATTTTAATTTATTTTAAATAGTGAAATAAATCCTTATAAACTAGCTAATCAATTTTTTTATCTATTTTTCAAGAAATAAAAATTATTAAAATTTAAATATCTAGATAGATAAATCACTTTGTTACAATATTAAAAATAAAAATGAAAAGAACTGTAGACAATCTTTTTTAAATATAAATAAATTTAAGAAAACTTAAAAATCTCTCATTCATAGAAATTTGTCCCTGTAATGCCAAATGTTTTAAGCCAATCATACAATAGATAAATATTTTTACAATATATTAAATTTAAAAATATAAATCTCAACTCCTTCTTTAATGGAGTCTAGGGGGATGATCCTCTATGCAACCAAAGAATGAGAGTCAATTGGTTTTCCCTTGAGGAAGGTTGGGTTAAAATAATTTTTGATGGTGCTACTAAAGGGAATCTGAATCCTAGCAATGTTGGCTACTTAGTGCAAAATCACATAGGCAACTAACTAGCTAAGAGATTAGAACATAGGCCAAACAACGGTTAGAGTAAATGGTTCTTTTCCATTTCACTCTTGACTTAAGTTTACTTAGGTGAACTTATATATTAGGAGGATATTATTTATTTGGATATTATTTTTAGGAGTATATTTTAGAGTCGTGCTTGACTCCAACTTCTCCTTTGATATGGTGCAGTCCTACTTGAACTCCCTCTCCTCATTTGATATGGTTGAGTCCTACTTGAACTCTAACACCTCCTAAGATATGATTGAGTCTAATTTGGGCTCTACTATTCTAGAGGATGTTGTTGAGTTTCATCAGAACTCTACTTCCTCCAGGTTGAGACACTTGTCTCAACCTTGTTCATACTTCCTATCAGCTCTTGCCTATATAAACAGGCTAGCTTGCATGTATTTTGCATATTAGAGATTGTATTCTTCATATTGGAGATATTGGAATGCTTGGATATTTCATATTGGGGATTTCTCTTAATGTTGAGTATTAACATCAAGTTTCTCTAATTAATGGTATTCTATTTTATTTTTTGTGCAATTGTGATCTAACTCTTTCAATTCTATTTAGGCTTTATATCTATTTTAACATATTCTAACATGGTATTAGAGTATGTTTTGAAATATTAGATTTAATAGTCTCTATTTTGCATATATGTTTTTTTCTTGCTCTGGTTGATTGCAGCACCTTGAAGGATCTGTAGAGCATTTATGATTGTATAATTGTGTCCACATGGCTCAAAAAACTTATTATTGGCTTTCGTTTCATCCTTTTAGGAGATCCTTTGCATAAGTTACAAATGAGAGTTTATAGCATAGATTTGGAGGACAACATGCAAATAGAGCATTTTTAGACCAGTGGGATCCACCTCTAGTGGGGCCTTCCAATAGGGCCCACCCCCAATGGGGCTTTCAAGTAGGGACTTACCCACCAGTGGAGTTTGCCACCAGGGCACACCTACCTGTAGGGCCCACCTCCAAAGGCCACAACCCACGTTGACCTTAGCTACTCCACTGTTTCATCTCCAACATTGCCCACCTCTGTCACCAGCATGCCACTCCACTAGGCTACTACCTATATCCCGCCATAGCGCCACTTGTGCTTAGATCACCATCCACCACTACCAATGGTGCAACCACCAAACCTCTCATGCTCCTCCATGCCCCTATAAAGGGTAGTGTTTTTCAAACACATGTAACTTGGCCTCCAGGAGTCAAAAAATTTCATACAAGATATTGTCAAAAAGTTGGAGATGAGCTCTACACATTGCAGGTGGTTTGGATCAAGTTTTTTTTCCATTTACCTAGTTTTTTTCAAGTTGAATTCTAGTGTTCTTTATTTCTTTATATGGTCATAACTTTCACCCCGGTGCTCCATTTTTAAAAAATGAGATATCTTCGGAAAGCTAGTGAAGGGAGCTATACAGTTACAGAGGTTATTTTTCCAAATTGTATCTTTGGTTTATTTTGTATCATAATGTGTAATTTTTTCCATTGTGTGAGCATTGTAACTTGAAAAAAGCTTTTTAAACGTACTAAACTATAAAATGCCCAACTTGTAATATCTAGGGGGGTGACTTATGATCTTGTAAATTTAGGGGGTGATCTTGTGTTGTTCCAATTTCTTTGGTTCCTTTTTCTGTTTGTTATTACAATAGGTAAATCTCAAATTCAACTTCTAACTCCATATAATTATGAATCATGAAAAAAATTAGTATGGAATTCCTAAGGGAAAAAAGGTTGCACAGGCTATGTAAAATAATATATTCCTACACCTACTAATGCTAACACTCTACAAGTGTGGGAGATCAATTGTGAAAGAGGTCTTGGTTACATTTGTTCACTAGTCTCTTTTGATTTACAATTTCATCTTGAATCATTCAAGGCACCTAAAGTGGCTTGTGATGCTCTTGAAAATTTGTATGGTAAAACTAACAAGATTAAGAGTTATCAAATTGATAATGATTTGATGAATCTTGATCCATAAAGTTTCAACAACATTTAAGACTACATCTTCAAGATTAAACAACTAAGAACACAACTAAAGTATTGCAAGAAAACTAAGGAAGATATATAGTTGATTCTCAATGTGTTATCCAAGATTGATCCTAAGTAATCTGTATTTGTTTCTAGACCTTTCATACCAATAGGGTTTGTATGGGAGATGCATATGTTGATCCTAATTTTGATGCCTTTTCAAATCTTTCAATCCAAGAGGAAGTGAAGATAATTCAAATGGGTATCAACAAGACATCTAAGTCACAAGCATTGATTTCTAGTGAGCGTAAGGTACAAAAAGTAGGGAATCTTGAATAGAAAAAAGAAAAAGAAAAAGAATAAGACACATAAATAATTTGAATGACCTTCCTCAAACAGATAATCATCTAAAAAGGAGAAGCCCACATGTGCATATCGCAAGAAATTTGACCATGATGAATATCAATGTTATTTAAAATAGATTAATGAGTTGAAGCATCTTTTGACATTGAAAAAAATGTATTTACCTTCAAAATATTCATCATCTTCATCTAATACAAAGAAACAAAAGGGGAAAGAACTTCTCACAACTGAAAATTCTAAGTCAAGGAGATGGATCCTTGATTCTGGAGCTTCACATCATATGGCTTCATCATAGAATATGTTCTCTTCATTTGAAATGTATTCATCACCAAACAACCTAATGGCTAACAACACATATATGAATATTTATGGGAAATGGTCTATTGACTAGATTAAGGATCATTCAATGATGTCCTTTATGTACCTTCATTGTCTGCAAATATCCTTTCCATCTATCAGATCACACATGGTGGGGAAGGGAAAATTGTTGAGTTCACTCTAGATTATGCGATTTACATAGTAGAGATATTGTATCAATTGGGGAGGTAGATCATCAATCTTGATTATACAACTTATCACACTTTTTTGACATTGTTCCTTTGGATGATGAACACACTCAGGCATCTAGTGTGGAAAATTTTGAGAATATTCAATATGGTCAAGTGAACCTTGGTATTCTTTCAAATGAGGTTCAATAGATATGTATTGATATTTCATCTCCTACATCAACTATTATTTCTAATGATTCTGGTGTTTCTATGGTTCCTACTGATTCATTTCAATAAGACATTCATTCTCTTCCAAACATAGCTCCTTTGGATGAGTACTTGACAGACATTGTTGGTTTGTTTCTAGAGTACTAAATTGCAGATTTGGGGGACACTATTGATGACATTAATCTTCTCTTTGATGAGGATGATACTTATACAAATTTTGTGATGGAACATGCAAACCCTCATCTTCATTCTCTAATTGATCATTCTTTAGAGGTTGACATCATAGTGGATACTTTTATACAATAGCTGGAAGAGGTCACTTTATCTTTAAAGGAGACACTTGATTCTTTGACACTTGTTCTATATTTGTCCTTAGTTTATCCCGACTTGTCTTTTTCAGCAAAGTGGCATAGTACATGTGATTTGGAGGAGGCACTTTTCACTATTGATATGGAGACACTTGATCTGGTTTCAGAGGTTCCATTCATTTTGAGGTTTCTTCCTACATATTGAGGAGGCTTCATTGATGTGCACCTTTGGTTATTTGTCTTCCTAAGGGGAGTAATGTTGTTCTACACTCATGGAGGAGTTTCTACATTGAGCCTAGATAATCTACCATGGGTGTACAATCTACATTGAGAGGGGGCTACTTGGTCTCTCTTCTTCTTCTTCTCTCATGTATGGGGATTATTTATCAAGTATATGCATGATGTTTGTCATATTGGGGGGTCTTGACTTCTCCATCCATCTATCCATCTTTCTTTCTTTCTCATCTCTCCTTTTGAGGGAGGGTTTTCCCATGAGGTTTTTCCTCTTTTCTCTAATTATGAGAGGTTGAATTATAGTTGTACATGGGTACCTAACATGGCCTTTCTATCGATACCCATAAATAATTTGTAGTGCATTCTTGTACTCCCTAAGTTGCACTTAATGGGGGTGTTAGAGTAAATGGTTCTTTTCCATTTCACTCTTTACTTATGTTTACTTAGGTGAGCTTATTTATTAGGAGAATACTATTTATTTGGATATTATTTTTATGAGGATATTATAGATTCATACTTTGACCCCAAATCCTCCTTTGACATGGTTGAGTCCTACTTGAACTCCAACTCCTCCTTTGATATCGTTGAGTCCTACTTGAACTCTAACTCCTCCTAAGATATGGTTGATTCCAATTTGTACTCTACTCTTCTAGAGGATGTTGTTGAGTTCCATTAGGACTCTACTCCCTCCAAGTAGAGACACTTGTCTCAACCTTGTTCATGCTTCCTATCATCTCTTGCCTATATAAATAGGCTAGCTTGCATGTATTTTGCATATTGGGAATATTAGAGATTTTAGTATCCATATTGGAGATATATTAAATATATTGGAATACTTGGATATTTTATTAGGGATTTATCTTGATGCTAAGAATTCACATCAAGTTTCGCTATGTTATGGTATTTTTTAAATTTTATTTCCAATTGTGATCTAACTCTTTCAATTCGATTTTAGTTTTATATTTTTTTCAACAAATTCTAACATCATCTTCCTCAAGAATCTATTCACCTTTATGTTGAATAATAAATTATCTTCATAGTGAGGGGTTAGAGAAAAAGCTAGAGGAAGAGTATAATACTAATAGCATCATCAAGGAGACCCTTATGGAGGAAGAGGATGTGTGAAAAGGGAAGCTACATTGTAATTGTGGCATGGAAGCTCTAGCTAGGAGAAAACCTCTACCAAATGGTGCCCTAGTAGAAACTAAAGATTGGGGGTGGATTCTATTAAAAATGTGATCATAAAATAGATAAATCTTAGGTGTTAAATATATAGTATAATATTTTTTATTAAGGTAAAATAAGCTTTAAAGGGACCCTAAAATTATTGACATTACAAAATTTCCATCAATAAAATAAAAAACAAACGAAGCCAAAGAAAAGACCAATAGAAAAATAAGAGGAAAACCAGCAAAGAAAAAGGTCCCTAACCCAAATAACTACTCAATATTTCTTAATATCTTTGTAGCCCCTAGATTATTGTCAATAACTTTCTTATGCATATCCATAAATCATGGATGATCTGGGACTGTTTTATCATATCTTTAGCATGTGTATGAGTTATAGAAAAACAACCTTGTAGAGGAATTGAGCCCGATTTCTATTGATCACCAACAATACTCTCATCCTGACTAGCACTAGAAACAATAGGAGAAATAGTGTTGCCCATTTTCATAGCACCACCTTTAAGGGCCTACACATTTTCATTTAGCATTTATAAACCTACAATGTTTATTTGTATTTTAGTATTGCTAACAATGACTACAACTATAAGGTTCTCATAGTAGTTTTCCTATAGTCTCCTCCAACATCCTAATGTTTTCTTCTTTCTCCATCTTCATTATCTTGATGTCCTTCACAACCACTTAGTTTCAAGAAAGAATCTTGTTAGAAATTTCCTTGGCAATTCTCTAATTAACACTATCTCGTGTAATCACCTAAACTTGGTCTAGTAGAACTTGAGCCCCCTTTTAATCAAATTGCCTCTTTGCTAGGCATCATTATGCAGAGTAACTCTTAAAATCCCCTTTGCATAATTAAATAAAAAATATTATATCAAGCTTATACTATGGTCTAATTTCTAGAGCTTGCATATTTATTTAATTTCTATAACCTTTATTTTAATATAAAATTCCTAAACTTTTATTAAAAGAACACATTCACATGTGTGTGCACACTTAATCTTTATTAATTATCAATTAAAAGGGATTTTTTTTTCAAATTCTATTGTCTTATTCTTACCTAACATTTCCCTTTTTCCTCTTAATCCTCACCACTAATTTTTACCTAACCTTTCATCTCATTGGATCTCCTTTTGCCTCTTCATCTCATCCACTCATTCTTTTCCCTCTTAATCTTAGCCCTCCATTCTTGAGGAAATTCCTTTAAAAGGAAGCTCTTCCTTGGTACAAGGGTTCCATCTTGATCATTCTTCAAGTCCTAATCCTTAATCTTTCACTCTTGTCATTTTGCATTCTAGCTCTCTTTCTTTCTTAGACTAATCTTGTCATTTGAATTCTTAGCTCTTAGTTGCTCTCAATTCTTATCTTAGGTTCATTTCTAGCTTAATCTTGTAATGCTAATCTAGTTCCTTTATTTCATTGATTCATATATTTAGATATTTCATTCTCATTCTATATTACTAGTTGTTTGAATTCATTCTTAACTTAATATCTCATTTTATCTTTCATTCTTAGCTTCATTTCTTGAAATTTGAATCTTCCATTTTGGAGTAGTCAAGTACATATAAATACTTCTTATCCTCTCATTTATTATCCTCTCATCCCCCTTATCTCATCTTACACTTAAATCCTTAGTCATCATCATTTCCTTCATCTCATTTCCCTACTATCACCTTATTAGCATCCTTGATCATACCTCTCAGTAGCCTTGGCTAATCCTAGCATTTCTTTCCAAAGAAGCATTTTCCAAAGAGAATCAAGCTTGACTTCCTCTGAAAATCAAAAAATTAAAAAAAAATGAAAAGTTAAAAAAAAATTAAAAAAAATAAAAAAGATAAAAACTTGTGCCTTGGTGAAAACCTAGAAATAGATGAACTTCTAAGTGGTGAAAACATGGAAAATAGGCACTACTTTTAATCAACGCTCCATCTATCAATGCATGGCTAAGGTCCTATCTCCTTCCATCTATCTCATTCTTTATTTCCTTGTGTCATCTGGGGCTAGAACTTATCTTAGTCTTGTCCTCGGTTCTTGTCTAAGACTTTTGTAGTGGTCAAGTCACTGATCCAGTACACTATTAGTTTTCTTCATTTGAGTATTTGGGGCATTGAAGGTTAGTACAACCTTCACCAATGTGAGAGAAATCTGTGAAAATATGAATACAACCTTTATCGGATGAGATATAGGAAACACACATAAGCATCAAGATATAAGAGTCGAGATGACTTGAACATGGTTTCCAAGTTAATGTGGTAAGATAGTGCAAGCAATAGACAAGGAGATAATTCCAACCTAATCTAAGTGTCTGAGTAAAGAGGGTTGAGGTATGTACATCGTGTTCCAATCATGATGGAGGCTCTTATCATAGATACCTAGTTTATTAGACATCTTAAGATCATTGAAATCACACCACTAGTAGAAATCAAATAAAAAAAGGATGTTATGACCTTAGTCATGAATCTCTATTTAAGTAAACATCATTGAGCGGCCTTAGAAGACATAGAAAGAGAAAATTAATGATAAAAGATAGCACACAAGAAAATAGTTTAACATAGATCAACCATTTTTAGTTTTCTAGGATGTAGCTTGGTGCTAAGTGTTAAGAAAACACCTTTATGCTAGTGTCAAAGTACAAGTGTGCAGTGAATAGTGTAAGATCTGATATGTGTTGAGAAAAACAATGAAGCTCGGGTTGGTAGTGTTGAAAAATACTAAAGCATTGGGGTGTTGAGAAACACCAAGTAGTGTCAGTGATAAAGTGTCCAATAGGAATGATTGATAATATGACTCAAGGTAATCTCAAGAGGTCGACCAAGCGATAAAATGTTGACATCTCAGATAGGCATACAATTTCCCCTAGATGGAAGACAAGAACCGAGGACAAGACTAAAAAAAGTTCCATCCCAAGACAACACAAGGAAATGAATAATGAGATGGATGGAAGGAGACAGGAGTTTAGCCATGCATTGATAGATGAAGCATTGATTGAAAGTAGCATTTTTTTTCCAAGTTTCACCACTTGGAAGGTTATTTCTACTTTTTCTACCAAGGTGCATGTTTCTAGGTTTTCACCAAGGCACGATTTTTTCTCTTGTTGATTATTTTTTGTACTTTTTTAGGATATTTTATAATTTTTAGGATTTTTTCAAGGCTTTTTTTTTTTTAGAATTTTTTTCAGGATTGTAGATTGTTGTATAGGAGAAAAGAGCTTAGCTATGGAATCATTGAAGATGAAGAGAGTTGAGAGGCTCTTTGAGAACACTACCATTTCTAGTAGTAACCCATTGAGATGCTTTAGAACTAGATGTTATAGTAGTTATAGGAGGATCCAACCAGTAATATCCAACCTTTAAGAGTTTCATAGTCAAGGAAGGATCATCAAGAATGATTAGATAACAACATGCACTTTTAATAAGGCAATGTTGGAGTTGTGAGTGTGAAGTATGATAGGAAATGATGGAGGAATGAATTGATGAGTGAAGTGAGTCATAAGGAGATGGAAGCTTGTATGTCAACTTTCATTTTCCTTTTATATCCATGTTTTTTAACTTGGGAATCCACATATCTTTTGATTTTTCTTTACTTTGAGATGCTTTTGAGTGAAATTCTTTTATGATGGATTTCAAGATCCATTTTTTCTTCAATTTTATTGTTGTCTTTGAGGAGCTTTGTGGTCTATTAAATATTTATTTTTGCTTTGTAGTCACATGTCAATTAGATAGGATATGGTAACCTTTAGATATAAGTGGATTTTTATATTTTTTATTTTTGTGTTGCATATCCAAGTTACTTCTAGAAGACATGGGAATTATGGATGAATAAGGTTGATATGACTAGTTTAGATGGAGCGATGGATGAGAAGTGGACAAGACACTTGATTTAGGAAGGAAAATGGAAAGAGTGTCAATAGGTTCAAGTGCAAATACACTGGTATCATCCTCATTATTCATGAATGAATTAGATAGATCAATAAAAGTATCCTCCATAAAATATTGTTGATTGCGGGTCATCCTAAAAGAGTTTGATGAGTTTAGAGGACTATTATGAGAGTCTAATTGAGATGGTCAATTTTGAGAAATAGGTCCCTCTTTAGGTGGTAAAACTGCACGAATAGGAACCATCTCAATTCTAGATCTTCCTATATTCCATGAAGCTATGACAGGATGGGGTCTTATATACCCATGATTTGTTGGATTATTATTTTGATTAGATGGCCTAGGAGCCATAGGAATGATTTCCATGGAAGGGTGGAAAGGATCATCATCATTAGCTTGATCTTGAGAATTAGAAATTTCTCCTCTTTCAAAAATTTTAGGAGGAGCATATTTATGTATAACATCAATTGGTATTTCTGTAGTAGTATCTGATAAAGAGTCCCACTCAGATTCATTTGAGTCTATTTTTTGTTGTGGTACTGCCTAATGTAGTATGTTAGACACATAGTAGTGGGTATATTTTCTTCATCGGTGTCATCTATCACAGGGAGTGTATTCTTAGTAGTAGGAGCTTTTTCAATAGCAGGAGCAGTAGTATAATCTAAAATAGGCATACCCCAAGGCATATCCAAGATATGGGAGATGTCAACTAGTTTTCCCCAATCTAGATATGTGTGATTAGAATCAGAAATATGTTTAGTAGTAACAATAGTAGTAGTCTATTTAGTAGAGTGGGTAAGATCTTCCTGGTTAGGGCCAAGGTCATGTTCTCAAGGAGCTTGAGAGGGTATATAAGGATCTCCTTAATAATATAGATTATAATTTTGAATATGCAAGAGCCTTTCATATGTCATAGGTTGGATTTATACTTCTTCATCATCTGAGTCCTCATATGCATTAGTGCTACTGCTAGGTTTCCTAAGCCTATGTTCATGATAACCAACACCATTTTTATCCTTAGGATTTCTAAATTTAGAATGTTCATTTTTTAGAAGACCTTTTCCTTTTCCAGGAGGACCTTTTTAATCATGTCCCATTTTATACATAGGTTGATAGCCATTACCATATTTTTCAGGCAAGATGTCAATATGTTTGTCTTTTTGTTCAGGCTCTTTTATCTTATAGCGTGAGTTAGCATTTTCATCCCTTTCCATCTCTAAGGAAATTATATCCCTAATCATTCCAGTACCCTCATGAATAATAAGTGTTGTAGTGAATGGAGATGATTTTCTATGTGATCTTGAAGAGCTAGGAAAAGTGTCCACTTGATAGGTTTCTGCACCAATTGGTCTAACAAGTATTCTTTTTCCAAGATTTAGAATAGGTGCATTTTATGACTTGTCAGGAGGTGATCCTTCTTTGTTATGAGGAATCATTTGATCTAATTTCTTAGGACTATTATAGGCATATGTTGAATCAGTAGGAATGGTAATCTCAATTCCATTATGAGGGAATTTTATGTAGTGATAATATGTCAAAGCTATTGCTTGCATGGCATTGATCCAAGGATGACCCAAGAGTATATTGTATGCTAGAGGAATATCTAGAACTTGACAGATGACATCTTGTTGAATAGGACCTACAAAAATAGGCAAAAATACTAGGACTTTAGAATAGAATTCCTCTTCATCATATGCTCTAATCATTATCTTGCATTGGGGATCAATAGCATGCTCTAAGAAACCAAGATATTTAACTAGTTTAAAAGTACAGATGTTTAAACCCACACCTCCATCCATCGAAATGTGCTTAACTCAAAATTGGTGGATGGAGACCTCAATGTGGAGAGTCTTATTATGAGAATGAATGACAGATGTGTTATCTTTTTTAGAGAAAGTGAGATAAGGAGGTGAAGTGAGGTATCTGACCATGGCTAGGAACTTATCAACATCTAGGTCTTTAGGAATGTTTTCCGCAAGAAGAGTTTGATCAATAATCTCCCTATGAGTAGGAGAGATTTGTAGAAGCTTGAGTATAGAGATCTGATTGAAGTGCATTGAAGTTGTTTAACTGGATTAAGATCCTACGTAGTTGACAGGTTAATTGGTTGAATTGTTGAAGTTGATAATTGTTGAGAGCTAGTTTCTACATTAGAGGATTCAGCTTTAGCTTTTCCTTTAGCATGATCACAAGATTCAAGCATGTTGATCACATTGTTATTATTAGAATAAGTCTAGGAAACTTTGTTATCCTTTTCCTTGGAAGATTCCCCTTTTTCAAATTTAGGAAAAGGCTCCTTGGAAGCCTTGTGATCATTGTTAACTTATGGGGAATCAACCATAATAGTCCCATTATCGATTAGATCCTAAATGATATTTATAAGTTTCATGCATTCCTTAGTTATATGGCCTTTTTTGCAATGATAATCATAATAGTGGTTGTCTTTCCACCATTTAGGCTTGATCTCAAGATCATAGGGTCTAGAATTATCAACAAAAGTAACAATTTGATTAGCTAAAAGCATGTTTGAGTGATCCCCAAGAGGATTAAAGGTTCTCTTAGGCTTAGGATCCAATGGCTTATCAGTTTTAGCTTTCATAGTAGTTGACAAATTGAAATCTTACTCTTTAATAGTTGTGGACTGTGAAGTTGTAGCCACGATTTCATCATTAACAAAATCCCTAGTCTTGTTCCAAAAAAAAATTATCTTTGTTATGCTAGTTGTTAGAATAGGATTTGGATTGAAGAGTTATGTCTCCCTTATGAAAGAGAACATCCTCTATGCAAATAGATAGTTCAACCAGTTTATTGAATGAAGTATGAGTTTGCATCTGTAATGCATAACTCATTTCAAGAACTAGAGAGTTGATAAATATGTTGATATTTTCAGTCTTAGGAATCTATCATGGATAACACGAATATAGCTTTCACCATCTTTGAATGAAAGTCACAAAAGTCTCACCTTGATGTTGTTTTATGTTTCAAAGATCAAGAATAGTGATAGCATGTTGGATGTTGTAGGAGTATTGCTGAATAGATCTTGGCACTAGTTGGTCAAAATATTTGAGAGGAGGAGATAGTTTGGTGAACCACCCCATATCTTAACCACTAAGACTCCTAGAAAAGAGTCTCATGAGATAGGTGGGTTCATGCAATAACTCCATGCTAAGTGCGCAAAACTCTCTAATGTGATCATTAGGATATTTTCTACCATCATACTTCTCATATTTAGGAAACTCAACCTTTCGAGGAAAAGGTGGCATGTGCAGATCTTTGTCAAAAGGAAATGAGAAAATAGCCTCAAGAGAGAAAAATGTGCTTGGTTGATCTTTCACCTTTTCTAAGCATTTCATATGCTTCATCATGTCTTCCATCTATCTTCTCATGATTTCTATCTCAGATGGTTCTTCCTTTTTTATTAAATTTATCAATGTCAAAGTTGTGTGGTAGCTTAACTCCTTGTGAGGCTAGATGCAAGAAGTATTGATCTTTATTTTGATTTAATGAAAACTTCATGAGCTCTTGTAAGCGTTCATCTTGCTAAAACTATAAGATTTCTTCCTCAGTGATTTCATTGTCTAAATCACTACCTTGTGAGAAATGTGATCCATGTCTAGTGTGTTGAGAACTATGTTGAGAACCATGTCTAGAGTTGGGAGATTCTTGTTTGATTTGTCCAAAGTGTTTATCACCCAATTGCTTTAGGAATTCCTCAATCCTCTTACTTTTTTCATCCATGATTGGAGTGTAAGAAACTGTTACAAGTAGTAGTTGTCGTTGCACCAACAGATCAACATGTTAATGCCTAATACAACCACTAGACTTATAGAAGACACATGAGGTCGTTAAACCATGTCATGAATCCCAAAGGGGGACACTGGAGGTTATTCCAACAATGCCCCCCCCCCACTCAGTGTCACCTGAGGGGATTTGAACCTATGACCAAGCTTAAAAACCACTTGTTACAAGTAGTGGTTGTCATTGCACCAAAAGATTGACCTGTTAATACCCAATACAACCACTAGACTTATAGAAGACATAGGAAGTTGTTAAACCATATCATGAATCCTGAAGAGGGATGTTATTGGTTATTCCAATAGAAACACTATGTGCCAATCTAGGAGAGGATGGAGTAGATTCTCTAGAGATTTTAGCAAAGGGTTTGAAACCCCAAGGTATAGGACCTTCTTTAGTTGAGTTGTCAAAGATAGCTTCAAGTTGTTTTCCTTCATGAATTTGTGATCTAGTTGTGACCGGCATGAAAGAAGATTGTCAAAAGCCAAATAGGATGACATATGGTGACTTGATATTCAATCTAGGTAAGAAAATATGTTCACTTGTCCAAAGTGTAATAGTATGAGATATATAGAGTAAAGATGACTTTCCGCAAGGCATCCAAACTATGGAGAGATCCCTATGTATGACATTTGTGAATAATCAAGAGGATGGATAGAGAATACAAGAGAGTTAATCAAAGAGATGGTGTATAAGTGAGCATTCTACTAGCCAAGTATGTAGTCAAGAGACCAAAGTGATCTTTTCTAGCTAGAGGCAATTCCTAACATGTTGGAATGTACCAAATAACAAGATAAGCTAAGGATAGCAATGGAGAAGCAATAATGACAATGTTTAAGATTAGTCCAAGAATTTAGTTCAAAGGATTGCAAGTGTGATTTACAAGGTTGGAGAATTCCCTAGATAAGGTTTGTTTTAAAAACATGTAGTGAACAAGAAATAGTCTTAAAACAATCCAACAAGGGACAAAGAAAAATTGTGGATACAAGCATATGTGAAGTCTTAGTAAGGTGTAACAATGTCCAAGTATAGAAAGTGTATGTTCAAAAAAAAATTTCACAAGCCTTAGCACAAGAAGACACAAAAAAAATTCTACCTAAGGTCAAGTGGGTAGTATTCCAACCTTTTCCAAAACTTCATACCCCTTCGCCTCACACAAAGTGATGTTGGCTTTGTCATGGATTTGCATCCAAGAGAGTACATATGGTGAGTGTCCTGGGGTGATCTAGGTTAAGTCCACTTGGATCAATCGTTGCACAAAGGAAAGCACATGGCCAAAAAGGATAGCTTCTATGTCCTAAGGTGTTTAGTAAGGGCCTCCATTCATGACCACCCCTTGTAGTTCTGCAAGTGGACTTAATGCATATAGTCTTACAAGCATAAAATATGCATAGTTCTCACAAGAAAGATTTAGACCTCTCAGCCCTACACAAAATGAATAGATTCCCCTTTTAATCTTTTAAACAAGATTACAAGCACCCAATCAAGTATAGTCTTTCTTAGCAAGATTTACACAACTAGGCCCTACACATGAAGAAGCATAAGGAATAGAAAGTAGCTAATTCTTCTCTCTCTTTGGATTGAAAGAAGCTTTTGATTATAGTGGGGTGGAGTAGCTAGATTTTCTTGTTCCCCACTTGGTTTGTTCCCAAAAAATTTCTCTTTTGGCAGGCCCTCTAAAGGTAAATGAAAGAAAAGAAATGGATAGCTAGTGGAGGTCTAGATTTTTTATTTTCCCATGCATAGTCTCCTACTCCATGGTTTCTCCCAAGCACATCAAGAAAATCTTAATTTACCCAAGAGAAATTATGAGTGATCAACTAAGTAGGTCTAGATTTTTGATTTTACAAAAGGAAAAGAGCATACTCTCCTACTACTCAACCAATCACAAAACAACAAGTCTTCTAGTTAAGCTAGGTGCCTAGAAATCAAATGTAATAAAATACATAGTTTATTTGTATCTCCAAGGCAACCTACAAGACAAATGCATTAGTAGTTTCAAGTTGAAGTCTTTGAAGAGAGAATCCTACATCACAAAACATTAGTAGGAATGAAGATATTAAGCTCTTTTGATAAGAAAGACCCTAAAAAACCACAAGTTAGTGCATGAAAAGTATGCAAAATAAAGAAATATCCCTACAAGATCACTTATTAGTCACTTTTAGAAGACCAGATAATCAAAAAATGCAAGAAAAATGAAATGATCTCGACCTAGACTTGGACTATGATAAAAATAAAATCTAGACGATAGTTAATTAGTCTATTAGAAAATCGTACGACAAACCTTACAAAGGCAAAATGACATTCTAGATTGGTGTGATATACCTTACAAAGGTAGTGCGACACTTTCGAGTAAGGGCATGTGATACTTCTCTATATGTTAGAATGACACTTCAGGAAATGCAGAGTTTCTCATAGTAGTATAATGAAGTGTCATCTAGATATTATAAGAAATGTCATATGGCCTTTGAGCCTGAAAAAATTAAATTTTTGAACCCGCGGCAGTAAGAAATTGAAAGCACAAGAAATGGAGCCAAAAATGAATGTCCAGCCCCATGCCGGGAGCCAAATATGTGTGATCAAAAGTGTGACACACTTCTATGAATGATTACACTTGAGAAGATCCATGGAAGAGATCTCAAGAAGTGGCTCATAGCTTCCTAGTTGAAGAGAGTCTCATCATGATGCTCATTAAATTGGCGTAGAGGATTAGTGACTTGACTACTTCAAAATGGAAGATTCAAATTGCAAGAAATGAAGCTAAGAATGCAAGATAAATAAGAGATTAAGCTAATAATGAATGCAAACAACTAGTAATCTAGAATGATAATGCAAGAGCTAAATCTATGAAGCAATGCAAGAAAGGAACTAGATTAAGAATGCAAGATTAAGCTAAAAATAAAGCTAAGCTAAGAATTGAGAGAAACTAAGAGATAAGAATTTAAATGACAAGATTAGTCTAAGAAAGAAAGAGAGCTAAAATGACAAATGACAAGAGTGTCAGATTAAGGATTAGGACTTCAACAATGATCAAGATGGAACCCTTGAGCCAAGGAAGAACTTCCTTTTAAATGAATTACCTCAAGAATAGAGGGCTAAAATTAAGAGGCAAAAGAATGAGTGGGTGAGATGAAGAGGAAAAAAGAGATGCAAGGAGATGCAAGGTTACATAGAAATAAGTGGTGAGGATTAAGAGGCAAAAGGGAAATGTTAGGTAAGAATAAAAAAAAATAACATTTGAAAGCACAAATCCCTTTTAATTGCTAATTAATCAAGATTAAGTGTGCACACATATGAATGTGTTCTTTTAATAAAAGTGTAGGAACTTTATATTAAAAGAAAGGTTATAGAAGTTAAATAAATATACAAGCTCTAGAAATTAGACCATAGTATAAGCTTGATAAAATATTGTTTATTTAATTATGCAAATGAGATTTTAAGAGTTACTATGCATAATGATGCCTAGCAAAGAAGCAATTTGATAAAAAAAGGGGCTCAAGCTCTACTAGACCAATTTTAGATGATTACACCTCGCAACTCATTAATCTTACTATTAAGGATATTGACACCATTTTCACCATATTTATTTTAGATACAAGCCAATTGAAGATTTTAGGTTGACCATCATCCACATCCTTTACCAACATCAACGCATCTCTCTTTCTAGCAGTAGGGGTCCCTTTCATCATTTCCACTAGGATATCAATAAGGAAACCCCCTTCCATCTCTCCAAGGGCCGCTACAATTTAAGGATTACCTCCCTGATTATCCACATCCCCATCTTTCATAATTATTTTTTGAATGCTAAGATCTTCTTCAGACACCTTGACCTCGAATATATTGGCCTAAAATTTATCCTCAATTACTTTTGTAGACATTTTCTTCCATTTCTTACCCTATTTCACCTTTTTCACCTTTTCAAATTTTGAGTGTCCCCCAACTTGGAGAGTGGGTCCTTTACGAGTTTTAGCCAAGATTAGAGTGTAAGAGGTTGAAGATAATGAACATAAGGAGCATAGTTAGGTTCATTGTCAGTCATTTCCTACACGTGGGGCCGAGAGGGTTTAGAGGGATGCTTCTCCTTTGGGTGGTTTCTATTTCCAATATGGAAACAAGCATCTTCATCAAAGTGTGCATTCTTAGGATCAGTAGACATATCAGAATAGTGCACACATACATTCTAAGAAAATATGAATTTATGATTTGAATGGGGGGGATTGAGTGGAATAGACAAACTTTCTTCCCTTGATACCCTATTCCATCTTTTTCTCTTTTAGGATTTTGATGCAAGAGCATCCTAGAGTAGGTAGCAATCTTGTTTCACCAAAATATGTTAGTGTTTGGTTTCTAGTTTTGGCACTTACTCGGTGGATGAGTTCGGTGTTTTTTTTATGCTCGGTGGTGTTTTTCACCAAATGGGTCTCAGTGTCCTATCACTAACTATTGCTAGTTTCTCTGTATTTTGGCTCACTGATGGATTTATTTGATTTGTTTAGGCTTGTTTGATTGGTGCATTTAATTTGGGCCGTGTTCCTCATGATGTAGATTGATCATTGGGCATATGAGGACCCATATATGGATTGATGATTTCCTCTATGAAGATTTAAATATTTTTTGCAAGCCGACTGATGGATAACACGTTTCATGAGCCTGTTTCATGAATCCAACTGATGTTTTCTATTTAAGTCTTGTTCTAAAGATGACTTGTGGTTGAGTAGTATATGAGGAGGGTGTGGTTAGTTTTTTAGGAGGGGGATGGAGTAGGGAATTAGAGGATACTAGATCTAAAAGATCTGTGATTGTTATAGTAGAGCTAGTGGCTAAGTGTCTTGGGTTAGAAGGCAAGGAGATTGTTGGGTGGCTTGTGAGCACAAGTTTAGATTTTCATTTGTGTTTCTACCAGTTCCTGTGGTTGTGCAGATATGGGCTAGCTAGGTGATTATTTGATCTTATGAGATCCATATTATATTTGTTTAGGTAATTGGTCATAACCGAGAAGGCCTTATAGCTCATCATGTTGCATGTAATGCTTGGTAATTAATGATTGATAGTTGAATTTTGTTTATATCTTATTGTTTATATAATGGGTAAAAGTACAAAGTTGTGTCACACTTTTATAAAGGAAAAGGTCAACAACACAAACTTTTTAACTTTAACGACATAAAAATGACATTTATGAGTAAATTTGGAGATGATGTAAACTAATGAAATGTGTAAAAGTGGATGAAGTTTATGCCTATAATTTTTTAAAAAAATTGAACAAGAATTCACATAGTTTTTTAATTTTTGAAGTCCATTTTTTACTTGCTAAAAAATGATGAAAAATGAGGGTCTTGTTCCCACCAAAAAATTATATGCAAATAATATTTTTTTCCTTTGATTTCAAAATATGTTATAGATGAAATGTATAGCTAGTGCAGAAAAGAAGAAAAAATAGTTTTCAATGTATATTTTCTCCGTTATAACTACTCAAAGTTGAACATACCTTAAATTGAGAGTTTTCATCTCCCACCAAATTTCCCCTATCAAATCTAAACCATTCAGGAAAAAAAATTACACATTCTTGAAGAGAACTCTCTCCTCTAGTGTTAAATATAAAATTTTAATTTTTTTTATAAGATTTACTATTTTTTTCTACTTTTGAAGCAACTTATTCTCGAATGTTAAAATACCTACTTGCATTATTTTGAAATTATAATATATTAGATCTAATTAAAATACTATAAAAATTATATGATGATAATCTTGACTCTGTGCTCTAAAAAAGGGTATTTTATTGTTGTAAAAAAATATCATTAAAAAGAGTAGGAGTTATTGAATCATCGCTTTTCTGAAATAATTTTATTTCTTTAGTAATTGGTATAAAGCATGCATTTAATAGATATTTACAATTGGAAAAGTTGAAGCACTTATCTAACTTAGCTAGAATAAATCTAGCTAGACCATATGTTTGAAAAAAAAAAAAAATTAGTTAGAAATACTCAAATTTAGTTGTACTGATAAGTTAGCCTGAAATGAGACACAACTTTGTGCTTTTATCCATATGTATTTTTGTTGTGTTGATGTTGGCTGCAAGGTTTGGACTGTCCATTCTTAGATCCTCCATCCTTAACTGTGTCAGGTGGTATCAGAGTGAGGTTGATATGGTTGGCAGAGGTTGATCTATTTGATCTGAGTTGCAGATCTATGTTCCTAGACTTGTGAAACCTTGTCTGGTTGTTCGTGCGAGGTAGAAGGTTATGATATGACTGGAAAATAATTTGGACATTTTTATGAGGTGGTCAAGTTTATGGTTTTTCACATATGGTTTTCAAAGATCTTGGGAGATGCCTCTGAGAAGATTGGACCCTAGGGTGATTATAGATCTCTATGATGTAGTGGATACAAAGATAGCAGAAAAGATTAGATTAGATGTCATATCTGAATAGGGATGATGAAGAATTAAATGATCTCCAATATCATGAGAGCTATAGCTAGTATATCAAGGAACCTTGGAACCAAGGATGGTTATGAAGAAGCTTCTAAAGATTTTGAGGCTGCTAGATCAAGTGGAGAAGATACGAGCTAATCAAATGAAGAGATATGTGGAAAACAATGCTGGTCGGTTGGAGAGATCTATAGATCGATTGAGTACAAGTCATTGAATGGAGGTTTCTAATTTTTTAGGTGCATTGAAACCCAAGCAACTAATTGATTGGATCAGTGAGTTAGAAGACTACTTTACCTAGAGGACATTGGAGATCCTCTTAGAGTGAGGTTAGCATAGACTAAATTGAAGGGACATGTTTCTTTATGGTGGAAAGAACTATAGAGAGCTAGAGAAGAAGAAGGTGAGATGAAAATCATTTGGTTGAGGTTGATAGTGGAAAAACTAAAGTCTAAGTTCATTCTCATTGACTATAAACTTGAGTTATTTAAGAAGTTACAAAACCTAAAGAAAAAGGAGATGACTTTGAAATACTATATCAAGGAGTTTTATAAGTTGACTATTCGGTCTAGACATAGAGAACTTGCAAATAAAAATGTGGCTAGGTATGTTAATGGTTTAAGATTCAATATCCAAGGTGAGATTGGTATGTTGAAGATTGATTCAGTAGAGGATGCTTACCAGTATGCCCTGAAGGCACAAGATAAGTTGAAGAGAAGACATCATGGTAATTGCTGAGGGAAGGAGAAACAAGAACAATCAGTAAGGGACAAGCTGAAAGCTAAGGATGAATCGAAACCTATTGAATTCAGGTGAAAGAAAAGTAGAGGTGGATTCAGAGGTACTTTTTATAACTATGAAGAAGAAGGACATAGGTATTTTGAGTGTACACATGCAAATAGGAAGCTTGGTAGTAGCATGAATTCTATGGTGAATGAGAATATACAAAATGAGCCTAAGAAGGAAGAGAACTTGTTGGTTCAGAGAACATTGCTTGGTAAGAAGGTGATGAAGAAACCTTGTCAAAGGATGAACTTGTTAAAAACTTGATGTAAGTCTCACAGTATGATTTTTAATGTCATTGTGGATGGTGGTAGTACTGACAACCTTATTGCTGAGGAGATGGTTCGGAAACTTGGTTTGAAGAGAGTGAGACATCATGCTTTAGAGTTGAGGGAGCAGTTTTATGTTGATTTTCAGATTGGGGAGTATGCAGATTAGGTGTTATGTTATATTGTGGGCATGAGTTCTTGTCACATGTTACTTTGTAGACCTTGACAATGTGATTGTAGGGCTGTATAACATGATTGTGTCAAGAATGTACTCACTATTGAGAAGTATGGCAGGAAGTGTTTTGTGATTCTTTTGCAGGATACAAAATGCGGTGGACTAAACCTAAGTTTTGGTAGAAGGACTTAGTTGAAGGATTCTAAAAGTGTTAGAGATCAGAAATGAGGACAGACCTATAGCTCATCAAGGAAGGATTTGAGAAGGGAAATAAAATAGAAGTGGATCCAAGGAAAGAGTGTGTTGGTTGAGGACTTAGAGGACATGTATATCAAGAATCATTTTGGGATATATGTTTTGAATCCCAAAAGATGTTCATTGAGCTACTAAGAACATTTTTTTCATACTTGGGGTGTTTGATGCAGGAGCATCCTAAGGTAGTTGGCAATCCTATGTCACCAAAATATGTTAGTTTTTAGTTTTTGGTTTTGGTATTTACTTAGTAGATGAGTTCGGTGTTCGATTGTTCCTCGATGGTGTTCTTCACTAAATGGTTCTTGGTGTCCTATCACCAATTGGTGTTTGTTGCTCAGTGTTCTAGCTCACTGACTAGTTTATTTGATTTTTTTGGGCTTGACCAATTGTGTTAGGAATTAATTATGAATATATCCTATGGTGGAGTATTCAGAGCCATTCTATAGCAATTGCAGTTGCATTCATGATTGTGATTGTCATTGATGTCAACACAATGATCTACTGGAGATTAGCAGAGAATTAGAAGACAGTGTTTGAATTAGCGTACGTGGAGTATTGCAGATCAAGCTATGAAGAGTTGAGGACTTACTCTATATTATTTCTTGAGATCGTGGTCAAGAGCATGTACATAAATTCAATTATTCATGTAATTTAGTGGAAGTAGTATTCAAGCAATGTTCCTGAGAATCAGCTTGTGGTGACTCGATGATATCTCCTAAATAGGATAGAATCTAGGCATGTGAAGTTGTACAATTGATGAAGACACTTTTTTGGTGACCAGGATGAGACAAAATGGTCAAAGGTTGCACATGTGAAGATTTATTTTATTTAGAAGCCGATAGTTTTTATGTAATTATGAAATATTATGTAATGTGTAAAGGTTTATATTTTTTAATTGGTTAAGCCTTGTATGTCGACTAATTTGTAATTACTTGAGTGTGGTATAAAGGAAGGATTATTTTCTTAATTGTAAGATATGAAAAAGAGAGATGGTATTGTAATAGGATATGCGAATTGCAGAGATCTGGTGAGGCAGTTGGTGTGGTTTGGCATAGGTGGAGGAGCAAGGATAAGTTTCTAAGATCAGTAATTATTTGGTATTATTCTATTGAGTAATATAGAGATCAGTTGGATAGTGTTTTTAGTGATCTTTCCTTTGAAGTTGTTTAGATAGTGGGTCCTTCTGTCTTCCATAACTCTTAACCGGGTTAGAATCTTTTAACATGGATTTAAAGTCTCCTAACAGGGACTCATATGTACTAAATGTATTTCATAAGACTCCTAATAGATTCCATCCTCTCATAAGGAATTTTCATATTAGTACATCTTTTGTTGGCATCAATCCCACTGGGGTTTACTCTTTGATCAAGAGGTTCCCTAGTTAACATATCTTGTGTTATTATGTCACTGTGTATGTTTATATTTATATGGTTGTTTCTTACATTGATTACATGGTTAAAATATGTTAATGGTGATAAAATTTATATTTATCAAATAACTGATTCACCCCCTCCCCCCTCTTAGTAATCTTGGTGGACTTTACTTTCTAACAATTGGTATTAGAGCATTAGGTCCTTGAAATAAAAGTTTAACAACTTAAGGAGATCTATGGAGACTCATTTCAGGAAAGAAAGCCCTAAATTTGATGGAGTAAACTATGACAGCTAGAAACAAAAGATGAAGACACATTTTCTATGTCTAGGACTAGGATATTGGTTGATTACAAAGAATTGGAAGACTATCATTGAAGAAGACAAAATTGAAGAATGTACTGATACATAGAGAGATCTATTCATTTGTAACATACTTTCCAGAGAAGCACTCTTGTCAATACTTCCAGAGAATGAATACATTCAGGTCAAAATTCTAAGGACATCTCATAAAATTTGGTTAGCTTTACAATCTACATTTGAAGGTGATGTACATGCTAAGAGAATCAGATTACAGAATTGGATATGTTTATTTCAATATGAAAATATGATGGAAGATGAATCTTTTAGAAGTTATATTGGTAGGATATCAAAGATTGTTCCAGGTATCAAAGCTTGTGAAGGAAACAAGACTCAGGATGAAGTGATATGGAAGATTTTAAAGACATTGACTCCTGTATTCAAGAAGATAGCACAAACAATTGAGCAAGTTATACCTTGTACTAAGAAGTTTACCAGAGAAACTCTTCTTGGAAGATTAGAAGCAGAAAAGATAGGCTTGAGACATTCTGGAGATCTAGCTAGAATTGAGACGGCATTTAGTGCACTTAGTGCTCACCCTACTTTGTCAAGAAGTACTAGTGTCAATGGAGAGTATGCTAGTTGTAGGAGATCTAAGACCGAAGAAGATAAAAAAATTGAGGAAGGAATTGCCTTTCTTGTGAAGAGAGAACTAGAAGGTAAGAAAATCTTTAAATATTGGACTTGTCAAGAATATGGTCATTTTGCATCTAAATGTCCTAAAAGAGTAAAGAAGTATAAGAACTTTAACCATAGAAGATCCAAAGAATGTTACTATGCTAATGATGAATAACTTGAGGCTAGTGTTAAGAAATTCTTAAGTGAAAGTGATAATGAGAATGATGAGATAGGATTTGTAGCTATAAAAGAAGAAAACTTTGAAACTAAAGTTAAGGGAGAGAAATCCTTAGTTTCCCAAGTAGAAAAGAAAACTGATTGGATTATGAATAGTGGTTTTTCACATCATATGACTGGAGACATGAAGAAATTTATAAAGTTTAACAATTATGATGGAGGAGTTTTTAGAGTTGGAAATAATGCACCTTGTTTGATAAAAGGTATAGGATCTATAACCCTTGATGGAAAGACTAACACTGCTAATGTTTATTTTGTGGATGAATTGAAACATAATCTTTTGAGTGTTGGATAGTTAGTTGATAAGGGATATCAAGTTTTTTTTACTAAGAAAACTTGTGTGATCAAAGATAATGATGGAAATGTAATTGGAACTGGATCAAGAATCAAAGGTAATGTATTTTAGTTGAATCCTCCTAAGATGACATGTTTTATTACTAAAATTGATGATAGTTGGTGATGAAGGACCACAACACCCTTACCAACTCATAACCAAAGACATAACAACATGGAGACAAAGAGAAGACAACATGTTTTACAAAGAATACGTTAATACTTGAAAATCATTACAACTTGAGAGATCTTACAATATGATCTAGCTTTATCCAAATATGAGATCTACAACATAAGATATCTTACACCCTACGAGCTTACAATCGAAGAGCTTACAATTCGAGAGCTTCTTCCCCAATAGGAGATCCTACAACCTAAGAGCTTGCTTATGAATTCTCATATGCCTTCTTTATGTAGGCATTTATCACCCAAGATATTACAACACAACCAATGCGGGATAAAAGATAGATGCAACTACCTTGATACAAATATTAAATACCCACCCAATTAATATTAAGCATGACCATGTGGGCCAATTAGAAAATTAAATTACCTTTGTGGCCAATAATAAAATAGAAAGGTGTAACTACCTAGTTACAAATATTAAAAGAAAGAACTTTCCACAAACCTCTAAAATGCCACCTACACACCTCGATAAATGAAATTTTTTTTTTTCTTTTATTCCACCTATGCACCTTGGTAAACCAAATAACCTTTTTTTCTCCTCTAATTTTCATCACTTTCTCTCTCCTCTATTTATTTATTTATCTATTTATCATGCCCCCTTTTATTTTGTGATGCAGGATGCTCCTACATTAGACACCCAAGGTAGGAAAGATTTTGCGAATATGGATTCACAAAATGAAGTAGTCATTGTTGATATATTTTTTTTCTTCTTCTTTTCCAGCACTTAGTTGGAACAAGTATCTATTGCTGACAATACTCCTCTGCAATCAACTTCTTCCAAGTGTAACTCTCATTCTCCTAAAATCTTGTAGGATCTAATGCATCTGTAATAAACTATGTAATACCCTACAAATATTCTTGTGCATATTGAACATTACTAACAAGGTCCTCATATAAACCATCATCATTATATTTCAAATCCATCTCAAATTTATCATTCCATGATTCATCAAAATTTACCTCTTTCACATATTCATCTGTATTTTCTTCTTTTGTGTCTTCAACAAGGCATGTAATAGCTTCTTTCATTTTACCTCCAACCAAGGTACTCCACTCTTCCTCAACTATTTTAATATTCATCAATAAATCATCTTCATCAACTACAAGTTCATAAATCTTTTCATCTTCATGCTCTCCCTCTTCTTTTATACAACTTACATGATACTCCATTGTATATTCTTTCTTCCTTGCATCCAAAGATTTTTTATCATCTCTTTTCTGATGAATCACTCTTCTCTTTCTCAGCTCTGATTCTAATTCAGCCACTTGCTTCTTCAAGTCCAGTATTGTAACTCTTGTCTCTTCTTTATAGCTCTCTCTAATTTTCTCAAGTCTAGGAATTCTAAGAATCCATCCAATCGCAAAAGTCATCTTCCTATTTTTCTTCTCCATACTCGCATCCTCTTAAGAAAAAAATCACCCAACCCAAGATCTTGATGCAAACTACCTCACATTGGGCCCTTTGTCTACACACCCAGGAACTCCACATCAGTTGGTTATGGCACGGAAGATTTTGTCATATAAACTTTTAAACATTGTGAAAGTAAGTACTACATTTGTAGTAAGAGATTTTCCTAAGATTATGAAACCTACTAACATGATTTGTAAGGAATGTGTGATGGCTGAGCAAAAGAGAAGTTCATTTCCAAGCAAGAAGTTTACATCAGCAAAAAGGTTGGAAATTATTCATACGGATTTGAGCAGTCTCACAAGGACTAGAGGATTATATGGTGAAAGGTACCTTATGATTCTTGTTGATGATTTTTCAAGAATGGCATGGATTGAATTTCTCAAAGAAAAGTATAAAGCATTTGATAAATTTAGGTTGATTAAGAACAAAGTTGAGAATGAATTTGGAATGAAGATTAAATTTTTAAGGTCTGATAGAGGTGGATAATTTACTTCAAAGGAATTTTTTTGTGAAGTGAATGGTATTAAGAGGAAGCTTTTAGCCCCTAGAACACCTGAACAAAATGGTATTGTAGAAAGAAGGAACACATCAGTAATTGAAGCAGCAAGTGTTATGCTATTTGAAAATGACTTAGCGAAGACATTCTGGAGAGAATAATTGAACACAATAGTATATACAATTAACAAAGTACAAATCAAAGAATATACAAACCAGACACCTTATGAATTATGGTTTGGACATGCACCATCAGTAAAGTATTTTAGAATTTTTGGAAGTAAGTGTTATATTAAAAGAGATGATGACATTGGAAAGTTTGACCCTAGAAGTGGTGAAGGTATATTTCTTGGTTATTCATTGAAAAGAAAATCTTATAGATGTTTCAATAAGAGAACTAAAACTATTGTTTAGAGCGCAAATGTTAAAGTTGATGAGAAATTCAAAATTTAGGAAAGAATGCTTGATTATGAATCTGATGAAGAAGGTTCTACAAAAGATAATCTAGAAAATGTTGAATTATTCTATGAAACTGACAGTGATTTGTAGAATGAAAGTCATACTGAGGAAATCAGAGAAGAACCTGGAGCAGAACAAACAACTGAGATGGTGACACATAACTGGAATCTAGCAAGAAATCACCCTATTGATCAGATTATTGGGAGAATAGAAAAAGGAGTTATCACATGAAATAAGGTACAAGAAGTTTGTTTGATTTCTCAAGTTGAACCTAAAACTACTAATGAAGCTTGTAAGGATGAAAATTACATTAAAGCAATGATGGAAGAACTAGATCAAATTGAAAAGAACAAGACTTGGACTTTGGTCCCCATACCTAAAGATAGGAATTTTATAGCAACCAAATGGGTATCGAGGAACAAGATGAATGAACAAGGAGAAGTTGTAAGGAACAAAGGAAGATTGGTATGTAAAGGATACTCATAGTAAGAAGCAATTGATTATGAAGAGACTTTTGCACCTTTTGCAAGAATTGAAGTAGTAAGAATGTTTTTGGCTTATGAATCTTACAAGAAATTCAAAGTATATCAGATGGATGTGAAGTCAGCATTTCTAAATGGAGAATTAGAAGAAGAAGGCTACATTGAGCAGCCTGAAGGTTTTCCCTTGACTCATGAAGGAGACATGGTATATAAACTAAACAAAGCTTTATATGGACTAAAACAAGCACCTAGAACATGGTATGCAATACTAGATAAGTATTTGATAAAATTGGGATTTTCTAAAGGGACAACAGACAGTAATTTATATCTAAAAGAAATTGAGAATGGTTTGTTGGTTGTAGTTATTTTTGTTGATGATATTATCTTTGGAGGAGAAGATGAAGCTATTGATAAATTTTCAGATGAAATGAAGATAGAATTTGAGATGAGCATGATTGGTGAAATGAAATCTTTTTTAGGATTGTAGATAACACATAACAGTGATGGTATTTTTCTATGTCAAACAAAGTATTTGAATGACTTATTGAAAAGATTTGGAATGGAGAATTGTAAGCTGGTTGGACCACCTTTGATAACTGGACATAAGTTATCTAGCATAGATGAAACTCCTACAGTTGAACAAAAGAAGTACAGATCTATGATTGGAGGATTGCAGTACTTAACTCGTACGAGACCTGATATATCACATGCAGTTGGAATTGTTGCAAGATTCCAAGCTGATCCTAAAGAATCACATTATTCAGCAGTAAAAAGAATATTGAGGTACTTGAAAGGTACAAGTGAACATGGACTATGGTATGAAAAATCTGATGAATTTACCCTATGTGCATATACTTATGTGGACTGAGGAGGTAGCGTTGATGACAAAAAAGAGTACAAGTGGTTGAGAATTTTTCCTTGGAGGAAGATTGGTTTCTTGGCTAAGTAAGAAACAAAATTGTATTTCGTGGAGCATAGCAGAAGAAGAATGTGTAGCAGTAGAAAACAATTGTAATCAGATAATATGGATGAAACAAATGTTGAAGGATATTGGAATCAAGTTTGATGAGCCTATTATCATACACTGTGATAACACCAGTACATTAAGTATGTCAAATAATCTTGTATTGCATTCAAAGATAAATAATATAGAAATTAAGTATCATGTAGTAAGTGATAAAGTTGCAGAAAAAGAAGTTAGACTTGAGTATATAAGTACATAAGAGAAGATTATAGATATATTTACAAAGCCCTTACCTAAAGATACATTTGAGTATTTGAGAGGTATGCTTGGGATTATGCCCAAGCCTACTTTTGAGAAGTGATACAGATTATTGCATCAGTCCAATGGTATAAGAGATCAATATTTTATGGACTATATGCTAGTACTTCCTCTATGGGGGAGTATGTTTGTTTGAGCTAAGTCATAAAGGACTCTTGTGAATGTAATTTTTGAAACAATGTCTTTTGACATTGAGAGGTATTTGAATCAGATTGACATATTGATGATTCACTGTCATTAATGTCAATGGGGGAGAAGAATACATGAAAAAGATCCATTGATTGAGATGAGAAGAATTGAATAGTAAAACAAAGAAAGATTTGATTGATCAGTGATCAGCTGGATAGTGTGTTCAGTGATCTTTCCCTTGAAGCTGTTTGGACAGTGGGTCCTTCTGTCTTCCATAACTCTTAACCAAGTTAGAATATTTTAACAAGGATTCAAAGTCTCCTAATAGGGACTCATATGTATTGAATGTATTTCATAAGACTCCTAAAAGAGTCCATCCTCTCACAAGGAATTTTTATATTAGTAAATCTTTTGTGGGCATCATTCCCACCGGGGTTTACTCTTTGCTCAAGAGGTTCCCTAGTTAACATATCTTGTGTTATTGTGTCATTGTGTATGTTTATCTTTTTAAGGTTATTACTTACATTGATTACATGGTTGAAATTTTTTAATGGTGATAAAATTTGTATTTATCAGATAACTGACCCTCATAGTTATCTTTGTGGGCTTTACTTTCTAACATATTGGTGCATTTAATTTGGGTCATGTTCCTCATGATGTGGAATGACTGTTGGGCATGTGAGGACCTACATATGGATTGATCCTTTCCTCTATGAAGATTTATTTTTTTTTGCAAGCCGAATAATGGATAACATGTTTCATGAGTTTGTTTCATGAAGCCAACTAATGTTTTCTATTTAATTCAAGTGTTGTGAAGCTAACTTGTGGCTAAGTAGTATATGAGGAGGGTGTGGCTAGTTTTTTAAGAGGGGGATGGAGTAGTGAATGAGAGGATAATAGATCTATGATTGTAATAGAAGAGCTAGTGGATAAGTGTCTTGGCTTAGAAGGAAAGGATATTTTTTGGTGGATTGAGAGCACAAGTTTAGATTTTCCTTGGTGTTTCTACCAGTTCTTGTGGTTGTGCAAATATAGGCTAGCTAGGTGATTGTTGGATCTTGTGAGATCTATATTGTATTTTCTAATGTAATTGGTCTTAATGGAGAAGGCCTTACATCTCAGCATGTTTCATGTAATGCTCGTTAATTGATAAATAACAATTGAATTATGTTTATATATTGTTTTTTATGTGTATTTCCGTTGTGTTAGTGTTGGCTGCAAGGTTTGGACTATCCATTCATGGATCCTCCATCCTTTACTATGTCAGATTTTGAGGGATCCCCCACTTGGAGAGAAGATTCTCTAGGATATTTAGCTAGGATCAGAGTGTAAGAGGTTGGAGATAGTCAAAATAAGGAACATAGTAAGAGTCATTGTCATCCATTTCCAACCTATGGGGATAATAGGGTTTAGAGGTAGGATTTTTGTTCTTTGGTGGTTTCTATTTCCAATATGGAAATAAGAATCTTAATCAAAGGGATCATTATTAGGATCAATAGACATGTCAGAATAGTGCACATATACATTATGAGAAAATTCAATTTTATAATTTGACTAGGAGAGTTTGAGTGGAATAGACACAGATTTTGCATACTTAATTATGATAAGGATAGTACCTTCATGTATAATAGGAAAATTATGGTTATTCTTATGGTCACCAATGTTAGCATAGAGGGAGGAAAGAAAGTAATATGACATAGAAACCAAGTGATTATGCCTAAAATGGTTTAACAACACAAAATGATAACTAAAAATACTAGTGAAATGGTCATCTAAGATAATGTACCTCATGATCACCTCAACCAATTCTATCCAAAGTGGTTTAATGGTGTCATGGTTGTAACCCCCAATAGTCATGAACTTAATCTTTTCCCATTCATCATCCTTTAAAAAAATGGTAATAGCTCCATCTAAGGCTTTTGGTAGCTATAAAATTTCTTCTCCTCTATAAGAACACTCATAACCTCAAATATTAAGTACTCAATGACTAAAGTTTAAATTGTGTAGGTACACAAAGTGTCAAATTTCTAGTCATCCACAAAATGTCTCATGACTAGAGGATTATTCAATGAAATTTATACAAATAAGGGGTAATTCCTCAGGATAAATATTCTCCCCACACTATGGGATCATTTTTCCACCTGTCACAAGATTTGTTCACTGCCCTATTCCTGTCCACACCCATTGAACACTTGTAGAAGGAAAGTTGACCCACATTTAACAAAGCACGAGAAAAGAAAAGGGAGAGGTCAAGAAACCACCTAGATAGAGTGTGGAACCAATGATGAAAAGACCTAAAAATAAAATGGAAAGGTAAATCTTGCAATTAAAAATCCTACCTTTACATCTCATAATGATATTTGTACAGCTTATTTTTTTATTTGCAACAAAATGCATATAATGAACCATCATTACACAAAAAATTAGTGTCACTTTAGCACCTACAAAAATCATTAAAATGAGATTTTTAACATCCAGGTGGAGTTGGTTATTTTTTCTATAATAAAAAATATTACTTTGATGGACACTAAGGTTTTAAAATATATTGGCAACTTTGTTTCCCTCGGTACTAAATGTGAGATTATACAATCTTTAAAATACTTTAACATATCAAGGTAGTCAAGAATAAGACTATCAATCATCCAACTAGGTTTTTTATTGGCTTTTAAATAATTAACTATATTTTATGAATTACTAGCTCCAACCACATCTTCCAATAACATCTTGAAAAATCCATGTGGAGACCAATGTGGGCTTATCATTCCTTGGAAAAGTGGTTTGTCTAGTTTCTCAAAGGGGGGGGTCATTACCCAGATAAACATAAGATTATGATCACGTGCCACTCCCTAACAACTAGAGGCTAAGATGAGAGAATTTATTCCTTGGTTCTTAACTAAGATATAACTTTAGTGTCTATTGTCATTAATGTAAAACATTCTATTCTAGAGGTGTTGGAGGTATTCTCTTACACTTGTGTCTGATGACATGTTCAGGTATATGTTTTGCCAGGAAAAAGGTTTTTGGTGCAGAACGAAGTAAGGTTGTGTGTTGAATATGTTAGTGCTTATGAACCTATAGAATAGTGGAAGACATGTATTCAGAATAATGGAAGACATGTATGTATTCTATAGATTATGGGAATGATGTGTGTTAGTGCTTCAAATTTATTTTCTTAGGTCCACAAGTTAATGGTTTTTTTTGGATGACAGTGGTTCAATAATAGAGTTATGTAGTTGAAGATGAAAGTTATTTTTTTCTATTTTATGGAAGGTTGTTTCTTTGAAAATCAAATTTGATGATATGTAGATGTCATTTGAATTATATTCAAGTTTTTTTCTCGGTTTTGGTGTTTCCTAATGACCCAAAAACTATTTCTTCATGTGTTGCAATTATCATCAATTTTTGACCTAGTCCATAAATATGTCGTAATGATTTCAAATATGGCATGTGGATCTCACCATGATGTGTGGAGATCTAGAGATAGCTAGAAATTAATTTGGCTCTTCGGGAAATGCATTACTACACATTTGAAATGGCTATAAAAGTTGTTCTAGTAATTATGCATTGGGTATTGGCCTATGTGTAGTGTGTTCATGGTTCTTCATTCTCTTGGAGTTGACAATGCCTTATATTTTAGGTTTGGGTATTATATTTCATGTTTATCTTTTATCTAAATGGGTTAATGCTATGTGTGACCTATGTATTTAACATTTATGTCTTGTCTGGATGGGTCTAGGTTAGGTATAATCTATTTTTTGGTCTGGATGCCTCTAGCATGGGACCTTTTTATTATTATTTTTAGTCATGGCTATCTTGAAACTTAATTATAATATAATTTTAGAATATCCAACCTTTTTTAATACTCTAATTATCTATCTTGTATATAATTATTGATGAAGGGTGCTCCCCTTAATACCACAAACACATAACAGAAACAAAGAAACAACAACAACAATATGCAAGAATAGAAAATTGGCTTCTTATTATCTCCACAAATGTGGAATTACAAACTTTAGAATTACAATTTGCAAAGCCACATGGGCATTCCCTTACAATATTCTGTAGGACAAAGCCTCGAATCAATACCTAGATCTACTACCCAGAACTGCCCTAGACAACACTAGTGGCCTTCTTTATATATGCATTTTCCACCACCCGAGAAGGTTCCAGAAATTTAGCCCTTAGGGCTGACCAAACTTAGAATTATTTTATTTTTCAATTTATTACATCAAATTCGGCTCAAAATAACTTTTGAAACCTGAACAAAAATTTTGAAGGAAAATTATTTTTTGCCATTTCGGGTGACCTGACTTCTGGAGACCATAAGTCATCACCAGTTGACCTGATAGACTATTATAACCCCATTTTGCAAAGGCCATGAAGTGCTCTATAGGCTTCACTCATGCAAGTGCCTAGCATCCAAATTTTTGACCTCATTTGAGGCCTCTAAAGCCTTCAAAATTGAGTTCAAAGTTTCTGTACCCTACTGCCAATGCCAAAAATCTTCAATATCTTCAAAACTAGACCTCATCTAGCCATGAAACTTTACTGGCAGGCTGATATGACTGACATGAACCTCCACATGTAAAATCAGAACATTTTGAGATTTATGACCAACTTACTAAAAATAGCAAGTTTCCATAAATAGCAGCTCTACACAAGATAGCCCTTAGTGAATATAAAAATAGAAATATTTTTGGGTGATGTAAGATTTCTCTTATGCCCCGGATGCTCCTGAATCACATATATATGATTTGAGAAGTGACCCCATCACGACTCAGGTGTGTAGAGGAAAACCAAGATGGTTAACCTCCTCCTTTTTTAGCCATGATGAATCTTCAATAGGTCACCCTTTCCATTTGACCAAATACTCTTCATATGTCCTATTCCTTGTGCTTCTACCAACATGACTATCTAGTATGTCTTCAATCTCCTTGATATTTGAACTAGTTATTGGAATACTCCACTGTGCTGCTGTAACCTCATCTTCAACACCTCCCTCATGATACTCTGTCAAATCTAAAATGTTAAATATTGGTGAAATATTTAGCTCAGTAGGCAATTCTACCTCATATGCATTTCCTGAATCATGCTTCTTCAGTATCTTACATGGCCCAAACTTCTTCATTTTCAACTTATTATATGTACCAACTGGAAATTGCTCCTTTCGCAAATGAACCATGACTTCATCTCCAACCTGAAATTCCTTATGCCTCCTTTTCACATCTACTTTAGCCTTATACTATGCATTCATCTTGGTAATATACTTCCTCACCTCCTCATGGATGTTCTTTAAGTGTTCTACAAAATCCTCAGCTTCAGCACTACTTATTTCTCCTTTATCTATCTTTCTCAATTTCGATGCATTTCTGGGACTACTCTCATATACAATCTGGAATGGTGATTTACTAGTGCTCCTGTTGATAGAATTATTGTATGCAAATTTTTCTTGTGGTAAAATCAAATCCCATCCTATTGGCTTATCTCCAACCAAACATCTCAGCAAATTTCCCAAACTCCTATTCACCACATTTGTCTGTCCATCAGTCTGTTGATGATGTGATGAACTGAACTTCAAATCTATCTTCAACTTCTTCCACAATGTACGCTAGAAATATCCAACAAACTTAGTGTCCCTATCTGAAACTATACTCTTTGGAAAACCATGTAGTCTCACCACTTCTCTGAAAAATAATTCTGCTACATGAACAACATCATTAGTCTTCTTGCAGGGAATAAAATGTGCCATCTTTGAAAATCTGTCAACTACCACAAAAATTGAATTATGTCCCCGATGTGTCCTTGGTAAACCAAGAACAAAGTCCATACTAATATCCTCCCAAGGCCTCTCTGGTACAGGTAATGGCTGATACAACCTTGTATTCTACTTCACTCCTTTCACCATCTGACATACTTTGCAACTTTGTACAAACTTCTTGACATCTTGCTATAACTATGGCCAACAATAATTCTCACTAACCAAAGCAAGGGTTTTATCATGGCCAAAATGTCCAGCCAATCCTCTGTTATGCTTCTCCTTGATGAGATTCTCCCTCATAGAACTTCTTGGAATGTACAACTGACTCCCTCTGAATAGCATATCATCTTGAATGATGAAATCCAACCATTTCATCCTTTCTAGAGTAACAGGTTCTTTACAAGCTTTCTGAGCTTCACCAAAATCAGGATCCTCTAGATACAAATTCTTGAGTTCCTTGAACCCAACCACCTCAATCTGCATCTCTGTTAGCAATAGTTTCCTTCTACTAAGAGCATCTGCAACCCTGTTAAACTTTCCACTCCCGTGTTTCAAAACAAATGTATAACTCTGCAAAAACTCAACCCATTTCAAATGCCTTTGATTCAACTTTCCTTGACTATTCAAATATTGCAAAGCTTGATAATCAGTATACAAAACAAACTCCTTAGGAAGCAGATACTGCCTCCAGTTCTTCAATGCCTAAACTATAGCATAAAATTTTTTATCATAAATAGAATATTTCCTCTTGGAATCATTTAAATTCTCACTAAAATAAGTAATAGGTTTACCTTCTTGGCTCATAACAGCTCCTATTGTAGTACCACTAACATCGCAGTCTACTTGAAACACCTTATTAAAATCAGGAAGTGCTAAAATAGGTTGTTCTGTAACCTTTTATTTCAACAGTTTAAAACTCTTATCCACCCCATTAGTCCACTTGAACTCTTTTCTATCCCCTCTCATTGTTTCAGTCAAGGGTCCACAAATACTGCTAAAATTTCTAATAAACTTTTTGTAAAAACTAGCCAAACAATTAAAAGATCTTACCTCGGTACCATTCCTTGGAGTATGGCATTCAAGCATAGCCTGTACTTTCTCTAGATCCATTTTCAGACCTTTTGCTGAAACTACAAATCCCAAATACACTAATTCTTTCTTCACAAAACTGCACTTCTTCAAATTAATCAACAATTTCTCATCTCTCAGCTTCTCAAACACCATATGAATATGCATCATGTGTTCCTCCCATGTCTTGATAAAGATCAAAATATCATCTAGGTAAACAATGACAAACTTACCCAGAAATTCTTTCAAAACCTCGTTCATGAGCTGCATGAAAGTGCTCGGTGCATTGGTTAGCCCAAAAGGCATAACTAACCACTCATACAATCTTTCCTTTGTCTTGAAGGTAGTCTTCCATTCATATCCTTCTCTGATCCGAATCTGGTGATATCCACTCTTTAGATCTATCTTTGAAAAATACACAGCTCCACTCAAACAATCCATAATATCATCCATTCGTGGCAATGGAAACCTATACTTGATTGTGATTTTGTTTATTGCTCTGGAATCTATACACATCCTCCATTCTCCATTCTTCTTTGGTGCTAATACCACTGGTACAGCACAGGGACTCAGACTCTCTCAAATCAACCCCTTCTATAATAACTCATGTACTTTTTTGTTGAACTCTTCACTTTTTGCTGGTGTCATTCTGTGTGCTGCCTTGTTTGGAAAACTGGCTCTTGGAATCAAATCCATTTGATGACTGATCTTCCTTACCAGTGGTAATCCATCAGGTACATTATTAGATACAATATCCTGAAACTCATTCAATAAATTTGCAACCTCTACAGGTACATCCTCTACTTCCTCTTTACCAGCTTTTAGAATTAAAGTAAAACACACATGCTCATGCCTCATACCATCTAGGAATTTTCTTCCATCAACAAAAGTTAATCTTGCATTACTACATACCTTTTCTTCGGTCTCCTTCAATGGATTTAGCTTATGTCACACTCCATCCTTTGTTAGGGAATAGGTATTCCCACGACCATTGTGTACACTACATTTGTCAAACTATCATGGTCTACCCAACAACATATGACATGCATCCATAGATATGATATCACATAGTACCTCATCTTGGTACCCGCTAATCTTGAACTTTACCAGGCACTATTCACTGACCATGACATTATGGTCATCCTGCACCCAGGCAATCCGATATGGATTTGGGTGTTTTTGTCTCTTGAGCTTCAACTTTGCCACCATCTCTTATGACACCAAATTGTCAGTGCTTCCACTATCAATAATCACATCACAACATTTACCCTCACACTTGCATCTAGTGTGAAATAGGCTCCTCCTTTGTTTAGGTTCATTCTCACCACTCAGTAGGACTCTTCTATTAATCAGTGTTTCTCCTCTTTCAACATCTTCTGAATTTGATGATCTTGCATCTTCATCTACATGTGCAACTCTGGCCTGGCCTTCATTCCTCCTACCTGTCCTTCCTTGGCATTGAGGACATTCAAATGCCCTATGACCTTCTTCTCCACAGTGAAAACATGTTCCACATAAGCCTCTTCTTCTTAAACCTTGTCCTCTTCCTCTTCCTCTCTAATCTCTATTATTCTAATCTTGGAAATGATTGGAATTGTTTCCTCTTTGATTTTGACTACTTTTTGCCTCATCCTTCTTTCTCGGATCTTCATTTTTGCCTCCATATGACCATCCACCAGATTGTCCACCACGACCTCTTCCATTTTGTCTACTCTCAAACATCTTGTTCAACTTTTCCTCTACTTTTAGGGAAAACTAGTATGCCTCTTCAATACTGTTCATTTGAACCAGATGCAGCTCCTCCTAAATGCTTGGCCTCAACCCATTAAGGTAATGGGAAACTTTCTCCTTATTTTCTTCTGCATGGCCTATTCTGATGAAGATTCGATAGAACTCCTCTGTATACTCCTGAACAGATCTTCCTGCTTGCTTCAAACTTTGCATCTTCTTTAGTAGGTCAAGCTCATAATCAACAGGAATAAACTAATGCTTCAATTTATCCACCATCTGATCCCATCTTGTGATTTTATCTTTCCCTCTTCTATTTCACTCCAATTGAATTTCTTGCCACTAGATCTTTGCATGACCCTTCAGTCTGGCCTTCGCAAATTTGACCCTATCAGGATCCTTAATATCTTCATACTCAAAATATTCTTCACATTCATTGATCTAGTTGATCAAATCCTCTAGGTTAATATTTCTAAAAAATGTTGGAACCTCAATCTTAGGTCTCTTCCCGATCTTGGAAATGGCCCAAAAAAGTCTTTCTTCCTCCAGGTTCACAACTTCAACTTCTCCTTCTTGATCTTCTTCTTTGGCTTCATCCTTACTTTCATCTCTGACATTAAGATTCATTCCTCTGCAAATTTCTTCTTGCAATGCTCGCACTTGTCTCTAGAGCACTCTAACCTCAGGTGTTACAACACCAGCTCTCCCACCACATTCCCTTTGTGGATGCATTTCTACGATGCACATTGAAACCCTAACCACGGTCCTGGTGCAAACAACCTCACAGTCGGTGATCTGTTTACACACTCAGGAACTCCTACTCTGATACCACTTGATGAAGGGTGCTCCCCTTAATACCACAAACACATAACGGAAATAGAGAAACAACAACAACAATATGCAAGAACAGAAAATTGGTTTCTTATTATCTCCACAAATGTGGAATTACAAACTTTCAGAATTACAATTTGCAAAGCCACATGGGCATTCCCTTACAATATTCTATAGGAAAAAGCCTCGAATCAATACCCAGATATACTACCCAGAACTGCCCTAGACAACACTATGGGCCTTCTTTATATAGGCATTTTCCACCACCCGAGAAGGTTCCAAAAATTTAGCCCTTAGGGCCAACCAAACTTAGAATTATTTTATTTTTTAATTTATTACATCAAAGTCGGCTCAAAATAACTTTTGAAACCCAAACAAAAATTTTGAAGGAAAATTATTTTCTGCCATTTCAGGTGACCCAACTTCCGGAGACCATAAGTCATCACCAGTTGACCCGATGGACTATTATAACCCCATTTTGAAAAGGCCATGAAGCGCTCTACAATCTTGACTCACACAAGCACCTGTCACCCAAATTTTTGACCTCATCTGAGGCCTCTAAAGCCTTCAAAAATGAGTTCAAAGTTTTTGTACCCTGCTACCAATGCCGAAAATCTTCAATATCTTCAAAACTAGACCTCATCTAGCCATGAAACTTTACTGGCAGGCTGATATGACTAAGATGAACCTCCACATGTAAAATCAGAACATTCTGAGATTTATGACCAACTTACTAAAAATAGCAAGTTTCCATAAATAGCAGCTCTGCACAAGATAGCCCTTATTGAATATAAAAATAGAAATATTTTTGGGTGATGCAAGATTGCTCTTACGCCCTGGATGCTCCTACATCAATTATGTTACAGTGTGTGCTTTTGAAAAAAAAAAGAGTGTGGTGTTTGAATCGATGAACATCTATAAGAAAAGTTTAAAAAGAGAAGAGATCAATTTATGTGGCTTCTATTTTGTGACTATGGTAGAGAAGAAAAGGTAGTAACAATGTATTATTGAGTTTGATAGTTTTTTCAGATCAGCTACATTATCAGGAAAGTTTATCTTTATCTATTATAAAGAAGTTGTATGTTTTTTGTCCCTTGGGCAATGTGTCTTGGGTGCATAAGTTCTTCATTGTACATCTTGTTACTTTGTTAGTAAGCCTTTTTTTGCATGTCCATGGAAGTGAGCTCCTATTTTTTTTCAATTTTGTATTGGCATTAATCCTTTGGTTGCAAGTATAGAGTAGTGAGCTCTTACTATATTTGTAATCAGACTATACACATCAATGAATTGTCTTTTTGGGAAAGTTCTCACTGTGGTTTTTTCCGGTTTGGGATTTCCACATATAAAAATCTTGGTGTTTATGTTTTGTTGTTTCAATTGATTATTCACTTAACATTTTATGTTGTGAATATTTGAAGTTAGTTGATTATTCAAGTGAGATTTTGGTTTAATTTGATTCACCCCCTCTACCCTCTCAACATCTAGAGAGTGTGCAACAATTTGTATCAGAACGGGTTCCTCTTAAAGAAGCTTAATTGCTTGAGGAAAATCCAAGATGGTACAAAACTTACACTTTCACGCTATACTCTTTATGGCACTAATTTTCCTTATTGGAAGGACAAGATGGAAGCATACCTGGAAACATTATAGAATGGTATTTGGGAGGTTATTCAAACAAGTTTATATCCTCATTTTAGAAGACCTTTGACTATTGATGAATAAAAATGAAAAGAAGGTAATGTGAAGTCAAGAGAAACTCCTTTTAGTAGTTTATGTGACAAAATTTGGGAAGGTGAAAGGTTTAAAAGGTGCTAAAGAGATATGGAATAAGTTAGACTTGGTATATAAAGGGTATTTAAAGACAAAACAAGCAAGACTAATAAATCTAAAACAAAAGTATGATGTCTTAAGAAAGGAAAAATATGAGAGTGTTGAAATCTACATATGCAAAGTCATAGATGTTTCTAATGGAATCAAAGTTATTGGTGGACATCCAGAAGACATAGATCATATAATTAAGATATTATTAACTCTACTAAAGGAGTTCATCCAATGGAATTTTCAATAAGGGAAAGAAATGATCTAAATCAATATTCAATTGATCAGCTTATTGGCTCATAAGTTCTATATTTGAGATTGCAGAAGTTGAAAGGGAAAAGAGAGAGACTACATTTAAATTTGTTGTAGAATTTGAAACCTGAGACACACAAGGTGTCAGAGAAAGCTGAAGAATATCTTTCAAAAAGATTCAAGTGAGGCAGTAGTAGATACAAAGGTAAGTTACCTCTTAAGTGATTTAATTATGGAAGGATATGAATAAATAATATCATACTAAATCATAATATGATGATAGAAAAGGAAATCAAAATAAAGGTGATTTCTAGAAGAAAAAAAAATCAAAGGAAAGGGTAAAGAGAGCCTATGCTCCATGGAGGAATACTTATCTGAAGATGAGGATGAAATAATTGAGGAATATCTATTTCTAGATATTTCAAAAAAGAAGAGGAGATTGCATTATATGCTAAAGTTGTTGCAGGTGCATGGATTATAGATTTTGGATTCTCAAATCATATGAAAGGAGAAAAGAGAAGATTTATCAAATTTGAAGAATGTGATGCTGGAGCATTAAAATTTACACAAGAAGAAAGTGCACAAATCAAAGCCATTAGAATCATTTCAACTAATGACCTAAGCATAAAATTGATGATGTTTATTATGTTGAAGGTTTGAAACATAATTTGTTAAGTTTTATTCAAATGTGTAAGAAAGGTTATGAATTTATATTCAAAAGTGATGGTTGTTCTATAAAAGAGAAACATACTAGTAGAGGGTTATCAAAATTTTAGGACTGTTGGGAATATCTGTTATATTGAAGAAAAATGTAAGAATTTGTGTTTTATAACTCAATGAAATGGAAGATGGGGAGATGAAGTTGAGATGGAAATCAAACAAGACAAAGTGGATTCTGCATTGCTAAAGAATAGTGAGGAGAGAAAGGATGAATCAAAAATATTAGTAGAAGTCGAATGGGATTTGGTAGACCAAAATAAGGAAGGAAATAAAAGGGATACAATATAATGGAAGCAAAAAAATACAAAAATGATATGATAGTGTAAAGAACATAAATAATCTTTATGTATAGATGAGTTGGGGAAGGTAAGATTCTCTTCTTAATCCCAAATTCCCAAAGGAAAGATCCAAATTGATTAACCACAAGAAAATGGTTAGTGCATAAATGAATGAATCAATTAGTAATAAGAAGAAAGAGGAAAACCTTACATTCCATTTTGGAAGAGAGTATTAAAATCTTAATTTGAAAGGAATTGAAGAAAAATACTAATCTCAAAGTATAGCGGATCTAGAAATTGTTGTTTTCTGGTGTCTGTATTAAGTTTCTAGAAATTTTGCAACCAGATCTAAAACTGAAACACAGAGATGGATAAAACCTAGAAATCTTTTTCTTTTTCGAACTAGGTCGACCTTGACCCCTTTATGTCGACCTTGACCTACACTGCTTCGATAGAAAATCTGTTTGTGGATCTCAAAAGTTTTCCAAAAAGGGTATTTGAATCTTCTCTATAATTTGTTGTTCCACACCTACACCTAGAATAAAAATGGTTTTGTTGTTTGGATGAGGGTTTTTCCTTGGTCAAATCCCAGTTTTGGAATTAACCTTAAAATAGAATTAAATTTGTAGTAATAAACAAAGTAATTGGAACTATTCACCTTACTTATGTTGAAACCCTTGTGAAGGATTTGAATCCTTGAATCCACAAGTATGGATCCTCCAAATAGATATAGAATTGTAGGATCTAGGATGTCTCAAATTAATTGCATTTAGATCTTCAACACCAATCTTGAATGAATCTTTGAATAGGAAGAAGCTTGAATGGATATGGATGGAGAGATCTTCAACAAGAGGGCTCCATAGAGCTTGAATCCTTCAATGGCTACCAATGGATCTCCTTGATGAATTGGATCTTGAATGCTTGAGTGCTTGAATGCTTGAATACTTCCTTTCTCCTTCTTGTTTGTTTCTTGATTACTTGATTTGATTATAATCAATGATATGAAATCAGAGGAGAAAGCTTCCTTATATACTAGTCTAGGGCACAAACTTCTAGAGAGGTCAACATATGAGAAATAAATTCCCATTAGGCTCATAAATTAAATATCTTTTAAAAGTCACTGCTTTGAAGCCCAAAATAGCCGACACAGAAGTGGGAAATAATTTTTTTCGAACCCCGAGATCCAGAAATCTTTGGAATTTGAAATCTCGACCCTGGGTTAGGATCAAGGTCAACCTTGACCTAGGTTAGGGTTGAGGTCAACCTTGACCTAGAAGGTCAACCTTAACCTAGAAGGTCAACCTTGACCCTGATATCAAGAACCTCAAACAGGTAGGAAAGAAGTGGAAAATAGGGCAGGACAGGGGAAAAAGACAGATCCAAGTCAAAGACCCATTCAAGGCATTTGACATGATCTTAAACCACTTAATCAAAGGGCTAAACTAGTCCTAGATGGAAGTGCTTCCATTTTCTAATGATACAGATAGATTAGAAGTAGGAGAAAGACAAAAAAAATTGGTAAATTAGATACAGGAAAGGACAAAAAGGGGTTGATGAATTGAAGACCTCCTTATATTCATTCCAGGTATTCATTTTTAGATAGAGCCCATTTTTCTTGCAATAACATAGGGTAGAGAGTTAATGAATGTATAACTCTACAAAAGAGTTATGTTTTTAATGGAAGATGCTATTATTTCAAAAAACTAGGTCATAATGCAGTTTAATGCAAAACTAGAGTGAATTTGATAGAAATATTATGAACTTTAGTAAAGTGAATGTGAATAAAAATGTTAATAACTTCAATGGATACTAATATGGTCGTAATGGATATGAAAATATTGAACCCAACATTATTAGGAATTAATGTTGAATATATCCTATGGGGGAGTATTCACAGCCATCCAGTAGCAGTTGTTGTTGCATTCATGATTGTGATTGTCATTGATGTCAACATAATGATCTATTGAAGATTAGTAGAGAAGTAGATAGTGTTTGAGTTAGTGCATGTGGGATATTGAAGATCAAGCTATGTGAAGTTGAGGAATTACTCTATGAGTTTCTATAAGATTTTGGTTAAGAGCGTGTACAAAAATTCATTTATTCATGGAATTTATGAGCATTTCAATGGAAGCAATATTTAGGCAGTGTTCCTGAGTAGCGGTTTGTGGAAATCGGATGATATCGCATAATCGGGATTGAATCTGGTCATGTGCAATTAAGTAGTAGATGAAGACATGTGGATAATGACTTGGACATGATCACAAGGTCTGAGGTCACATGATTGAAGAATTATCTTATTTGGAAGCCGACAGTTTTGTGTAATTATGGAATTTTAATGTAACGTGTGGAAGATTTTATTTTGTAATTTGTATGCTGACTCATTTGTAATTATTTGAGTGTGGTATAAAGGAAGGAATTTTTTCCTTGTTGTAATATGTAATTTTTTTATGGTATTGTTAAATTGAATTGGGTAATTATGTAATACTTGTTGAAAGAGGATATGCGAAGTACATAGATCTGGTATTGAGATCTGATGAAGCAGTCGGTGCAGTTTGGCATAGTCAGAGGAGAAGTATTGAATTTTTGAGATCAGTAATCTTTTGATATGATTATGTTGAGTAATACAAAGATCATTTGGATAGTGTGTTTAGTGATCTTACACCAGAATTTGTTTGGGCAGTGGGTCCTTCTATCTTCCATGACACCTAAAAGAGTTAGAATCTTTTAGCAGGGATTCAAAGTTTCCTAGTAGGGAATGATATGTACTGAATGTATTTCATAGGGCTCCTAACAGATTCCATCCTCTCACAAGGAATTTTCATATTAGTGCATATTTTTTGGGCATCATTCCCATCAGGGTTTATGCTTTGATCAAGAGGCTCCCTAGTCAACATATCTTGTGTTATTGTGTTATTGTGCATGTATATATTTCTATGGTTATTGATTACATTTCTTACATGGTTGAAATCTATTGAAGTTGATAAAATTTTTATTTATCTGATAACTAATTCACCCCCCCCCCCCTCTCAGTTATCTTGGTGGACTTTACTTTCTAACAATTGGTATCAGAGCAGCAGGTCCTTGAAGGAAAATTTTAACATATTAAGGAGATCCATGGCGAGTCATTTTAGGAAAGAAAGCCCTAAGTTTGATGGAGTAAATTTTGAGAGCTAGAAAGAAAAGATGAAGACACATTTACTTTGTTTAAGACCAGGTTATTGGTTAATCACAAAGAATCAGAAGACTATCATTGATGAAGACAATCTTGAAGAATGTACTAATGAGGAAAGAGGTCTATTCATGTGCAACATACTTTCCAGAGAAGCACTTTTGTTGGCCCTTCTGAAAAATGAGTATAGTCAAGTAAAATATCTAAAAAAATCTCATGAAATTTGGTTAGCTTTACAATCTACTTTTGAAGGTGATGAACATGCAAAGAAAGTCAAAATACATAATTTGGTATGTGCATTTGAAGATATAAGAATCATGGAAGATGAATCTGTTAGAAGCTATATTGGTAGAATGTTAGAGATTGTTGCAAGTATAAAAGCTTGTGAATGAACCAAGATAGAGAATGAAGTGATATGGAAAATTTTAAGGACATTGACTCATGCATTTAAGTAGACAACACAGATGATTGAACAATTTATACCTTGTACTGAGAACTTCATGAGAGAAACCCTTCTTGGAAGATTAGAAGAAGCAAAAATGAACTTGAGGCAATCTGGAGATTTACCTAGAATGGAGACAGCATTCAGCGCACTTAGTGTTTGCCCTACTTTGTCAAGAAGCATCACTGTGAGTGGAGATTATGCTAGCAACAACAGATCTAGAAATGATGAAGACAAGAAGATTGAAGAAGGTATAGCCTTGCTTGTGAAAAGAGAACCAGATGGTAAGAAAATTTTTAAATGTTGGACTTGTCAAGAATATGGTCATTTTGCATCGAAATATCCTAAGAGAGTCAAGAAGTATAGAAAGAAATTTAAACCTAGAAGATCTAAATAATTTTATTATGCAAATGATGAATAATTTGAAGCTAGTTTGGAGAAATATTTAAGTGAAAGTGATACTGAGAATGATGATATAGGATTTGTAGCAATAAAGGAAGAGAATCCTAAAATAGAAGTTAAGGAAGAAAAAGCCTTAGTTCCTCAAGTAGAAAAGGAAACTAATTGGATTTAGATAGTGGTTTTTCACATCATATGATTGGAGACATAAAGAAATTCATAAAGTTTAACAATTATGATGGAGGAGTTTTTAGAGTTGGAAACAATGCACCTTGTTTGATTAAAGGTATATAATCTATTACTCTTGATGGAAAGACTAATAATGATGATGTTTACTTTGTGGATGGTTTGAAACATAATATTTTGAGTGTTGGATAGCTAGTTGATAAGGGATATCAAGTTTGGTTTACTTAGAAAACTTGTGTAACAAAGACAAGGATGGTAATTTGATTGGTACTAGATCAAGAGCCAAAGGTAATGTATTTCAGTTGAATCTTATTGAGATGACATGCTTGATTACTAAGATTGATGACAGTTGGTTATGGCACAAAAGATTTTGTCATATAAACTTTGATAATATTGTGAAAGTGAGTACTACACTTGCGGTAAGAGACTTACCTAAGATTACGAAGCCTACTAACATGATTTGCAAGGAATGTGCGATGGCTAAGAAAAAGAGAAGCTCATTTCCCAACAAGAAGTTCACAACAACAGAGAAGTTGGAAATTGTTCATACAAATTTGAGCAGTCCCACAAGGACTAGAGGATTCTATGGAGAAAGGTATTTTATGATTCTTGTTGATGATTTTACAAGAATGATGTGGGTTGCACTTCTTAAAGAAAAATTTGAAGCATTTGATAAGTTTAAGATCATTAAGAATAAAGTTGAGAATGAATCCGGAATGAAGATTAAATGTTTGAGATCAGATAGAGGTGGAGAATTTACTTCAAAAGAATTTAACATTTTTTGTGAAGTCAATGGTATTAAGAGACATTTTTTAGCCCCTAGGACACCTGAACAAAATGGTATTGTAGAAAGAAGAAACACGTCAATCACTGAAGCAAAAAGAGCCATGTTATTTGAAAATGATTTAGCGAAGATATTCTGGAGAGAAGTAGTGAACACATTAGTGTATACAATGAACAGAGTACAAATCAGAGCAGATAAAGACAAGACACCTTAGGAGGTATGGTTTGGACATGCACCATTAGTTAAGTATTTTAGAATTTTTGGAAGAAAATTTTATATTAAAAGAGATGATGACATTGGAAATTTTGATCCTAGAAGTGATGAAGGTATATTTCTTGGATATTCATTGAATAGAAAAGCTTATATATGTTACAATAAAAGAACTAAGACTATTGTTGAGAGCGCAAATGTTAAAGTTGATGAAAAGTTCAAAATTTAGGAAAGAATGCTTGATTATGAATTAGATGAAGGAACTCATCCTAGAAATAATCCTGAGAACACTGAATTATTCTATGAAACTGATAGTGATTTGTTGAATGAAAGATATGTTGAAGAAATCATTGAAGAACCTACACCTGAAGTGAGAACTGAGACAGTGACACCGAACAAAGGTCTATCAAGAAATCATCCTATTGAGAAGATTATTGGAAGCATAGACAGGGGAGCTCTGACACAAAATAAGGTACAAGAATAGCTGTGTTTAATTTCTCAAATTGAACCTAAATCTACTACTGAAGCCTATGAAGATTAACATTGGATTAAAGCTATGAAGGAAGAAATAGATCAAATTGAAAAGAATAAGACATGGGAACTGGTCCCTAGACCTAAAGATAAGAATATTGTAGGAACAAAATGGTTATTCAGAAACAAGATGAATAAACAAGGAGAATTTGTAAGGAACAAAGCAAGATTGGTATGTAAAGGATACTCATAGCAAGAAGGAATTGACTATGAATAAAATTTTGCACTAGTAGCAAGAATTGAAGCGGTAAGAATGTTTTTGGCTTATGTAGCCTATAAGAAATTCAAAGTGTATCAGATGGATGTAAAGTCAACATTTCTGAATGGAGAATTGGAAGAAGAAGTTTACATCGAGAAGCCTGAAGGTTTTCCTTTAACTAATGAAGGAGATATGGTATGTAAATTTAAGAAAGCTTTATATGGATTGAAACAAGCACCTAGAACTTGGTATGCAAGATTGGATAAGTATTTGATAAAATTGGAATTTACTGAAGGTACAATAGACAACAACTTGTACACAAAAGAAATTGAAAATGGTTTTTTGGTTGTAGTTATTTTTGTTGATGATATTATCTTTGGATGAGAAGATGAAGCCAATGATAAATTTGTAGATGAAATGAAGACTGAATTTGAAATGAGTATGATTGGTGAGATGAAATACATTTTAGGATTGCAAATAACATAGAACAATGATGGTATCTTTATAATTCAAAAAAATTACTTGAATGACTTGTTGAAGAGATTTGGAATGGAGAACTATAAGCCTTTTGGAACTATGGTAATTAGACACAAGTTATCTAGCACAAATGAGACACCTACAGTTGAACAGAAGAAGTACAGATCTATGATTGGAGGATTGGAGTATTTAACCCATACAAGACCTCATATATCACATGAAGTTGGAATTGTAGCAAGATTTCAAGTTGATCCTAGAGAATCACATTATGTAGTAATAAAAAGGATACTAAGGTACTTAACTAGCACAATTGAGTATGGATTATGGTATGAAAAATCTAATGACTTTACCTTATGTGCATATACAGATGCAAATTGGGGAGGTAGTGTTGATGATAAAAAGAGCACCAGTGGAGGAGCATTTTTCCTTGGAGGAAGATTAGTTTCTTGGCTAAGAAAGAAGTAGAACTATATTTCACAAAGTACAATAGAAGCAGAATATGTGGCAGCAACAAAACAATTGTAATCAGATAATTTGGATGAAAAAAATGTTGAAGGATATTGGAATAAAATTTGTTGAGCTAGTTGTTATACATTGTGATAACACTAGCACAGTGAGTATGTCTAATAATCTTGTACTACATTCTAAGACAAAGCATATAGAGATAAAGTATCATGTAGTGAGAGAGAAAGTGGTAGAGAAAGAAGTCAGACTTGAGTATATAAGCACAAAAGAGCAGATTGTAGATATATTTACAAAGCCTTTGCTGAAGGGTACTTTTGAGTATCTGAGAGGTATTCTTGGGGTTGTGCCCCAGCCTACTTTTGAGAAGTGATGTAGATTGTTGCATCCATCTAGTGGTATATGAGCCCTATCTTTCTTCTGGACTAGATGTTGGTACTTCCTTTATGGGGGAGTATGTGTATCTGAGCTGAGTCATGAGGACTCTAGTGAATGTATTTTCTAAATAGTTTCTTTTGACATGAGGTTGTTGTTGACATAATGATGAAAACATCTATCATTGATGTCAATGGGGGAGAAGTATACATGAAAAACCATCTATTGGAGAGAACTGAATAGGAAAACAAAGCAAGATTTGATTGATGAAGAGGATTTAAAATTATTTCTGAGCAATAGTGTAGCAGTGTGTGCAGTAGTGTTGGTATTCATGGAACTTGGCTATTTTTTCATCTTTGTTGCCATCAATGCCAATGGGGGAGTTTTTTAGGAATGAATTCTAAATAGCCTATGGGGGATTATTTTCATCCATTCTGTAGTAGTTGTTGTTGCATTCATGACTGTGATTGTCATTTAAGTCAACTCAATGATCTATTGAAGATTAGCAGAGAAGTAGACAGTGTTTGAGTTATCACACATGGGATATTGAAGATCAAGCCATGCAAAGTTGAGGACTTACTCTATGATTTTCTATGAGATCATGGTTAAGAGCACATATGGAAATTCATTTATTCATGGAAGTTATGAACATTTCAATGGAAGCAGTGTTCCTAAGTAACGGTTTGTGGAAATCGGATGATATCTCATAATCAGGATTGAATCTGGTCATGCAAAATTGAGAAATAGTTGAAGACATGTGGATAATGATGTGGATGTGATCACAAGGTCTGAGGTTGTAGGAGTGAATAATTATCTTATTTGGAAGCCGATAGTTTTGTGTAAGTATGGAATTTTAATGTAACGTGTGGAAGATTTTATTTTTTAATTTGTATGCCGACTCATTTGTAATTATTTGAGAGTGGTATAAAGGAAGGAATGTCTTCCTTGTTGTAATATGTAATTGTGTATGGTATTGTGAAAGTGAATTGTGGAATTGTGCAATACTTGTTGAAAGAGGATATGCAAAGTACAGAGATCTGGTATTGAGATCTGATGAATCAATTGGTGCGGTTTGGCACAGTCAGAGGAGAAGTATTGAATTGTTGACATCAATAATCTTTTGGTATTATTTTTTTGATTAATACAAAGATCAGTTGGACAGTGTCTTCAGTGATCTTACACCTAAAGTTGTTTGGGCAGTGGGTCCTTCTATCTTCCATAACTCCTCATAGAGTTATAATATTTTAGCAAGGATTCAAAGTCTCCTAGAAGGGACTGATATGTATTGAATGCATTTCATAAGACTCCTAATAGAGTCCATCCTCTCACAAGGAATTTTCATATTAGTGCATCTTTTTTGGGCATCATTCCCACTGTGGTTTACTCTTTGATCAAGAGGTTCCCTAGTCAACATATCTTGTGTTATTGTGTTAATGTGAATGTATATCTTTCTATGGTTGTTGATTACATTTCTTACATGGTTGAAATCTATTGAAGTTGATAAAATTTGTATTTATCTGATAACTGATTCACCCCCCCACCCCCCCTCTCAGTTATCTTGGTGGACTTTACTTTCTAACAAACATAAATATCAATTTCAAGAATATTGTAACTAAAAAAATGAAAAAGGATTGTTTGGTTTGCTATAATTGTAACATGACAAGACATATTGCAAGATTTTTCAAATTTGTGGAAAAACATTATAATTGTTCAATGATTAGAGAAGACTCAAAAGAAAAGAACAAGGCATATTTGATTAAGAGAACAACAGGGGCTTTCAAAGGTGGTCTAGCATCCATTTTAGATTTTTTATCCTCCTTTGTTAAATGAATCGGACTACAGGGCCTGAGGGGGATTTTTCATGTAAATATGTTTCTCTCCTCAAGGTTAGATGTTGAGTATCTCCTTATCATGGTAATAAAGATTGAAGGTGTTTCCATAGGTAAGTTTGGTGTTTTGTGGTCCATAAATATGGTTGTATGGTCTTGTAAATAGTGTATTAGTTGTTTGGTTGTGTTGGATATTGTTCGTACTAAGTTGTGTTCAAATGTCGATTCAAGAAATGATGTCTCTTATTTTGAAAATTACGATGCATTTGAATAACTTGGATAATAGTGTTATGAATTGTAGAATTTTCTTTGACTAGTTGAAGGATGAGATGAGTTTGTGGAACAAATTTCCTCCTATGGCTATTAACTAGTTTAAGAAGAATTTTATCTTCTATGTTGATAATAATTTATCTTACACTATCAAACATTGTGGTCTAAAGGCATGTTGGAGGTATTTTCTCTTACAAGTTTGTGTCCACAAGTATTTATCAATGACATGTTTAGGTATCTCTTTCATCTAGAAGAAGGTTGTTGGTCTAAAAAGAAGTAAGCTTGTGTATTGAACATGTTAGGACTTCTAAACCTATACAAAAACAAAAGATGAGTATATATTCATAATAGTGGAAGACAGGTATGTATTCTAGAGATTATAAGAATGGTGTTTTTTAGTCCTTTAGAGTTATTTTCTAAGGTTTGAAACTTGATGGTTTTGTTTAGATCAAAATGGTTCAGTAAAAGAGTTAAACAATTGAAGATGATAGGTATTTTGTTGTATTTTTTAAAGGATTCATAGTCTGTAAATTAATCAAAGTTAATGATATTCCTATGTGATTTTAATTGTATTCAATTTTTGGTCTTGGTTACAGTTATGGTGTTTCTTGGTGATCCAAAAATTGTGACTTTAAGTGTTATAGTTATCATTAATTTATGGTCTAGTCCAGAAATATGTTGTAATGGTTTATGAGATGGTATGTGGATCTCACCATAACATGTGGAGGTATGGATATGTAAAAAATATACAAAAAATGAAATTAACTAGAGAAAACAAATCCAAGTGAGTGAAGGAAAAGGAATTGTTTTACCATTAACATAATGGAAGAGATATTTCTTCAAGATCTATCACAAAAACCATCAAGATGCACAAGATCACTACAATGAGACAATGATTTTGAAAGGGGAAAAAAAAACCCTTGTCACATTATGAATGAGGCCATAGCCTAAAATGAGAGAGAGAGAGAGAGAGAGTTGGATTAGGAGAGATAGGGTACTAAGAGGGGAGGGGTGAATTAGTGCCCACAAAAACTTTAGCATATAAACATTTCAGATCTAAAACTGTAAATAGTAGTAACCTTGCATAATAACTTGTATCAAATGCATGTATCATTCATTCATTCAACTTGTAAAAGTAAATAACATGAAATCAACAATATAACAGTCCCATAACACAAGTATTTTGGTAACGTAGAAACCCTTGTCAGAAGGTAAAAACTATGGTGGGGATGACACCAATAAATTCTTCACTACTACAGATAGAAAAGGTTTTCCTATTAGGGCTACAAGTTTTGATCACTTCTGGTGATCTTACCCTGTTACGAGTAACATATTAGATCAACTAGATCTGCCTAGTTATAAGATTTTAGCAACACTACTTGAGTGTGCACTCGGTTAAGAGATTTACAAAAAGACTGTCAAGTCTACTCTGTTAGGAGATTTTACCAAAACTCTATTACAATTATTAGAAAGAAATTGCTAACTATCAACTAATGATAACTCAACTTGTCTGATACAGATCAATAAAGTACTGAATATATATCACCTTATACTGTGTGAATCTCTGCTCTGAACTGCTCGGTTAGCCTGCTCTGATTCTGCTCAATCCAATTTCCTCTAAATACTATTCTACTCTGTCAACTGATAATCTTGAAGGTTGGCTAGTGCTTCAAGTTCTTCTTCACTCATACATCAGTTCACACCAAAATGATGTAAAATATAAATATATAGCATACTGCTTTATGTTGCTTATACAAAATTAGGTTTCAACAACTTAGAGAAAAAACCCTAAGATTTACGATGTACAAAAATAACCTAGATCAAACAATTACATAAGATCTTCATCACATTTAATGAATATCTCAACAATAAATTATCCTCGATCTTGGTAAAATGTTTTTTGATTCTGTTGTAACCATTTGCATAGATAGATGTGTCATTTCCTATGATGCTCAGTAAACATTGTAAATACTGCTTGGTAATTACACTGATGCTCAGTGTTTACTGCTACTCGGTATCAATGTCTAATGCTCGGTAAAACTATCTGGTGCTTGGTATTAAGACTTAACTGTCTGGCTTATATTGCTTACAATTACTGACTAGGTTCATATAAGTAACTGACTAATGTCTTTGACTTCCTTTGATACTAATGACAATCATTAATGCTCAATAGAGATAACAATCTCCCCCTTTGGCATTAGTATCAAAACCTTAATGTATACAGACTTTATGTCTCAAAAATTATACCTCCACCATATACATATACATATCAAAAATTTCTAAATACTCTCCCTCAGTGCATGCTCTCAGTAGTGTGTAGTATACTTAGCATCTATTTACATATTTGGCATATACATTATTATCCCCCTTTTTTATATTGTTAAAAATGATAAAGAATAACTATGGAAATGTAGGAAATTGTTTAATCCAAGAGTGAGGAGTTAGGAAAAATGCCATGAATTAGCACAAGAACTAGGAGCATACACCAAAAGAAAAGAGGAGACAAGAATTTGAAAGGGGAAAGCAAAGAAAACCCCTTGTGAATTATGAATAAGGCATGAAAATCCTAAAGAGAGAGAGAGAAATAATATGAGCACTTAGCTCAATACAATATGATAGAACTACAAGAGAGAGAAATTGTGTGAGAGAAATGTGAAAAAATTGGTGTTGAGTGTGTGGAGAAATATCTCTATAAGTAGATATGAGTGAAGGAGTTTGCATGTAACTCCCTATATGAATGAGTGCCACATTCATGCTTGTGTGTGGGCCAAGTGTGAAATTCTTCTTAAGGAGGAATAAACTAAATTACAAATTACAATAAATATTTGTCCTCACATATTCCACTAAAGGATGAAATAGAATGTAGTGGAAAGAAGACAAAAAAGAAGTATATTAGGATACCTTGGCTTATATCCTAATATATTACAACAAGAAAAGAATAATAGTCTAACCTTGGTTTATAAATACACCAAGGAAAGATTACAAATTCTAACACCCCCCTTTAATCTTTACTTGGGGTAATTACATCAAGGGATATTAGCCCCAAATTATTACAATGCAATTCAAATTTCTCTCTAGAAAGAGGCTTTGTCAAAATATCAGCAACTTGATCTTCTCCTTTGCAATGAATGAGGGAAATTCTATTTTCTACAATGTGTTCTCTAATGAAGTGGTGGTGGAGAGAAATGTGCTTTGACTTTGCATGATAAACTGGATTCTTTGCCAATGCTATTGCACTTTGATTGTCACAATACAAGGGTGTAGGTTCTTGTTGAGGTAGACCCAAATCTTCAAGTATTCTTCTAAGCCATAGATTTTCTTTAGAGGCATGAGTGCAACTTTTATATTCTGCTTCAGTAGAACATAGGGACACAGATTGTTCTTTTTTAATTTTCCAAGAGATAGAACCTGAACCAAGAGAAAAACAATATCCAAAAGTAGATTTCCCATCATTGGGGTCTCCACCTAGATCTAAATTAGTAAAACCTTTTAAAGAAAAATCATAATTTGCATCATAAAACAATCCTAAGTTAATAGTACCTTTAAGATAGCGTAATATTCTTTTAGCAATCTTGAAATGAGTTTGTTGGGGTTTTGACATGAATCTTGAAACTAAACCAACACTAAAAGATAAATCAGGTCTAGTGAGAGTTAAATAAATTAGACTACCTACAAGTTCTCTATAAGGAGTACCATCAATAAAAGGAGATTCCATATCTACCATTAACTTAGCTCCTAAATCACATGGAATTGAAACAGGATTAGCATCATTCATATGAAATCTATCTAGAAGATCTTTAGCATATTTACTTTCAGATATAAAAATACCTTTAGAAGTTTGCCAAACTTGCATTCCTAAGAAATAATGTAACAATCCTAAGTCTGTCATTTGAAATTTCTTGTTGAGTTGAAATTTAACATCAGAAATTAAATGGTTAGAGCTGGAAGTAAGAATTAAATCATCAACATACAAAATGATAATAATAATGTTATCTTCACTATGCTTGATATATAAGTTAGGATCATTTTTAATTCTTTCAAAACTTTGGGAAATAAAGAAAGCATTAATTTTAGCATACCATTCTCTAGGAGACTATTTTAAACCATAAATAGACTTCTTTAATTTGTAGACTAAATGTTCATTACCTTGTTGAATAAAACCAGGAGGTTGAGACATATAGATTTCTTCATGTAGATCACCATTCAAAAAAGCACTTTTAACATCCATTTGATGAATAGGCCAATTCATTTTAGCAGCTAAAGCAAGAACAAATTTAATGGTAGGCATTTTAGCAACAGGAGCAAATGTTTCATTGTAATCTATTCCTTCAATTTGAGAAAATCCTCTAGCAACTAGTCTAGCTTTAAATTTACTAATTTCATTATTCGAGTTTAATTTAGTTTTATATAACCATTTACAAGAAACCAAATTCTTACCAGGAGGTAAAGTAACTAAATCCCAAGTATTAGTGGAAATTAAAGAGTCATATTCTTCTTGCATAGCAGTTTGCCAATGAGGTTGATTTTTAGCTTGAGCAAAGGTTTGAGGATCATTATAATTAGATAAAGAAGACATAAGAGCATAATTGCAGTAATTTATCCTTCTCGGTTTAAGTGCACCCATTCTAGCAATGTAATCATCACCCTCATTAAGAAAATATTTAAACCATTTTTTATTTCTCCTAGAATTAATAGAAATATTACTAGGAGGAGTAAACATATTATTACCATCATCATCATCATCACTACTACTACTAGCAGGAACAAAATCATTAGGAGTATCATTACTATCTTTATGTTCAGTATTATCCTTAGTATCATCGTTAGTGTTAGGAGCTGAAATAGAAGGAACAAAAACTTTAGGAGTAGAAACAGAAGGTGTAGAAACAGAAACCTAAGGAATAGGGTTGAGAGAAGGAGGTTGGTCCTCCATAAGAACAATGTTGCTATGAGTAAAATCAGAATCTGAAATTTGAGAACAGTCATGGACACCATTTTTAGCAATGCAAACATCTCTAGCTATCTGAACTTTATTAGTAAGAGGATCATAAACTCTATAACCTTTAGTATTTTCAGAATAGCCAACAAAAATGTGAGGTGTGGATTTAGGATCTAACTTTTTCCTTTTCTGTTTAGGTGTGTGAACATAAGCAGTGGAACCAAAAATACATAAATGAGACAGATTTGGTTTTCTTCTAGACCAAACTTCTTCAGGAGTTTTATTTGGAAGGGCTTTAGTAGGAGTTCTATTAAGAATATAAGTGGCACATGCCATGGCTTCAGCCCAAAATTTATAATCTATATTCCTAGCATGCAAAAAACATCTAGCCATTTCTACTATTTGATGCAGGAGCATCCTGGGTGTAAGAGCAATCTTGCATCACCCAAAAATATTTCTATTTTTGTATTCAATAAGGGCTATCTTGTGCAGAGCTGCTATTTATGGAAACTTGCTATTTTTAGTAAGTTGGTCTTACGATCTCGAAATGTCTGATTTTACATATGGAGGTTCATCTCAGTCATATCAGCTTGCCAGTAAAGTTTCATGGCTAGATCAGGTCTAGTTTTGAAGATATTGAAGATTTTTGATATTGGCAGCAGGGTACAGAAACTTTGAACTCAGTTTTGAAGGCTTTAGAGGCCCCGGATGAGGTTGAAAAATTGGGTGACATGCACTTTGTGTTGGTCAAGCCTGTAGAGCGCTTCGTGGCATTTCCGAAATGGGGTTATAATAGTCAATCGGGTCAACTGGTGATGACTTATGGTCTCCGAAAGTCGGGCCACTTGAAATGGCAGAAAATAATTTTCCTTCAAAATTTCTGTTCGGGTTTCAAAACTCGTTTTGAGCCGACTTTGATGTAATAAATTGTAAAATAAAATAATTCTAAGTTTGGTCGGCCCTTAGGGCTAAATTTTTGGAACCTTCTCGGGCGGTGGAAATTGCCTATATAAAGAAGGCCCGTAGTGTTGTCTAGGGCAATTCTGGGTAGTAGTTATGGGTATTGATTCGAGGCTTTGTCCTACAGAATATTGTAAGGGAATGCCCGTGTGGCTTTGCATATTGTAATTCTGAAAGTTTGTAATTCCACATTTGTGGAGATAATAAGAAGCCAATTTTCTGTTCTTGCATATTATTGTTGTTGTTTCTCTATTTCTGTTATGTGTTTGTGGTATTAAGGGGAGCACCCTTCATCACTATTGTTCTATGCTTATGTTCTGCCACACCACTCTGTTCTAGTGTATAAGGAACAATAAGCTCATGTTTGATACCAAAAGATCTTAAATAAGTATGAAAAGCATGATTAACATATTCAGTACCATTATCAGTCCTAAGAATCTGAATTTTATAGCCACTTTGTCTTTCTACAAATACATGAAATTCAGCAAAAGTATCAAGAACTTGATCTTTACTATGTAAGAAATAAATCCATATTCTACGAGAGTAATCATCAACAAATGTTAGAGCATATTTAGATCCTGAAAGTGAAGTATTTTCCATAGGACCTAGAAGATCACAATGGATGAGAACTAACTTATTATTAGCTCTCCAAGATGATCTATGAGGAAAATATTCTCTATGCATCTTACCACTCATACATCCATTGCAATCTAATTTAGAAGTAGTAAACTTAGGTAGTCCTTCTACCATATTTTCTTTTTGCATTAACGAGATATAATCAGAATTTAAATGTCCTAGGCTCTCATGCCAAATATGAAAATCAACAGTAGTAAGTAAAGAGTATCTAGGAGAGGAAAATTGATGAAATTTAAAGAGATTATCAGTATCTAATTTAGCATTAGCAACTATCTTATCAGTGTTAGGATCAATTATAAGACAATTCTTTTTATGAAACTCAACCTTATAATCTTGACATAATTGAGGAACAGAAATAAGGTTACCTTTCAAATTAGGAACATAAAGCACATCATGTAATTTACCATTTGGAACAGAAACATTACCAGTTCCTTCAACTTTACAGCAATGATTATCAGCTAAAGAAATAGGAATATTCAAAGAGTCAAGTTGCAGAGAATCAAAAACTTCTTTATGAGAAGTGACATGTTGAGATGCAACACTTTCAACAATCCATTCAAGTGGTTTAGAAGCATTAAAACTAATAGTAAAAGCAGAACGAGATTGATTTCTGTTAGGGTAATTTTGAGAATTACGTTGATCATCTTTCTATTTCTTAAAATAATTATCAATTAAATGACCATTTTTACCACAATAAGTGCAATAAGGCCTATTTGAAGGGTTATTATTATTATTATTATTATTATTATTATTATTATTATTATTATTATAGTTATTGTAATTCTTATTATTATTAGGTCTTTGATAATTGTTATTAGTAGTTGAAGTGTTAGTATTGTTAGGTCTTTGATGATTTTGATTACACTTGGAATTGTTTGATCTCTAATTATTTTGATTGTTATTCAAATTATTACTAGCTCTATTATTATTATTATGAGATTGAGAAACATAAGCATGTTCATGAGATTTCAATATACCAAATTAAATTAGTTTAGCCTCCTCTTGACGCAACATATTTTGAAAAATAACATAAGTTAATTGAGTTGCTAAAGAAGGAATAGCTAACTGAGAATATATATTTGTAATAAATTGCTGAAATTGCCTAGGTAAACATTTACGAATTATAATATGAATGATCCTTAAATCAGATAATTGTACTTGTAACCCATCTAATAAAAATTTAATGGAATCAAATTTAAGCAAAAAATCATCAACAGAATTAAAATCTATATACTTGAGATCTTCAAGCTGGTCTTGAAGCTATATTTTACAGGTCTCATATGCATTGTCATAGGTGTTTTTCAGGATGTCCCAAGCCTGATGGGATGTACAAGATGAAATAAGGACATACAATTCAGGACTTAAGGATATGCCAATTAAACCAAGTGCTTCATCATTCTTAGTTTACCAAGCATCTTGGTCAGCTTGAGAAGCAGTGGTAGCAGGTTTAGAGCTAGCTTTAGTGGCAATGTCTAAAAGACAGCGGAATCTGAATATAAAGGTCATGTGGGTTTTCCAAGCATGATAGTTGGTACTGGCTAATTAGATTTCAAGCATTGGGGTAGACATGATGGAGGTAGGAATATAACGAAAAAGAACAGGGAAGCTTGAAAGAGAAACACTCGAACAAAATAGAAACAAAAGTTAAGCTAACTGAACTTGCATGCAATGGTAGAAAGCTATATCATCTTTTGCCACAAATACATGCAAGAAACAAAACAAAAAAGAAACTAAAATAAAAAGAACCCTATAAGAGAAAAGAAATCCTTGTTAATCTATTATGGTTTAACAGATAACAATGAGAGTTGCTCAAATACAAACCTGCAAAATAGATGTTAGGAACCTTATATGGTTAGAAATGATAATGCAATATACTAATAGTAATATTAAATGATAGAGAACCTTATATGCAAATTCCTTAATTAAAATATTGGAATAGCATACGGTTATTGCGAATCTCAAAAATATAAGATTTGGAAAAATATAAAGAGCCAATATAAGAGCAACCAAATTAGGTATAGATAAACTATTAGGGAAGTAATGATAAGGAAAAACAATAGTGCTGGAAAAAAATACCCCCTCCTAATGAAAAAAGAGTATGAAATAAATTTAATAAATTAGAATGGCTATTTATTTTAGAATTTTATTTTTTTTTTAATTTAATTTTGATTAAAAAATTTTTAATGTAAACACTTTATATTTCAAATTTAATAAAATATAAATTAGAGTTATGAGAGAACTCACAAGTTTAAATTAAAATTATTTTGTTAAAAAACTCACAAGTTTAAATGTTAAATTACTTTTCAAAAAGAAAAAAAATTACATGAACAATACTTTAATATAAAAGTAAATTGAAATGACTTGCAACATATCTCAAGTTGCGCTGGAATTTAAGTTAGGAAGCCGCAGTTTTAGATCATTACCGTAAATAGATACCAATCGGGACTTCAAACAAACAGGCACAAAACCAAAAGAATCTAGATTATAATCGATTGAAGGAGCCATCGTCGTAGCTGACCTGGTATTGGCAGTCACCTGCGCAAAGACATAAGGAAGAGAACATGCAAAGCATCCCCCAAATTGGGACTGGCAAAGTTGATACTAATAACAATGTACGATCCTTTAAACAGTGATGAACACAAGAAGGGAAAAAACATGCAAAGATAATTAACGAAACTCTAATCCACAAAATAATACATGCACAGCCAAATGAAAATCGATTGCATGCAATGAAAAGATTGCATGCAAACTGATATAATGCAATGATATAATGCCCTATCTAGATATAATGCCTTGTCCACCACGGTTAGAGTGCAATGATCTTGGGTGAAAAAGAGGGAAGAAACAACTTAAAGGGGAGGAGAAGTGGTGATGGTTTAAAAAAACTGAATGGCATATGCCGATAGGGATTGTGGAGTGGATAGTGAACTAAAATGATTCGACTGATATGGAAAAGATGGGATAAGAGTGAGACTTCGCATTCAAAATGTGAGAGTAAACCAGAATGCAGATATAAACAAAGCAATGAAAACTAGAGGAGACCTGAAACAATGAGTGCAGATTCTAATAATTCTAACAATGTAACTCCTAAAACTAGCATGCAAGCTAAAACTAGCTCTTTCCTAGCCGATTCTTACATATATCGGGGAGCATCTATCACCGGAGAAAAAAGCCGAGAGCTAAACCTTCTTAGAGCTTTACTAAAAAAATAAAGATAATAAAACTACAAAGAAAAAATGAAAAAATCAGATTACCAGAACCGATATAATGGAACCACAGTGCATGAAAAATGAAGAGGTTAAAAAAAACTCTCTACCCAATATACGATTGAAATCCAAGCTATAGAGATCTTACAACTATTCTAATTAAGAGATTGAAAGTACATAGAGGCGCATGCAAAAAAAGTTACAGAGAAATGAAATTCCTTTTATGATGATACAACGAAGATAATGGAAACTCAAAGGGAAGTTACATATTGCCAATAACAAAACTAACGAAATTGCAAGATAAAAATGTTAATATGAAAGAATCGAATAGAATATGCAACAAGAACTCCAAGATTGTAGAAAGAACAATGAAACAAAACTAGATTTTTTCATTAACAATAATCCCAATAGAATATCTTCAAAAAATTAACATGACCCACAATAACCACAAGTATTTCTGGTTGAGGACAATCGAATCCTCATATAATTATTGCAAAATAAAATGTTACAGAGATAGATCAAATAACCAACTTAATGCATACAGAAAAAGAAAACAACAGACCTATAATAGGTAAAGGAATGCATGCAAAGTTAATAATGAAAAACCTGCATGCAAACAGAGGTTAGGAAAAGATAAATGAATGAAATAACGCCTCTGATGCAATTAGAAACAAATAGAAACTTGAAGATTTCTAAAATCGCATGAATTAAAAAAGGATAGTTATTTTTTAAACAACTAAGACTTGTGATAAAAGAATAAAATGATTGTAATATTTAAATTTTAGGTTAAGAAATATCAATCAAGAACCAAAATTTTTTATAATAGAATAAATGATTTAAATCGTAAAATAAATTTCATGTATATGTAAAACCAAATGTGATAAAGAGAAAACCAATGTTAGATGAATATAATATTAAATATTAAACCTGATAAATGTAAAATGTAATTTTGGTTACAAAAAATGGAGATTTTAATAGCAAGGAATTTGCATTAAAAAATGATAGAAATAAAGAACCAACTAGAGGAACTGGGTTTGGCGGTAAACCAGCCAAACCCAAAAAAAAATTTGATTTTCCTTTAAACAACTTAGTAAAAAGAATATATTAGAAATTACTCTCTCAAAAGTCTCCAATATGGACTGCTCCAAAATATGGTAACTCCTTCACCTATACACTCAAAATGAGATTAAACCAACTTTCTCTGATACCATGTTAAAAATGATAAAGAATAACTATGGAAATGCAGGAAATTGTTTAATCCAAGAGTGAGGAGTTAGGAAAAATACCATGAATTAGCACAAGAACTAGGAGCATACACCAAAAGCAAAGAGGAGACAAGAATTTGAAAGGGGAAAGCAAAGAAAACCCCTTGTGAATTATGAATAAGGCATGAAAAGCCTAAAGAGAGAGAGAGAGAAAGAATATGAGCACTTAGCTCAATACAATATGATAGAACTAAAAGAGAGAGAAATTGTGTGAGAGAAATGTGAAAAAACTAGTGTTGAGTGTGTGGAGAAATATCTCTATAAGTAGATATGAGTGAAGGAGTTTTCATGTAACTCCCTATGTGAATGAGTGCCACATTCATGCTTGTGTGTGGGCCAAGTGTGAAATTCCTCTTAAAGAGGAATAAACTAAATTACAAATTACAATAAATATTTGTCCTCACATATTCCACTAGAGGATGAAATAGAATGTAGTGGAAAGAAGACAAAAAAGAAGTATATTAGGATACCTTGGCTTATATCCTAATATATTACAACAAGAAAAGAATAATAGTCTAACCTTGGTTTATAAATACACCAAGGAAAGATTACAAATTATAACATATATTAATGCCAAATACAAAAATGTATACTTATAGCTTGTCAAAAATGTGTTGATGGGTTTTCTTCAATGATTCCAAGAGGTTTTCCCATTCCTCTTTGAAGTTGGTGAGAGCAAGATGCTTAAGACCGACTTGTGCATGCATGTTAAAGATATTATCCAACATAGAAATTTTTGGTGTTGCAACAAGTTTCTCCACTTTGATAATGTGTTTCTCAAAAATTTTTAGGTAGGGTAGGAGCTTAGTTTGTAATTTAGTGACCTGATCACTGAATCTCTCTTCTTGTTTCTTGAGATCTGCTATCAACTGCCTAAGTTCATGAACTCTCAATATATGCTTTGAAATAGCTTGTGGCTCAGTTGTAGCAGCTTGTGCACTGGAATTGATCTCATTTTCAAATTATTTTATCTTTTCACTTATCTCAGTAGTGAAGGTTTCCATAGTGCATAGCTTAAACAAGATTTGACAAATTAACTTAGTAATACACTGAATGTCAGTTATTACCTTTGATAGCTTAACCTTTTTAATTTCCACTTCCTAGCTTATTCTCTCTGCAAGTTTATCTTGTATCTTCGACTCTGCCCTCTCTTCAATTCTCTTGCCGGCATCGAAATCTAGGGCATTTATACCTTCAGTGAGAGTAGCAAGTTGGTCCATAATCAGAGTATCTTCATCAATTTTTATCTCAGGTACTACCTATTGTAAGATATCCTAGACATTTTCTAATATCTCCTTCCTTTTTCTCTCTTGTCTCAACTTCTCATGTGCTGCTTTTCTTTTGCATAACTCCCCATATTTTCTTAATTCTTCAGGGCTAAGGGTCCTTAGGTCACACTTGGGTATCACAATTACTTCATTTAGAGTGACCGATCCTTTTCCTTTATTTTTCTTCTTCTTCTTCTTCTTCGGTTCTTGTGATGAACTCTTGGCAACTAGAACAATAGCTTTTTCTTCTGCCCTCATAGTGTTCTACCCGGTTGTCACATTATCTTCCTTTTTCTGCTCCTCAATAACTTGTGTGTCAATTGACTATGACAGAGCCTCTAATGTTATGTCACGTGGGGTTGCCTCAGTTTCTTTGGGCTCTTCTTGTGCCTATGTGTTTCAGTAGCCTCTTTTCCTTCAGGCTTGTTTGTCTCTACAGGTGTCTCGGTGCTTTGTTCCCCTGTTGTATCTTTAGGTTTCTCGGGGTCTAAGCCATTGGGTTTTTCTTGAGATAGAATCTCTATGGCTTGAACAAGTATAAGAAGCTCACTTGGTACTAATGGAAATGCACACTCGGTAACTTGTGCTTCATCCTGCGTGTTGTCTTGTGCATTATACACATCATCATCTTCATCCCTATCATCAGGATCACCATTTGTGATGTCCTCAATGAGTACATCCTTATCATTTGTGTCCTCAATATGAATCACTTCTGGATTCGGTGCATCTTATGAACTCTTCTTAATTTCTTGACCAATTATTGTATCAATTACCTTAGTAAATGATACCTCTAACTCTTTAATCTTCTTTGCTACATTGTCCTTAATGAATATTCCTTTACCTTTGGAATTTTGTCTCTTCTTAGATAAATTTTGAAATGCAATTTTCTCATTTTTCTCTCTGACAACAAGAATTGAAGTCTAGATGAGTTGACTAGACTCATCAAGTTCTACCAGATTCTCATCTAATACTAGCATAGCTCGGCCTTTTATTTTGAATCTCTACACATAAGTGTCCATAAGCTCTTTAATCTCATCAAGAGATGGGTTCAGTGCTACCAATGCTAGAATTTTTTCCTTCTTTTTCTCTTAGTCTCCAAGGCATATGACCACTTTTGATTTATTTGTTCCTCTAATGCATTGGGCAGTGATCCTTCAAACTCTAATGGAGCCCATTTAAAGTGAATCATCATCTGGATGATTTCTTCCTCAACTTTGTTTTGGTCTTCATTTGACATTTTGTCAAATCACTTTAGCTCTGGATCAGAGAGATCTCCATTCTCAATTATATTTGTAGCAACCTCATCTACAGATCTTATCTTGTTACTAACAACCTTGAATTGTTCATTATTAAGTTCTTCATCCTCTAGGTCTTCCTTACCTCTTATTCACTTTCTCCTTTTCTTCGGTGCTTCTGCTATAGCCTTGGGTCCTTTCTTTACATAAGTCTTTGTCAGTTTAGTAGCCTTTCATTTTGCTACTTTCCCAGCTCCTTTCTTCTGTGGTGTTGAGGCTGTCATTGATGACCTTGTGTGTGCACCTATTTGCACTGGCAACTGCCTCTTTTTTGGAGCTTGAGTGGGAGAAACTGGTATAGGTTCTTGTTCTTCCTCGGACTTAGTTTCTTCACTATCATATGGTTTGTCAGCCAACATTAACAAACCTTCAGTTGCAGTTTCAACTGATGACTCCTTAGATGAGTTAGATTCATTCCAAACTTCTTAGATAAAAATTTCTTCATTTTATTTGCTCTCCTTGTCATTTTACCGATGACCAAACCTGTTTTAATTCTAGACTTAGCTTCTTCAAAGGTTCCAAACCTTTCGGCCTTTATGTCCTTTGGTAATGCTAGCAATGCCTTAATAGATTTCAAACCGAAATCATGATCCATTTTGTATCCCATAGGTGCTAGCCACTTTATTCTTGGCTCAACTACTTTTATTATGGTATGGTCAGTGTTCACTAAGAAACAAATGTGCATCTGATATTTTTCAACCAATGAATTTAGAATTCTACTTTTTAAATTCATCTTTACTTTAAAATCTTCAAAATAACTATTTATAACATTCTCAGCATTATCTCCCAGACCTTTCATAATATCAAAAATTTGTGAAGTGATTGGTGTGTCATCTATCCAGTCAGTGTGACCAACAAAGGGAAATAATTTCTAGAGATAGAAAAATAAACATACAAGTAATGATCCAAACTTATAGGTATTGAACCTTTCTATCCTGATTGTTTTCATGTTTTCTTCAACCTGTCTCAGTAGTAGCTTCGCAAGGTCTATCTGATGACCCTTCTTTATCAATTTATGAGCCATGTTGACTGCACTACATGGTACACTATTTTCCCTACTCGATTGAAATATCTTGTACCCAATTACATGTGCTGCAAACTTAACTTCAGGATCCATAATTGATGAAATTTTCAGTGCTCTACCATCCCATGTTGCACCAGTATTTTTCTCAATCTCAACTTGAGATGAGCTTCTAAATTCTTTGGCTTTATTGGTAGTAGCATAACTAGTAACCCTGCTAATCATTCTTTTTGTAACCTTGATTGGTCTGTCTATCCAGAATGTGTCATCATGATAGCAGCTCAACACAACCCTAATCCATTCAATCTTAAAATTCTTCAAGAAATTTAGGGCATTGGTAAGACCAAGTGTTTCAACAATTTTGTGCTCTAGTTTCTGTTCTATTTTCTCATCACAGAGTGCCTGATATGCAACATACATATCAAAATCACCTATTTCCCCAATTTTACAATGTATGTATGATCATATGTCTTCAGTTAACAAAACCCTAGGTGGGATTCTTGAAAAAGTGCCTGCTAAATCTATTTGCGAAGCTACTTTAGGGTGTAACTTATAAGGACATTCCTTGTAGCTTGCTGACACTATTAAATTAACTTCTTCTTCCACAACTTTAGATGAACTCGGTGTAGATGCCATTTCAATAAACTAGGTTTTCCGATAAGTATGAGAAATATGCTCAGTAGGGTTTCAACTTACTCGAAATGTATCGAAGAATGTGCTTAGTTTGATCTACAACTACTTGAATTTTCTTGAAAGGTTCTTGCTCGAACTCACTCTGTGAAATTTTAGCTCTCCGAAATCACAATTTGAAAAAATAAACTTTGTCTTCCCTGTATTTATAGAATTTTTGATATTCCCACTCAAAAATTTATGCAATAAATACTTGACCTACTTTTTGGTTCATGACAATTATTAGCTCAATGACAACTACAATCTTTCATCTGCTTGGTTAACATAAGAATTATTTTCTCGGTTGATACTATTATTCAGTTAACCTTGAATAGTGATTATCGACGGGTAACCGATGCTCAATCTAACTTTTACCAACTGTGTAACTTTGTTAGTTCAAAACATATAAACCAAAATGCATCTTTATTCATGTAGATTTAGTATGTGCACAACATGTATAAGGAATTGTATGTAAAATGTGATCATTTTGAAATGTTAGTCCCATACTTACCTATATCACCTTAGGTGGAGGTACCGATGTCACCCAATCCAGTGGAAGAGGTTTCACCGACAACATTACTTGACTCAGCATTCTCATTAGATACCTTTCTCCACATGTCGTTCCTTATTCTCATGATATCTGCAATACTGTTTCCACTCTCAAATACATGATTTTCATCTGGTGCTCAGACTCTGTAGTCTTTCCTTAGGTGACTGACCTTATGACAATGCAAACATGCCATTCCAGTGCTTGTCCAGCTTCTTGATTGTCCAACCCATCTTTTCTTGTTACAATTTTCTATAATTTTCCCATATCTACCACATGCAATACAGCTAGTCCATGTGTTTTAATCTGAAACATAAGAGTTACCTTGTCTCTTTGATTGATAAGGCTTGTGTTGTGTCTTCTAATTTGGTGTCCAAACTTGCTTCATTTTTGCCTTACATTCTCATGCAATGTGTCCATGTTCATTGCAAGTGTAACATAATTTATCCATAGTAGGATTGTTAGCATTCTTGTTCAGTTTAGCTCTACACTCATAACCTTGGTGACCATACTTTCCACAATAATAGCAATAACCATTAAACTTAGGAGTGACTGGAGGTTTACCTTGTGCTTTGCTTCTACACACATTAGAAGTATGTCCTGGTTTGCCACAGTGATAACATGATAATGTCTTTGGCCTTTGACTCTAATTGTTGTTGACTTATTTAGCTTGTTGTGATGATTCTCCTTCACCGGTATAGCCTAATCTAGCTTTTCTTCCAAATCTTGATTGATTAATCAGAAAATCATCAATCCTTTTAGAATTATCCTCTGCCAGTTTCTTCATTTCATGATGTTGTTGTTGTGTTTTCACTTCATTTCTCAATTTTTCATTTTCTTCTCTGAGTATTCCTATATCTTCAAGTTTTCTTGATAGTTCACTATTAACTCAGTTGACCTCGTGATTCACTATCACCATTTGATTTGAGAATTCAAAATGGTGCTTAGTGAGTCTATGAATCTCTCTTTCTTTTTCTTGAACTTGTTCATTTATTAGTCTTTGGTTTTCAATAACTAGATTCCTTTCTTGCTCAACCTATCTAGCATTGTTCATTACTTCTACCATTCTTACCATCTAAGATTCCTAACTGATTTGCAATGCTTTCACTTGTTCGATTAAGTGAAGATTCTTTTTAGACAACTCAGAGACTATACTTTCAAATCCATCAGAAATACTTCCAAAACTAGATCCAATGTGATCAAATAGATCCTCAATCGCTTCTTCATGGTATCCAATCTCATTATTCAAAATAGGTAGGTTCTTTCTTTCAACTAGTAATTTCCTCAAACCATCCTTCACTTGCTTATATTTCTCAACAAACATTTGCATTTGAATCTTCTAATTCTCTATTATCTTATCTAACTTATACCTCTCCATGACTTATATCTTTACCCCTCAGTGGTTAAACATTCCAATAAGAGAACTAAGCTCTGATACCAATTGTTGGATTAGGAGAGATAGGGTACTAAGAGGGGAGGGGTGAATCAGTGCTCACAAAAACTTTAGCATATAAACCTTTTAGATCTAAAACTATAAATAGTAGTAACCTTGCATAGTAACTTGTATCAAATGCATGTATCATTCATTCATTCAACTTGTAAAAGTAAATAACATGAAATCAACAATATAATAGTCTCATAACACAAGTATTTTGGTAACGCAGAAACCCTTGTCAGAAGGTAAAAACTACGGTGGGGATGACACCCACAAATTCTTCACTACTGCAAATAGAAAAGGTTTACCTATTAGGGCTACAAGTTTTGATCACTTCTGGTGATCTTACCCTATTAGGAGTAACATATTAGATCAGCTAGATCTACCTAGTTATAGGATTTTAGCAACACTACTTGAGTGTGCACTCGGTTAAGAGATTTACAAAAAGACTATCAAGTCTACTCTATTAGGCAATTTTTGTGACATTTGACCATATTTTTGTGAGATGTTAGGAGATTTTAATGCAATGAGAAGAAATGATGTGAGGGAAATTTTTGTTACTGGTATGTATGTCCTTTTAATATCAACACTCAGTTTCTTATTTTATATTTCCAAAGGTTCATTGCATTACATGATCTATCTTAAGTTTCCAATTCATTTTGTTTGTGAAGTCTTGTCATGCTCGTATTTCAATGCCAAAAGCACAACTTGGGTATTTCATGCTTGTACTATGATATTTCCATATCAAGTAGAGCCTCATATTCATAATTGCAAGGTTATATCGACATATCATACACAACACTATATAACATCATTGCTATCATCAGAGAGAGGTTCATTATATAGCTTATATCAATACTTTAGGAAGAGTAGAGATCTCTATGAATATCTGCAAATTGTAATATCTTAACTTTACATAATTCCTAAAGTCATCAGATACAATAGTGATTTAATATCATATCCACATTATTATTTGTAGATTATACATATTAATCCAAATAATCTTAGCATTACCTATAATATTATCAATTAGATAAGCTTAACATTTATAAGTGGTATCATAGATCATAATTCATAGTGTTAATTGAGACTTGGAGTGATGCAGAGCTTGACAACCAAAGGAGAATAGTCACTTTCCTGCATATAGGCTATGTTCCTATTGAGTTCAAGGTGAGTTAGGTCTCTTTGAGGCATGGAAAGAGGTCTTCTTTAAGGCTTCATAAACTGCCTTCTTCATTTAAGTCTTTCCTACGTTGAACACTTAATGATACTTCATTCTCTACTGACTTGACAACCTATGCAACTTCTAATGGGTAGAGACACTATGTGGCTTCTCTCCAGATTCAATTTTACAAGCTAAATTGCTTTCATAATCCTTAGCACAACATTATATAGAGGGAAAGGTGCAGACATATTACCATGTTACCTAGCATACCTGAAGCTTCTACTTTTTCTTTGTCAATACAATGTATGCCAACACCCAAACCTATGGGATGATGCATTACACAACTCTTTTCTCTAGGACACATTATCTCTACAAAGCCCAACTTAGGAGGGTATTCACATGTAATTTGAATCTTTTCATATATGTTTGTCCTTTGAAAGACTATACTACATTCAATTTTACTATGTATAAGGTTGTTATGTGTGCTTTAGAAAAGTTTCATTAACATTTTACTCTCTTTCTCTTTTAATTTTTCAAGACGGGCCTGTACATCTCTATCCTATTCATAGACTCCTTTTATTCATCATGACTAGCCCATTGACTTCTATCATAATAGAATGTGTCAACATTAAGACTGCTACTTTGAGATTTATGTACTGTGGTCTTAAGGACTATGTACTGATTACTTGTTTACTGCCCCTTATTATTGCCTGTTATCACCAGACCCATGCTCTTGTTGGTCATTACTCTCATTGCTTTCTTTATCATTCTTAGCTTAGACAGGGCTACTGAGTCAACCTCAAGTAAGGAGGCTTGAGATAACATGTCTTATAAGGAAAAATGGCAAGAACTCAATGTTATCATTGTCATGCAGAAGCTCTCTTTCTATTCTTCTAGTCTTCATGGATAGTACTATGAACTGTCATCATCAATACTCTTTCACCTGCATCATGGAGGAAATATGTCTCTTGCTTTTGATTTTGCAAGTTAATTTTCTTGGTTTCATAAGTTATCTTAAAAGGGGACATCACAAAGAAGTCTAGGTCAAAGATGTGGAGGTGGGACAACTATATCGATATCCATAGATGAGGAAGAATTTGAAGGGCTTCCAGAGGACAACTCAGTGATCATAAGGATTTCCATCTAGGTAGGGACCCCAAATGGATGTCCATGTTGCTTGCCACTAGGGCCAAAGTTCCACTCTTGGGCTTAGATAGGACAATCAAAGATCCTCTATTACGACCATCTCGCCAATTCCATAATAATGGTTACTAAGACTTATGAAATGAAGCTTGGATAGGGAATGTAGAGATGACCACCCCACTAGGTAAGGACCCCAAATTTATGCTCTTGGCCTTAGTGTGAGATAGCTTCAGGTAGACCTATTGTGTTTCTTCTCTCATGTATGGTTACTAAGTCTTAAGAAATGAAGTATGGATAGGGAAGGTAGATACAAGCACCCCGCTAGGTTAATATATTAGATGTAGCCATACATTAAGTTAATAATCAAATGAATATTGAATGAAGAATAGAGAATATGAGAATATTCTTTGGTGGTTGTGGGCTGTGACAAATTGAGAAAAAATCATTGAGTGAGTGGCCATTAAAACAAATATAGGATACCTCAAAATTTTAATTGAAAAATGCCAAGCAGCCTCTGAAACTGGCTTTAAAAACCTTGTCAAATGACCACCTAGGGCCATGAAAACACATAGATCTATAGGCTTTTGATATGAGAGTATGACCCCAAGACAACCTTTCTTAATGCCTTTAGAATTAAGAAATATCAATATTGAAAGTTGGGTATTTCAATTATTTTGCAACTGGACTGTAAACTGACTTGAAATTGGCCTCTTAAAAATAGTAAATCACCTCCTAAGACTCTGAAATTTTTTATGATTATGCATTTAGATGCCTATAATTTATTGAATCAGTTCATTCCTTATGACAATCATCGAGCATCCAAATATTTATTGTTGCCCAAAAAATTCCCTGTCTTTCATTTTTGGTCGCGGCCGTTTTTCCAAAAGAAATGCTCAAAGTGTTGAAAGTCTAGTGTGCTTTCTACCTTTTGGCCCAAAAACCCAATGTTTTTTCAACCCTATCTCTAAAGGTTCCGGATGTTTTCAACTTTCAATACAAAAAATTCTCTGTGTTTTCGACCTCAGTCTGAAAACCCAGTGTGTTTTTGACTGCTTCTGCACTTTACCCTTCTCTGGCGTCTACATTTTTTCCATCCATGCAATTCTGACCAGGTGGGTCCCTCTGATGTTTTCAACAATCTGCTACAGCTTGTCACATGATCACATAGCCCTTTTTTAGGCTATGTGAACATGTGACTAGCCGTTAAGTGCGCAACCCTGAGGTACCAGGTGGGGCCCAGTCTGCAGTCCTCAAGCTTTCAAACCGCCAGCAGTCGAGAGGCAATGGTTTCACATTGGTCACATGATCACATGGGATCTTTTGATCCCATGTGCCCATGTGACTAACTGTCAGTGATTCGTGGTCGGCAACTTGCAGTTAGCTCTAGGCCGGTGAGGGTAGCATCATGCAGTTGGTCGCATGATCGCATAGGCCTCCCTAGCCGCATGCGATCATGTGAAAAGTGGTAAGTGGTAAGCAGACTTGAGTTTCAGTGGGTGGTGACATGTCCAGTATGCAGTAGGCCTGGTAGTGGAGGCACCAGTTGAGCCAAGATCAATGGATGGTGCATGATCTCATGGGATCTTCCAATCCCGTGAGATCATGCGACAGCCATTTGATTCTTCTATGTTTTCGGGCATTCTGTCATGGGTCCATCTGATGCAGCGGTCTGTGGGTTTGGGTTGCAATGAGGTGGCAGGGTAGAAAGAGATCTCTAGTGGTCGTAAGATCTCATGGGATCTTTCGACCCCATGAGATCTTGCACCCACCGTCTGATTGGAATCTCAGCTTGCGGGTAGGCCCGGGGTTGGTAAAGAAAGTGCGCAGGAGCAGGGTTGCGCGGTTAGCATGTTTTGCATGGTCGCTAAGTGGAGCCCAGGGTTAAGAAAAGTTCAGGTGACTTGGCGACAAGAGGAGATTTGAACCCGAGGTAAACCAGGGTTAAGTTTTTCAGTGTGGTCTTGCGGGCCCCATTTGTCTTGCGTGGAAGAGCGACAGTGTTCAAAGGTTTGTCGCATGATCACATGAAGACCTTTCGGCTCATGCAATCATGTGACCACTGACTTTTTTCAAAGTGGTGTGGTTGTGGGTCCAGCTGTGTGGTCAGCTCTGGTTGGGCCATGTGGCAAGGTTTAGCAGGTGGCAGATTTTCTAGGGCCCAGGTGTCTTGTGTGGCAAAGCGGTGGTAGTTCAAAGAGGGTTGTCACATGATCGCATGAGGCTTTTTTAGCTCATGCGATCGTGCGACTAGTGGTATTTTTAAGCAATGCATCTTTTTTTTTTCATGGTTTCTCTTCCAAGATGAGCATTTACAAGTGCGGGTAGCTGAAGAAATTGATGATTTCAAAGGGCGGTTGCAATTGGGAGAAATTGCAGAGATCTTTTGGGCAGTCATTTTGGGTCCTTTTCGGGATCTAAAAAATTGGATTTTGCACATTCATGGTAGTGTGGGCTTGCAGGAGGGTTGTTGAATCCAGGCTTTTGTGTCTGTAGGATGATTTCATTACAAGCATGGGCACGCAATGAAATATCTGATTCGCCATGATATTTACAGAGAACATTTATGATCAGAAGTGACTATTTTTAGGGCCAATTTATTATAATGCATATTTATGTAACCCTAAGGAGATATTTTGACTCCTACCTACGTGCAGCAAGTGGTGTATATATTCTTTTTTTTGGAGCCAGCAGTGCTCAGAATTTGCATTTTGTAAAAAAGGAAAGACTCTTTTCTTGGAAAACTATCTGTAGCATTTCTTCTTGCTCTCTAGTTTTTCACATCTTGTAAGTTCTCATTGATAATACAAATATTGAAAAGCATTCTGTGACATTTTTGTTGTCCTCATGCCTTCATGTGTGTGTTATCTCTTATTGGATTGAAGTTATGAATGCTATCAATAGAAATTGGGGTTCCTGGTCCCTCTCATTTTCTATAATTTTGTGTGTTACTGTGTCTGATCTGATTTAGATGTTTTGTGGGTATGCTACAGCCCCTAGCAGTCTTGTCTCATTCCTACACCTAGTTTCAGAAAAGGATGTCTGTTTGTAGGTCATAGGTTGAGCCTTTGTTCAGACCCTCCTATGAAATACTTATGCAAACCTATCTAGTGAGTGGTGACTTATTAGACCTAATTTCTTCATTGATCTCATCCCTCTATACTGAGATCCAAACCCTAGTTTCAGTGCATCACCTAGTAGGTAGATTTTCTTTCTATTATTTACATTTCATGCACTCCTTCTATCCCTTTCCCCTCAAAGTTTACTTTCATGTTAAAAGCAAATCAAGGTGATTATCCAAGAAGAACCAGCCTAGAATCTGGAGGTCTCATCTCGGTTAGCAAAAGGTCCCACAACCTTGAGATGATTCCCACGTTATACTAGATTATCAAGACTACAAGAGCTTGAGATTAGAGGTGCAAATTCAGTGTATAACATTTATATCCAAAGTTGGCCTTCTAAAAGACTTATCAATGTGCATTCTAAAAACTAGTAAAAACTACATTCAAATTTGGTCTGGAAAACTGAGCAAATGTATTCACAAGGGTCTGAAAGCTGACATGGGAGCTGAAACATATATTGGTAATCCATAAAAATAATCACTTTGTCACAACATTTATCTTGACATAAAATAAAAGACCTCAAAGCGGGCTACTAAATTAAAATTGAAAGTGAGCATAATGCAGATATATGTGAACCACTCAAAATGGGTACCTCAAGTGGGAGGTTGGAGATGATCAAATATGTTCAATGAAAATGGAAGAACACATTTCCATATCCAATCTTCTTAAAAGTTACTGATAATTTGATTCATATGCTCTCAAACTAGGCCTTTCAAATAGGTTTCAAGGGTACACTTAGATGCCTTGGTAAAATTTTATATATAGGCGCACTCAGAAATTTCTTCAAAATTTATAGGCACCAACAAAACTAATGTCCAACCTAGATATAATATCCTTGATATTCATACTTAAACCTCATAAAATAATATCCAACTCAACCCATGCATGATCTCTAAGACCAAACAAATCTCACACTCTAAGCCCCCAAGAAATGGAATGTTTTTATGATAGGCACATGCTTTAAAAAAAGAAAAAGGTTGTAAATCGGGATGTAAATCTCCTAAATGAGAGAAGATCCTTACATTAAAAAAATAACTACATGCAAGAAAGGATGGCATGTGACAAAAAAACACTACACAATTGAGAGAAAGTGAATCCTTAGAAATGAATAATGGATTGAGAAATGAAACCTTTACCTCCAAGGGTGCAAAAAAGGGAAAAGATAACCCATTATAAACCCTATAGTATTTCTAATGGTATAGAGATGCATGGTAATATAATGTATAAAGATGGAGAAACAAATGTAAAAGAGACAAATACTTGGGAACCAATGACAATGCAACTTTAGTATATGTTTTTGTTATAGAGAAATCAGTTAGAAACCCATCAATTATATATATATATATATATATATATATATACATATATATATATATATACATATATATATATACATATATATATATATATATATACATATATATATATAGATATACATATATATATATAGATATACATATATATATACATATACATATATATATATATATATACATATACATATATATATATATGCATATATATATATATGTATATATATATATATATATATATGTATATATATATATATATATATATATATATATATATATATATATATATATATATATATATATATATATATATATATATATATATATATATATATATATATAACCAAAAATTATTATTGGTCGCTTTTTCAACATTTTAATAATAGTTATTTCGATGAGAATACTATGTGTTTGACATTGATTCCGAACCACATTTTGTCACAAGAGAGATGAATTGTGTTTTGTGTTTCGATGAGAATGCTATGTGTTTGACGTCGATTCCGATAACATTATGGACCCTGATTGGTCATAATTTTGATGAACGTTGGTCGCAAAAATAAAAGATTTGATCTAAAATTATTCCAGGTAATTCAGTCAGTAATTCAACCACTAAGGAGGTTGGAAGTTTGACGATAGGTTTTCCTGTCATATAATCGATGAAGAAAAGTTTGACAATAGTTTTGGTCATCTGTTCGACCAATGGGTATTGAAATTGTGACCAATCCTCATCAAAAAATAGGGTAAATTTTACTACTGACTTGTATCAAATGCATGTATCATTCATTCATTCAACTTGTAAAAGTAAATAACATGAAATCAACAATATAACAGTCCCATAACACAAGTATTTTGGTAATGCAGAAACCCTTGTTAGAAGGTAAAAACTATGGTGGGGATGACACCCACAAATTCTTCACTATTGCAGATAGATAAGGTTTGCCTATTAGGGCTACAAGTTTTGATCACTTCTAGTGATCTTACCCTGTTAGGAGTAACATATTCGATCAGCTAGGTCTACCTAGTTATAGGATTTTAGCAACACTACTTGAGTGTGCACTCGATTAAGAGATTTACAAAAAGACTATCAATTAGGAGATTTTACCAAAACTCAATTACAATGATTAGAAAGCAATAGGTAACTATATGCTAATGACAACTGAACTTGTCAGATACATATCAATAAATTACTAAATATATATCACCTTATACTATGTGAATATCTGCTCTAAGCTTCTTGGTTAGCCTACTCTGATCTATGATGTACAAAAATAACCTAGATCTACGATGTACAAAAATAACCTAGATCAAAAAATTACATAAGATCTTCATCGCATTAAATGATTATCTCAACAATAAATTATCCTCAATTTGGTAAAATGTTTTCTAATTTTGTTGTAACCGTTTGCATAAATAGATGTGTCATTTCTGATTCCTATGCCATTTCTTGTGATCCTTGGTAAACACTATAAATACTTCTCATTAATTACAGTGATGCTCGGTGTTTATTGCTGCTTGGTATCGATGTCTAATTCTTGGTAAAACTGTTTGGCGCTCAGTATTAAGACTTAACTGACTGGCTTGTATTGCTTACAATTACCGACTGGGTTCATATAAGTAACCAATTGATGTCTTTGACTTCATTTGATACTAATGACAATCATTAATGCTCAATAGAGATAACAAAGAGAGTTTCTCATTTACAATAACTTCATCTGAGAAATGAGAGAGGGAAATCTCTTAAAGAGAGAGGAGAATGTTTTAAATAGAGATGAGGAGAGGAGTTACTAAGTAACTCACCAATCTATGAATTCCATCATCCATAATAGGTGCACATGCAAAGTGTCAAGGTCCTGTTAAGGAGGAATAAACTAATTTCCTTATTAAATAAATTACAAAATATGAGTTGTCCTCCCACTTGGACTAGAGGAAAAAATACATGTAGGGATTCCATAGGAATATCCTAATGAAATAAATAAATACAAGGAAAGATTAGATAGTCTAACACCTCCCTTTAATCTTTTCTTGGGTGATTACAACAAGGGGTATTAAACCCAAAATTCACAAAAATATGCAACTTGATCTTTAATATAAGGAAGAAATGTATTATCTTCAAGTGCGCTAGTCTTTCGTATGTTGCACATGCATATTTTGTAGAGCCAAGAGAAGTGGATGGGTCCTTGAAATGTGTTCAAGTGGAATTATATTCACATCTTCGAGTAGTCTTGTGATTCATAAGATTTTTTTAAATGAATTGATGTCTTGAAGTTTCCTTGATGGATCACCTAAAACATAGAACATAGAACAAGAAAAAAAAGGAAAGTATCCACAAGTATAATTCCATTGCATATTGTAGTTAGTATATCTTTTGAAATTTGTAACATAAGAAAAAATCTCATAGTGAAAAACTAAGATAAGAGAGAGAAAGATAAATGTAATCTCATTAAAATGTAATGAATCTAACATGATATCAAGATAAACTAAATGCTCAATGTTGCAAAAAATGAACAAGCGAGGAAGAATCAATGCTCTCATAAAAGAAACATTGCAAATGACCACAGACAAGGTCAATTAATGAGACCTACATCAACATTTCATCAATCACATGGATATAGACAGTCCACTAATGAGTCATCCCACTGCAAGTGAATGGTTAATTATGCCACAACCTGCATGACTCGCGATCTAAGCAATGAGGAATGCAATACATTAACACAATAGTAGAATTTGCATAGAAACATGAGAGAGTCAAACATCAAACCAACCGATGACCTGATTTGCCAAACATGTCTACAATCATGAGCTAGAATCAAGGAACCATTAAAGAGATAAAAAAATTTAAACCAACATAAATCTAAAAATTATTGACATATGCTAAATAATAATTTGAACTAAGTATTATGAGTGAGAAAAAAACATTTCCTTCCAAAAAGATGAGAAAACAACTGAAGTAAGTTCATCCCAGTTCAAATTTAAAAATGGAACAAGTTGATAAACATCAACTGAAGTAAGTGCATCTCAATGCCACTTACAAATGGAACAAGTTGATAAACATCAACTAAAGTAAAAGGAACCCAGTGCCACTTACAAATAGAAAAAGTTGATAAACATCAACTAAAATAAGTGCAACCCAGTGCCACTTACAAATGGAACAAGTTGATAAGCATCAACTGAAATAAGTGCATCCTAGTGCAACTTACAAATGGAACAAGTTGATAAAAATCAGCTGAAGAAAGTGCATCCTAGTGCAACTTAAAAATTAAATCAATGGATCAAAAGGAATCCATAAAAGATGCAACTAAGTGCATAACAATAGATCATATAAAATATGATAAAAATAATGCTCAATAATTATCCACTTGAAGGAAATGTTGTTAGGTAGCTCACAATACTTGAACAAAATTAAAATTTAGTAATGCAATGAATTAAAGAGATAGCCCATTTTTTATAGAGGGTAAGAAATATTAGAACAAGCTAAGCTTAGCATGAAGAAATTGATTACCATTATCCTTTTGATGAAAAAACAATAGAGTTCAAAAACCTTTAATAGATATTTGAAAAATAGAGTTTAAAATAAACTTAAGTAAAAGGATTAACAGGATAGAACAACCAATAGGATAGAACTATTATCTCTTTTGAGGAGGAATAAAATGATAATGAGGAAGGGATGAATACAGAAAATGAGAAGGAGGTTTCCAGTGGAAAAGGTAAAAATAAAAGGGAGCCTTCTACGGAGAGGATTTCTAATGAAAAAATCAAGAACAGGGGTGAAAGATATAGCCGGTTGTTTCCTAATGACAGGGCCAAGAGTCATAGAAACACCCCCTACTAGCTCCCATGTTAAGGCTCAGGACAACCACCAGGATGAGCTTGAAGGTAATTACCAGGATGACCCCTCTCCCTAGTCTTTTCACCCCCAAAACTTGGCAGATGATAAGGACCAGAATAATGAGGAGTTTTGTTGCAATATGTCAGACAAGGGGAGGAAAGTGTGGTGAAGCTTCAATGTTAACAATGATAAGATGGGGATTATCAGGGAAGCCATTAATCCCAAAATTATTGAGGGTGAGGATGGTAGGATTCAACTGGAGGAGTTGATTGACCCAGCTCTTATGGTCCTCAGTGATAACATGAGGTAAATGGAGCTTAACCTTCTCAACAATGCCAAGAACAACATGCTGGATAATTTTAGGTCAATCAAATGGCTTTACCACAAAGTGGGGGAACTCAAGAACAAAGTGAATGGGACTTACAACAATAATGGAGGCAGTGCAACTAAGAATTATAAGAGGCTAGAAACTAGGATAATTAAGATGGGGGAAAAATGTTGAGCCTTGAGGACACTCTCAAAGGCATCACAGAGCATAGTTTCAACATCCTGAGAGCCTCTAATGAAAAAATCAAGCTGCTCATTGAGAAAATGGAAGAAAATACAGGAAGGAAAGACATGGTGATCATAAAAGAGGACAAAGTGTAGAAGCTTGATGATGGACCTGGGAAGAGGACTAGGGCTAGATCCAAGAAGAATTTGGAGCATGAAGATTCCATGGATCTCCATAAGATTAAGGAGGTTGCTGATAAAATGGAGATCCTCGAGTCCAAAGAGGCTACCCTACTTAGGAATATATCCTGACTAATTTCCCAAGTTCTTATGGCTGCCCATGTTTGTTGTTTTCTTTTTTGTTGGCTTTGTCTTTGTTTCTCTTTAACTTTCGACCCTGGTAGTGGCATGTTTCGCTCTTTGTTCCTATAGCATTTTGTTTGGACAAGTATGTTTCTATCTTACACTCTGTATTGGGTTTCAGGCACCCTGTAAAACCTTTTTTGCTTAATCAAAAACTATTTAAGCATAAATAGATTAAAAAAAAATTGAAACACTAAATTAAAGATGATATCAAATTGTGTTTCTGGATTTAACTTAATGTTAATGAAGAAATAAAGCCCTGAAATGTGATTTGTAAAAAAAATTAAAATAAATATAGAATGATTAATATGTTTAAATGATATTGAATGAATTGATAATTTTTTAAATGAGAAAACAAATTTTTAGTGCATGTATTTATCAAAATGGCAATTGGATTATGTTTATATTGATCAAATAAATATGGGGTTAAAATGATTTTAAAAATTATGAAGTGAAAATTTTGTTTAAACATTTAAACTTTTTTGTTAAAAGAAAGTTGAATAAAATTTGTTAAAATATAAAAAAACACAGAATCTAATGATTAAATAAACTCGAGAATCTAATGATAAAATAAGTAAAATTAGTGGGATGCGCAAGAGGAGGAAGAGATATTGCGCAAGAACAAAAAAGGTTGTTGCTAAAAGTGAGGTAAAGCTATGAAGAGTAGTAAAGAAATCTTCACAAAATTGAGGAGATATCAGTACATATAATGGTAAGGGAGCACGGATGGGAAAGGAGAGATGGTATCAATGCAAGGGGAGCAAGACAAAGGCTTGCACAAACTAAGGCCTACACAAACTATGGGAAGAACCATAAAAAAGAAAAGCTGCCTAAAGTATTACTCTGAGATGGTGTTGCACTGGAGATAGCTGGAAATAGATCAAGATTCAAGATCAAGGGTTGTGCAAGGAATGGGCTATCTTGATTAGCCTAAAAAAATATACAAAGAGCTACGAAAGGGGTGGAAAATGCAGAGGAAGGTTAGGTGGGTATGAGAAAGATAAATGAAATGATAAAAAATAGAGTTATGTAATGGAAATGGAATAACAAAGATACACATGTGAGACAATAAACCTAATAAATATAAACAATAGTAAGAGAAAAGATGTTAGATTGTTTGTGTAAAAAGTAATATCAACAACAAATAGTAACCAAAGTTATCATCCTGCAGAGAGAAATGAGAAATGTATATAACAATAACAAAGATTAGATTATAGAAAAAAAGAGTTGAACAACAATTGACCCTGCATGCACAAAGATATCATAGAATTATGAGATAAATATTATTTGAATCCTATAAGAATCAAACCAGTAGAGGGGTGAAAAAAAAATGATTAGATTAAAACCTGTAAGAATGTTAGAATATCTAACAAATGAACAAAATGAAAACCCTTGCGGTCTCCCGATAGAGGGTGCTTGTTAGATCTTAAAAAAAAATTTAAATGGAGATTAATAGACTTAGATCTAGAGGTAAACCATCCAGAACTAATTGAACAAAAATGTTAGATTTAGATAAACAAATAATAAAATCGGGTTTGGTAGTGAACTGTCCAAACCCAAAAATAAAATAAAATCCTTCTAAAGAGAGTTAGAAACTAATGTCAGATCTACAAAAAATGAAAAACCTACAACAAAAGTTAAACAAACAAGATATCCTTTGAATCGAACCTTCATGCAAACACTCAAACAAGGATTAACATGATTTGATACCTTGTAAGGAATATACAAAAAGTGAAATGAACTAAAGGGAAGAATCCAAGTGAGTGAAGAAAAAGGAAGTGTTTTACCATTAACACAATGGAAGAGATATTTCTTCAAGATCTATCACCAAAACCATCAAGATGCATAAGATCAACACAATGAGACAAGGATTTTTAAAGGGGAAAAACAAAGAAAATCCCCTTGTGACATTATGAATGAGGTCATAGCCTAGAGAGAGAGAGTGAGAGAGAGAGAGAGAGTTTCTCATTTACAATAACTTCATCTGAGAAATGAGAGAGGAGCATCTCTTAAATAGAGATGAGAGGAGTTACTAAGTAACTCACCAATCTATGAATTTCATCGTCCATAATAGGTGTGTGTAAAGTGTCAAGGTCCTCTTAAGGAGGAATAAACTAGTTTCCTTATTAAAATAATTACAAAATATGAGTAATCCTCCCACTTGGACTAGAGGACAAAATGCATGTAGGGATTCCATTGGAATCTCCTATTTAAATAAATAAATACAAGGAAAGATTAGATATTCTAACATGATACAACTGGAATTTAATATGGTTATTAGGGTAGTGTTCTACTACATGTTTGAATTGGATATAGAAGTTTTTCTAGTAATTATGAATCTAGTATTGGGATAATTGTAGGATGTTCAAGGCATCTCATTCTCCTAGAGTGGATCATGCTTCATATTTTTGGTATGCATATTGCATTTAATGTTTATCTCTTATCCAAAGGGGTCCATGATATTTGTGACCTATGTATTTAATTATTATCTCTTATTTGGATGGGTCCATGTTAGGTAAAATCTATGTTTTGGTCTACATGCTTCTGGAATGGGACTTTATTGTAAGTTTTTGTTGTCATGAGTGACTTGTAACTTAATTTTAATATACTTCTAGCATAGTCAAACTTTTTTTACACTCTGATGATCTATATTGTATATATTAAAGTGTGTTCTTTGGAAAATAAAAGAGAGCATGGTGTGTGAATCAATGAAGATCTATAAGAAGAATCCAAAAGAGTAGAGATCAATTAATGTGGTTCTTATTTTGTAACTATGGCTGAGAAGAAAATGCAGTAATAATGTATTGTTGAGTTTCATAGTGTTGTGTAGATTAGTTACAATATTAGGAGAATTTCTATTTATCTATTGTAAATTTGTGTGTTCCTTGTCCCTAGGATAGTGTGTCTTAGGTGCACAAGTTGTTTATTGTACCTTTCTACTTTGTTAGTGAGTCTTTATTTGCAAGTCTAGAGTAGTGAACTCCTATCTGTATTCATTTTTGTATTAGAAGTGAGACTTTGATTACAAGTTCGAAGAAATGAGATCCCACTATATTTTTAATCAAACTATATACATCAATGAATTATCTTTGTAGGAAAGTGCTCACCATGGTTTTTATCAGTTTTAGTTTTCCGCATATAAAAATCTTGTTGTTCATGTATTGTTGTTTCAGTTCATTATTTTCTTAATATTTTATGTGGTGAATGTTTTAAGTTAGTTGATGTATCATCTTAAAATGGAAGCACTTCCATGGTAAGAGCATTTAGCCCTCTGAGTAACTGGTTTGGGGTCATGTCGAATGCCTTGAATGGATATTCAACTTGGATATGGCTTTTCCCCCTGTTCTACCCCATTTTCCACTTCTTCCTAGCATTTTCTTCCATCCTGAACTGTGAACCTGAGATTCTTGACCATAAGGTCAAGGTCAACCTCAACCCTGATCTAGTCAGGGTCAATCTCGACCTTGACCCTAGGGTTTGGGATCTTCGCTGTTAGCTTCCAGTTGTGGGATCTCATCAAAATCTTGCATTTTCCCTCTTCGGGGCCACTATTTCTTGAATTAAGTGTCAAATTCTCATATTAATATTTGAGGTGGACCTTTCTTGATATTTGTATAAGAATCCTAATTTATTATTGGAGATTATCCTTTCTCGAGTTTTGTGCCTAATACTCAAATTAACTTTGGGGTTGGCCTTACCTTGAATTTTGTAACAAGGCTCTTAAATAATTATTTATTTCTATATTAAGGGTGGTCCCCTCCTAGAGTTTTGTGTCAAGACTTTAATTTAACTTCCTCTCCATGTGAACCTCTCTAGAGTTATGTGCCATGGGCCCCTAATTATTGTTTTCTACAAGGCCCCTCTTGTGCCCTAGATCACTATAAAAGGGAGCCTTCCTCTCTCATTTCATCCATCAAGTTTCTCAATCTCTCAAGCTCTCAAGCAAGAAGATCAAGAATTCAAGACTTCAAGCATTCAAGCATCCAATTCATCAAGGAGATCCATTAGTAGCTGTATACACCTAAAAATAGCTTCATTAATTAATTCAATATTTATTATTTAATTACTATTGACTTGATAGATTAATTAAATATTTATTATTTAATTAATAATTAGTCCTCTGTTTATTAAATAAATTATTCAATTTATTTAGTGAGTTCACTATAGTCTATTCTTCTATCCTAAGTCTTCTAATTAGTCTTATTAAAGTGATTTAATTAAATACACAATCACTTAAATATGACTAAGTTTCCTAGTCCACCTCACCTACCTAGTCACCTGACACATCACTTTGGCTAAGATAAATAATTATTATTAATTATTTATTTACAATTATCCTCACCCACACATGTCCTATTCTCAAGAGCTATGTGGCCTCATAGGACTTAGTCTCATGACCACATGTCCTCTCAACAACCAAGTCAAGAGACATGCCCTATTCCTAAGAGACTTCTCAAGCCACCTCTAAGGGTCAAAGGTGAATCATAGGACACTTGTGCAAAGAGTCCTCATGAGGAAAAGGTCTCCCCCTCTTTCTCTCTTTGGTCTTTGTGAGACACTTGACATGTGTCTTTCCTTTCCACCTTCTTCTCCTCCATATCAATGTGAGAGGAACATCATCCATATTCTTCCTCTCACATTCCAACTACATCCCCCTTTCTCTCAACTCCTTCAACCAAGTCAATCCTAGCCCTAGGATCTTCCACCTTTCATTCTCAATCGTAGGATTGCACCACCTAGGCCTAGATCCTCTAAAACTCTATAAAAGGAGCCACATTTCCCATTTGAGAGCTAATAGGTATTTTTGATAATAGGCATTCAAGCATTCAAGCAATCAAGCATCCAAGCATTCTAAGAGCAATCAAGCATCCATACTATCACCATTTCATTTGCATTTCATCCATTAGTTTTGCATAAGCTATTGTGCACTCATTTCATTCAATCTCCACACTTTGGTATCATCTTGGGAGAAAGCTTCATTTGGAAATCTGAGAGCTCAACATCTTCAAGAAATCAAAGCTAGGAGGACAATGGACACAAGCTGCATGGTAGGTGAAGGTAATTAAATTAGTTTCATCATTATATAGTTACTTTGCATTCTTCATTGTGTTTGCATTAGATAGATTTATTGGCTTTAATAGTTAATTTATCATCTCTAGTTGTGTTTAATAGTTGGCTTTAATAGTTACTTTGCATTCTTCATTGTGTTTGCATTAGATAGATTCTGAGTCATGGGATATCTCTCTCATGACATCAGACTATCTGTGATATCCTCCTATTCAAGTCAACAACAATCAACCTATCAAATTTTGATAAACTGATCTATCAATCTATCTATCCTATCATATCAATTTCAAACATGTTACTATCACGTGTTTCAACAGATGATTCTATCAATTATCTACGTTCAAGACTGGTTAACTAGCGAACATGCTACAATGTTGCCTATCTTGATCAAATCGATCAAAATCAATCACCGACAGATCCAATCGGCTTATCAACATTAAGTTTGACCTAACTGACTATCTAGTTTGACCACATTCTATCACTTCAAACACATGCGCAACATTGAAACATGTATCTGCAGCATTCTTTCACATTTGCGCAGGTTTTTACCTATGCCCAATTTTTATTGATATTTGCGCAATAATTCTGCACAATTGCGCAGATTTTGACAAAAGCATAATTTTATTGAACTTTTGCACCACAAATATGCACAAATGCACCAATTTTGCATGTGCGCATTTTTATTTTACACTTGCGCAACTCTAACATTCCTCTAGTATGAATGTGTAGTTGCCCTACATGCATGCACAGAAAGTTTTATTTTTCTATGTAAACGTTACTATTTTCTGCGTATTGGTGTGCCAAAACTGCACATTCATCCTACACCTAAAATCAAAAAATTTTCTAATCTAATTCTATCATTAAATCTATCCTAAACATGCTAAAATTCTAATCTAACATGCATCAAATCATGAAATCACAAAGTAGGATCGAGTCACCTACCGGTTCACCTGAATTAGGTGGTCGCTGGAAGCATCTAACTCTCTTGAAGTGGTGATCTGACAATGGGAATGGCATCCTGGTGGCTCTTTTCTTCTCTCTCTTGCGCTCTAATCTCCAAATGGGAAGTGTGCACAATGAGCTTATTGTGGACCCCTAAGCCCTATTTATAGCCTGTGGACCCTCTGTGCTTGGTGTGTGGACCCTATCTCTCATTTTTCTTCCATTTCACCCCATTTTCACCCACCTTTTCTTTTGTTTCTTTCATGAGATTGATTAATCAAAATAAAAACAAAAATAAAATAATAATAACACAAAATATTAATCAATCTCTTGAGGGGGCATGCTTACATCATTTTAGACATTGTTTGGGGCAGGGGCAAAATACTTAAAATTTTCTTTGAAACAATGTGGCACACACATTATTTCAAAGAGGGGCAAAATGTATACACCTAAAAATGGCTTCATTAATTAATTAAATATTTATTATTTAATTAATAATTAGTCCTCTATTTATTAAATAAATTATTCAATTTATTTAGTGAATTCACTATAGTCTATTCTTCTATCCTAAATCTTTTAATTAGTCTTATTAAAGTGATTTAATTAAATACACAATCACTTAAATATGACTAAGTTTCCTAGTCCACCTCACCTACCTAGTCACCTGACACATCACTTTGGCTAAGATAAATAATTATTATTAATTATTTATTTACAATTATCCTCACCCACACATGTCCTATTCTCAAGAGCTATGTGGCCTCATAGGACTTAGTCTCATGACCACATGTCCTCTCAACAACCAAGTCAAGAGACATGCCCTATTCCTAAGGGGCTTCTCAAGCCACCTTTAAGGGTCAAAGGTGACTCATAGGAAACTTGTGCAAAGAGTCCTCATGAGGAAAAGGTCTCCCCCTCTTTCTCTCTTTGGTCTTTGTGAGACACTTGACATGTGTCTTTCCCTTCCACCTTCTTCTCCTCCATGTCAATGTGAGAGGAACATCATCCCTATTCTTCCTCTCACATTCCAACTGCATCCCCCTTTCTCTCAACTCCTTCAACCAAATCAATCCTAGCCCTAGGATCTTCCACCTTTCATTCTCAACCGTAGGATTGCGCCACCTAGGCCTAGATCCTCTAAAACTCTATAAAAGGAGCCACATTTCCCATTTGAGAGCTAATAGGTATTTTTGATAATAGGCATTCAAGCATTCAAGCAATCAAGCATCTAAGCATTCTAAAAGCAATCAAGCATCCATACCATCACCATTTCATTTGCATTCCATCCATTAGTTTTGCATAAGCTATTGTGCACTCATTTCATTCAATCTCCACACTTTGGTATCATCTTGGGAGAAAGCTTCATTTGGAAATCTGAGAGCTCAACATCTTCAAGAAATCAAAGCTAGGAGGACAATGGAGACAAGCTGCATGGTAGGTGAAGGTAATTAAATTATTTTCATCATTTCATAGTTACTTTGCATTCTTCATTGTGTTTGCATTAGATAGATTTATTGGCTTTAATAGTTAATTTATCATCTCTAATTGTTAGACATCTAATTTGCATACAGTAGCTATTGAAGGATTCAAGCTCTATAGAGCTCTCTTGTTGAAGATTCATCCATTTTCTATTCAAGCCTTTTCCAAGTTCAAGATCCATTCAAGATTGGTGTTGAAGATCTAAAGACAATTGATTGGAGACATCCTACATGTGATTCTACATTCATCCATTCTTGTGGATTCAAGGATTCGAATCCTCCATAAGGGTTTCAACTCAAGCAAGGTGAATTGTTCCATTTACTTTGTTTACTCCAGCAATTTCAATTCAATTTCAAGGTTAATTCCTAAATTGGGGTTTGACTGAGGCAAACCCCCCCAAACAAACAACCAAAAACCCTCTTTTTCTTGTAGGTATAGGTGTGGAACTTTGGATCTAAGAGTAGATTTGGATACCCTTTTCGCCGAACTTTCGAGATCTGCAAACAAAATCAAAGTTGAACTTCATTTTCCTAAGGTCATCTTTGACCTTTTAAAAGGTCAAAGTCAACCTGATCAAATCTGGGAAAAAGATTTTTGGGTTTTGTAGATCTCACAGTTTTGGTTCAAGATTGTAGGAATCAACTATTTTTTAGATCGTTTGACAGGGTTTTCAGCCAATTCTTTTTTGGAAGTAAGTACCTTTATTTCTTAATTTCAATATTAGTCATCTACATTTACTTTTTGTATCAATACAATTTCATATAAGTGTAAAATATTGGCTTTGGGGTCTCTTTTATGTGCAAGCCATTGTTCTAGGACCCCATACACTATTTTATCCTTTACAGTTGATTACTAAAGTGATATTTTGGTTTATGTTGATTCACCCCCTCATGTTGATTTGTGCCTTAGTTTCTTTTACTTACCAAAACAATATTAACTTTATAAAAATTAACTTTATTTTGATGACAAAAATAATAATCACTTTTGATTGGTACAATAATGGGGCTTCATTAAATGCAACAAAGTACTAATAATGAACAAACCCTTAGGTAAACATGGTTTTGAACTAATCTTTTAGAAAACCTATTATTGTTCAACTATTTTTTTAAACAATATTAATCTATTTTTAATTAAAGGGTTGCAGGATCATGGTATACCAAGCTATGGCCTTGAGTGGCAATGAAAAATCAATAAATCAAGGTTAGTCAACTTGACATCAAAAGTTGAACAAGTTATCAACTTATATCAGAAATTTATAAAAAAATAATTTGTAAGAAATTGAATGTAGTTTCTAAGATACTAGCCCTTTTTTGAAAAAAAAAAAATCTAATTGGTGAAACTTTTAAATTTCAATGGAGTAGTACGAAAATTTCAGGAAAAAGATAAGTAGGTGTATATCTAACCTCCTTAATCACAATCAAATGATAATATTTTTTTACAAGATTATAGATATAAGTAGTAGACTCATGTCTGGATGTGATGCATATTATTTCAAAAAAAATTTCCAAGTAAATAATTAATTATGAATTTTCTACTACAAATTTTTCAGAATAAAGAAACTTGTGTCTAACCACCTTAACTAATTCTAAACTTTACAAAAAAAATTATAAAAAAAAATTGTAGTAGGCAAAGCATAGAATGTGACGCATGTTTCAGATTTCAGAAAGGTTATACCATTTGAAAGTTATTATTTTTTTCAGTCACTCTATCAATCAAGACTTTAGAGGTAACTCAATTAGAAAATAAGTAATAATTACTTACTGAACTCAAAATTTGATAGTAATTATAGTGATGGAAATTTGATAACATCCTTAAGGATTTCATCAAATTCAGGTGAAAAATAAGTTGTCAGCTACATGCTTGAAGTATGGAACTCTAAGGAACAAGGGAAAAACATGTTTTTGGGGCATTTTTGGTGTTGACCATGTAGCTTTGGTATTCCAAAGCAAATACTGAGGCCTATCATGTACTCGAAGACTATCAGATACCTGATAGTTATCGCACAATATTACCATACATATTGTATACAATATATATTATACTATTATATAGATTATATAATATATATTATATTATTATATATATATTATATAATACAATACATAATATATATAATATATAATAAATAATATATAATATATTATGTATTATGTATTATATATTATATACTATATATTATATTATATAATATATTGTATATTATTTTATTTTTTTATTTTTTTTAAGAAAAAGTGGTTGAGCCACTATATATATTGATATATTTATAAAAAACTAATTCAAAAAGAGCTCAATCGGGAAAGAACTAGGAAGAAAACCCGAAATCGTCGCTATATATACAAAGAGTTATAAGGTGATACCTTATCAAAATTACAAGTATTATCATATTAATTACATGATGAGGCCAAGGCCAACTTTGAAAAAAGAAGAAGGTTGAAGACCAATACATTTTCAATTTTATCTAAAGTGACTAAGACCAAAATAATGATAGTTATCAACTCAAAAATATGCTAACATGTGTGTAATATTTTCCAAAAAAACCTTACAACTCTAAGTCATAGAATACTCCTCCATGGCATCGTAACCCTGTGGGACAAAATCTAGCTGGGAGTGTGGTGACCATCCCAAGGGTTCAGCAAGCCAATCTGAAATCAGCTCCATCTCTGAGCTTGGGTTTCACATAGCATCATGTTCATCATCTCCAGGGCCCTTGAAAGAGGGGTCAATTTAATTCCATCTGAAAGCCACAAGTTATGATTGAGCTAGTTGAGTGACCAGAGAGCCATTGGCATCGCTTGTAGGTAGTGTACTACCACTTGGGCTCAATGTAGCAGGTAACGGGAGACCTAGAAAGGGAATTGTGTGAGCTACCAAACATGAGGGATGAGGAGCATATAGCGCTTCAAGTAATTGGAGGCCTCGACCACCACTTTAGTCTTCATCTCCACTTCAAACCCCAACAATTGACCATATGACTGTAGTGTACTTTTAACAAATCTAAAGCTCTGTTTCTCCAATGATTTCTTGATACTATCATAGGTAACCATGCACATAGGATTTTTAAGCAATTTGTGATGAGAAAAGAGGCCACCCACAAGTGCATGAATAGACCATAGATCATAACTTTCCATTTCCCTTTGTAATTTCTTTCCTTCCCAAAAGTGAGGTTTAACGAATTTGAAACAAAGAATTTCCAAAAGTTGCATGGATTGCAGCAGGTCCATGGCGTTTGAGAGGAAGATTGACACTACCTGCGATGGATAGAGAAACTACTTTGACCACGGAAGAATATTTTCTTCACCAATTAAAACTTTGATGGCTGGCTGAGTTGAAGCAGAGAGAATAAAAATCTCATCCAACATGGGGTCAGGGATGCTTCATGGTAACACTTCTTCCTCCTCACCAAGTGGAATCAACACCCAATAATTTTTCAGAAGCATTTCACTATGGAAGCAAGCACATTCATCACATTGGAAACAGACATTGAGTAGATTTTCCATTAGAAGAGTTCTGCAGAGGCAAGGTATGAAAAAAACCTAATGAAAATGCTATCTAAATAGCCTCTATGGGTGGTAATTGTGGAATCCAAGTTGATCTGGTAGCATTGATTGAAGCTGGGTACACCCCAAATGAAATAATCAGAGACGTGTGAAATTGCTAGTCATAATTGTGAGTAGCTTCTCAAGTGTGTGAAGCATCCACCCATCTCTATGGAAGATTATTGGGAGAGTGGTGGTTATTCATAATAACGTAGCTATGTACTCCTTGTACTAAGCATCAAACACAATTATTGGATATCCCTTGCATCTGATGTAAGGATTAAACAAGTGACATAAAACTAAATTTGATTATGGAAGCTGACATGTGTCTTGATGCTAAGTCCCTCACTCAGGGTAACTTTAAATCACAATGGAGATGGGGAAATCTAGTTAGGATGTGTGCTATCATTATTCGACACCTGAAGTTTTTCCTAAATTCACCAATCTTTGGAGATCACCACAAATTACTAGAAATGTGTTTGGTACTAAGCACAAAATTTATGTTCCATCACACCCCAAATTAGCTAGATTATCAGCAACCTTATTACCTTCCCTTAGCATATGAGACATAGATATGAGAGGAAATGTATCCACGATACACCATATTTGATTAAGAATGTATGCAAGTTGTCAATTATGAGATTTTCTCTTGATACAGGCATTGATGATTACCATCGAATCTCCTTCAACATGTATGTTTGCAAATCTACCCTATTTTGCCAAAATGAGGCCTACAAGTAATACTTGAGCTTCTACGATGTTGTTAGATCCTATGGGTAGTGGGGAGATAGTGAATGCAATTAGATTTCCCTAATAATCCCTTATACAAGCACAGAGGCCTGAGCTTCCTAGATTTCCTCACAAGGCTCCATCAAAGTTTAGTTTCAGTAGATTCTGTGAAGGTGGATACCACTTCACTGACAATCGATCCACTTGTGATAGTCCCTATTTTTTGAGGACCCCAGCCTAATGGAATGAGAAGTATCTTCCATTCTCTAAGAATAGTACTATCCCATTGTGAAACTACTGGATTGAGTTTGCATTGGTAAAGACTCACATTGATCACTTCAGATATCAGCCTTTCAATGCCCCCTAAAACATCCTTAATTTGTGAGGAGATGTTTCTAAAAATATGTTTGTTTCTTTCCAACCAAATTAACCACACAACTAGAGCAGGTATGCATCTCTAAAGATTGCAAAATAAGGAATCTAAATACAGAGTTGACCATGATTGGAAAAGGTCCCAAATTTTATTAGGCAAGGGGGTAAAATAATGAAGCTTATTAAGGACAAAGGACCAACAATCTTGTGCAAATGTACATCTCAACAAAAGATGATCAACATTCTCAAAGTGATCTTCACAGAGCTTCCACTAAAAAGATTGTGTGATGCGGAACTTCTCAAGTCTATCACTAGTAAGTATTCTATTTTTTAGTGCCAACCACGCAAAGCATCCTTCCTTGGGGAGAACCACCCAATTCCAACAAAATGAATAAGCATGAGAAGAAATCATATCATACTCTGAGTGTTGTAATCTTTTGTATCCCTCTTTGATCAAGTATTTGACATCCTCCGCAGTAGCCCAAAGTAGGAAATCTTCTTTATCTGACAAATGAACTACCTTGGATGAAAGTATTTTGTGTAATAGTTCTTTTTGTGGCACTAGGAGAGTTAACTCATTCAGATCTTTCCAAATGACTTTACCTAAAAATATACACATAGGAGAGACAAATTTTATAAGTTGAGTGCCCCATACATTTTCGGATGTTGAAATTATATCTTGAGGAATCAATGGGGGATGATAAGATAGGTAACCCATTCCACAAATCTCTCCATAATTTGATATTTATTATATATTATATATTATATCATATAACTTATATATTATATCATATAAAAAATCCATTATATAATCAATATTATATAATCTAGATTATATAATATATACTAATGTAGCTACATCTATTCAATGTACTAATGTGTGGTAAAGGGTCCTAATGGATCCTAAGGTGTCATAATGGGTAAAAATGGGCCCTAGGACCCCCTACGACCCATTATGACTCCTTGTGACATATTAGGAACCATCATGACACATTATATTATATATTACAGAGAAGGGGGGAGAGTGTCTATACACGTGTGTATGTGTGAGAGACAAATAGACAGATAGAAAGACATAGATAGAGATAGAGAAGGGGTGTGTGTGTGTGTGTGTTTGTGTGTCTTAAGTAGTTTTAGGACACATTAATGTGTCTTAGGACCCCTTAACACACCTTACAACCCCTAATATATATTATTAGGCTTCCTAAGGGGTCATAAGGGGTCCTAAGGGGTATTAGGACCCCTTACGACCCATTATGACCTCTTTCAACATATTAGAACCATAAAGTGTGTCTTAAGGGGCCGTAATGTGTTCTAAAGGGTCTTGTGACCCCTTATGACTCACTTTATGGTTCCAATGTGTTGAAAGGGGTTGTAATGGGTCTTAAGGGGTCCTAAGGGGTTTAAGCACCCCTTACAAACCATTACAACATATTATAACCATAAAGTGTGTCACAAGGGGTTGTGGGACCCCTTAGAACACATTACGGACCCTTAGGATACACTTTATAGTTCTAATATATCGAAAAGCGCTTAACAATTTTAGTCTTTTCAATTAAATTCCAAGAACATATAACTTTAATCAGAAATAATGAAAGATAAATAAATCAACTCCAATGCACAAGAGAACACTATATTTACATGGAAAATCCAATGAAAAAAATCCATGGTGAGAATATCTCACAATAAATGAAAAGTATTATAATGAGGCTCATGGAAAACTCGAAACCAAGATTCACTATCCTACAAAAATATACAAATAATATGTTGGAAAGACTCACTATCTTTAACCAAGATACAAATAAGCGCTTTCTATATAGACTCACTATCTTAGCACAAGATATATAAAACTCAATTAAAATATGTAAGCCCTCAACATATGGCTTCTATCAATCTCCTTATTATGTAGATGTTTTTGACATGATGTAGGACACATTAATGTGTCTTAGGACCCCTTAACACACCTTACAACCCCTAATATATATTACTAGGCTTCCTAAGGTGTCCTATGGGGTATTAGGACTCCTTTTGACCCATTAAGACCCCTTCCAACACATTAGAACCATAAAGTATGTCTTAAGGGGCCAAATGTGTTTTAAAGGGTCTTGCAACCCCTTATGACTCACTTTATGGTTTAATGTGTTGAAAGGGGTCGTAATGGGTCCTAAGGGGTCTAAGGACCCCTTAAAACACATTAGAACCATAAAGTGTGTCACAATGGGTTGTAGGACCCCTTAGAACACATTACGGGCCCTTAGGATACACTTTATGGTTCTAATATGTCGAAAGGGGTCATAATGGGTCATATGGGGTCCTAAGTGTTCTGAGGACCCCTTACGACCCATTATTACCCATTAGAACCACAAGGTGTGTCTTAAGAGATTGTAATGTGTTCTAAGGGGTCTTATGACCCCTTAGGACACACTTTATGGTTATAATGTGTCCAAAGGGGTCATAATGGGTCATAAGAGGTTGTAATGGGTTATAAGGGGTATTAAGACCCCCTACGACCCATTATGACACATTAGAACCATAACGTGTGCCTTAAGGGGTCATATGACCCCTCAGGACACACTTTATGATTATAATGTGTTGAAAGAGGTCATAATGGGTTGTAAGGGGTCCTAATTGGTCCTAATAGATATTAGGACCCCTTACAATCCATTATGACCCATGAAGATGTTAGGAATAATAGTCCATAGTACAACTAAGAGTGGGGGTGAATCAATTGTAAGATGAATATTAAAATTTAACCTTTGAATAGTAGCAATATCAGATCCAATGAACACAATGAATGCTAACACAATAACACAAATATTTTGGTCTCAGGGAAACCCTATTAAAGGTAAAAACCCCGGTGGGAATTAGCACCCACAAATAATGTACTAAGAGTATAGTATCCTTGTTAGAAGATTTAGCCCTATTAGGAGCTTATTAAAACATTACAATACACAGTCCTTGTTAGAGGAAAGGCCCTATTAGGAGTGAAGAAAAGAAAGGGGGCTCACTGCCCAAAGAAGATTAAGTCCACCTTTAGAACTCATTATTCATAACAAGTATATATGAAGAAATACACAATCTTTTGAACTTTCCAATAGCAACTATCCTTTCTTGATCAGTTCCAATGAAGTTCACTAGTAATCCTCTACTCTACATCCAACAGACACAAGCTCGCAGCTTTTAAAATCTTCTTTACATCACATATATTCTCACCATATATTTTCCAAAGAAAAGATCTTACATATATACTCTATTACATTCTACATGATTAGGTCGACCCAATAGGCTTTCCTATTTACATAAATTCTTTCTAAGATACACATGGTACCTAAAACAAGTATATAATAATTCTATTACAACAATTAAGGACCGACATCCTTAATTTACATTTTCCAAACAAAATGCATGCTACACCTCTGAAGTTGGCTCCCAAATAAGTCTTCTTCATATCACATGCCACATCTAATGTCATCTAGCATTTTGTACCTTGCATTGACCAACGAACATCCTTTAGTACCTTTTCTTTCATTTCTTAAGCTCGCATACACCTAATCCATATCTTTTGTAAGATATACTAGAAACACAAAGACTCACTCTGTCAGCTTCCACTATCACTTTCCAATAGCCAGTCTTCACCAAAACATTTGTAACTCTCCCAATATGAACATTAAATGATGTGATTTTTTATATAATATCACAACATCTTCATGTACTCTCATCTAACTTTGCACGTTCTGAAACATCTGTATAGTGTCCATACACTGTCATAATCAGCCTGTACTTTTTATAGAAACATATTTTGACATCAATGAAAAACCACAAATGACAATAGTATGATTGTCCATTCAGTAACGTAGTGATTAAACATAGTAAATGTATCAATCACCACCCCATGCATTAGTAATATCCAACAAAAGACATATTAGAACCCTTAGGACACACTTTATAGTTTTAATGTGTTGAAAGGGGTTGAAATGGGTTGTAAGGGGTTCTAATGGGCCCTAAGGGGTCTAAGGACCCCTTATGACCCATTAGGACACATTAGAACCATAAAGTGTGTCTTAAGGTGTCATATGACCCCTTAGAACACATTACGACCCCTTAGGGAACACCTTATGGTTCTAAAGTGTTGAAAGGGGTCATAATGGATCATAATTGGTCCTTAGGTGTATTATGACCCCTTACAACCCATTAAGACCCATTAAGACACATTAGAACCATAAAGTATGTCCTAAGGGGTTGTAGGACCCCTTAGAACACATTATGACACCTTAGAACACACTTATGATTATAATGTGTCGAAAGGGGTCATAATGGGTCACAATGGATCCTAAGGAGTATTAGGACCCCTTAAAACCTATTATAACCCATTAAGACACATTATAACCATGAAGTGTGTCTTATGGGGTCATAATGTGCTACGACAAACTTTATGGTTGTAATGTGTTGAAAGGTGTCATAATGGGTCATAGGAAATCCAAATGGGTCCTAAGGGGTCATTAGGATGCCTTACAACCCATTATGATAGTCTTATGGGGTTGTAATGTGATCTAAGGGGTCCTATGACCCCTTAGGACACACTTTATGCTTCTAATTTGTTAAAAGGGGTCATAATAGGCCATAAAGGGTTATAAGGGGTCTAAGGACCCCTTACAACCCATAACAACATATTAGAACCATAAAGTGTGTTAGAAGGGTTCGTAGGACCCCTTAGAACACATTACGGCCCCTTAGGACATACTTTATGGTTCTAATGTGTTGAAAGGGCCATAATGGGTTGTAAGGGGTCCTAATGGGTCCTAAGTGGTCTAAGGACCCCTTAAAAACCATTATGACCCATTCAAACACATTAGAACCATAAGGTGTGTTTTAAGGGATTGTAAATTTGTTCTAAGGGGTCTTATGACCCCTTAGGACACACTTTATGGTTCTAATGTTTCTGAAGGGGTCATAATGGGTCATTAGGGGTCCTAATGGGTCCTAATGAGTATTAAGCTCCCTTACGACCCATTATGACACATTAGAACCATAAGGTGTGTCTTAAGGGATTGTAATATGTCCTAATGGGTCCTGA